>SJYA01001317.1:358262-602883 GCA_006410615.1 Neotragus moschatus | reverse complement strand
AGCTGCTGCTCCAGAACCGCTGGGTATGAAAATGTATTTAATAGTTATGACATCATCTACTGCCATTTGCAGGCTACCTGCCATATGCAGGTGATGACGCTTAGTCTCCCAGCATGGTCCATCTCCATTTGGTAGAACAGACTCACTCAGGAGGGATGAAGTCACTTTGCCAAGGCTTCACCAAGCAGGGGCAGGCATAGGTGTGAACCCAGGTTTTTGCCTCTCCTTGTGGAGAGAAGGAGACATGGGCCTGGGCCAGTATCCCCCATCCTTTCCACCCAACACCCACCTCAGGAGCAAGGAGGTAGGTGTCCAGAACAAGCAATCCAGATCTCAAGCAGGGCTCCTCACAGTCCCCTGGGATTTTGCCATGAGATTCTGCGTGTATGAACTTCCCAGACCCCAAATCTCAGTGCCATCCCACCGCATCTGCTCCTACCAAGTGTCCCAGGGGAATTTGTCACAGCCTTGGTTGTGCTTGGCTAACAAGGCAGTGCATCTTGTCATGTGTGGGTCCCCAGAGCTCTTCTTATAATTCTGGCTCTGGTTCCCCCACCTCAAAGGCCCATCTGCCTGGCTTCGGTAGTGCCAGGGTATGTGAGTGAAGGAGTGGAGTTGGAAGGTGTAGGGTACCTTCGGGAAATAGAAGGTAGTTAGGGCTGGACAGCTCAGTATGTAGGGCAAGAAGGGGAGAATGGGCTGAGCGAAAGGATGGTGAAGGCCCCACATGCCTCCATGTTTGGACTTCACCTGTAGCCATAGGAGCAGGGAGCCATGAAAGCTTTCAGATCAAGGGTGAGAGACAGTTAGCAATCTTGAGAGCTGATTGGGACGAGCAGATAGAGTCTGGGAAACCAGCCAGAAAGTTACTGCAGGGACTCAAAAGAAAAATAATAAGACTGTAGTCACTTTCTTACATAAAACCTTCAAGTTCTGTTTGTTATTAGTTTTTGCTTGTTTTAAAATACTCATATGATGTTTTCTAACCGTGATATTGATATGTACTCAACACAGAAAACTTGGAAAACAGAACAAAAAAGGAAAAGTAAAAATTGGCCATAAGTACCCACCGAAAGGTCACTGTTAACAACTATGGGCATATGTCCTAACATTTTTTTCCATACACATGAGTGAACTCGCATTAACAAATACATGCTCTGACTATAGAAATGGGTTCCTTAATCTTGCAACCCAGTGGGAACATTTTCCCCAGCCAGCAGATATTCTCCACCACCGTGACTCATAATGGCCTGGCATCTCTGGGCCTAGCGACCCCGTGAAATCTCCTTGTCTTTGCTACAGCCTGATGTGTTTGGGGCTGCTCTTCTCCAGTCTTCTTTATCCTTTGATCTGTTCCCTTCCTGTCTTCCAATATGGTTCTGCAAATAGTCTATCCATTGGTGGCCTTCTTAGTCATTTTCTAGAACGTTTAGAGATTTTTAAAAAATCTTTGACATTTTGAGGAATCTGGGATGGTACAGGAAGTGTTCTCTGTTGCAGACTTTTAATTTTTTTTTTCCTGATAGCTAGTGAAAAAAATTCTACTCTATGGATATAGGGTATGGATATACCATAATTACTCAGGGAAGCTCCCATTACTGAACGTGGAGATAGATACTTGCCAATTTTTCCTGATTACAAACAACAATGCAGTAAATCCATACTTATATTTTTGTGTGAACATCTCTGATTACTTTTCAAGGATAAATTCCTAGAAATAATGTGTGCACATTTTACAACCTTTTGTACATGTTGCCAAATTGTCCTCCAGAAAGATCATACCAATTTAGTTTCAGAGCAATATATGAGAGTACATTGCCAACATTGTATATTATTCTTTTTTGATCCTTGGCAATTGCTATTTTAATTTGCATTTCTTTGATTACTACTAAGACAGAATTTCTTTTTTACTAGGAATCGTTCTCATTTCTGTTTCTCCTTTTGTAAATTTGGCTGTTAATGTTATTGGCACATATTCCTGTTGGAGTCTTTCTTACTGATTTACAAGTGTTCTTTATAAAGTAAGGATATCAACTGTTTGTCACAGTTGATACAGCATTCCATCATGTTTCAAGTGACATTCAATTTTGTTTTTTTATGTTATTTGATAATATTAAAAATTTTAATATTTAATATAGTCAAGTTTAAGAAGACTGTTTTTCCTCACTTTTAAGTTTAGTTTGTCTTGCTCTTTCCCCCCCCCCCCCCAAATTTCCATAAATTAACCTTCATTTTCTTCTTTTCATCTAATTGGCCCAGAATTTCGGCATGTGGACTGAGATCAAACCTTTCTTTTTTCTGCCCCCATAGTCATTCAGTAATTCTCCAGCATTTAATGAATCCATCTTTTCCTGACCCATTTAAAATGCCTATGCTAAATATTATCTTTAGAAAATAACATACTGCCTTTTGCATATAATTTCCAGTTCTATATAATATAAATATAAGGCACATATGTGATTTTAAATTTTCTAGTTGTTGTTCAGTCACTAAGTCATGTCCAACTCTTTGCGACCCCATGGACTATAGCACGCCAGGCTCCTTTGTCCTCCACTGTCTCCTGGAGTTTGCTCAAATTCATGTCCATTGAGCTGGTGATGCTATTACTATCTAACCATTTCATCCTCTGCTGCCCCCTTCTCCTTTTGCCTTCAGTCTTTCCCAGCATCAGGATATTTTCCAGTGAGTCAGCTCTTCACATCAGATGGCTGAAGTATTAGAGCTTCAGCTTCAGCATCAGTCCTTCGAGTGGATACTCAGGGTTGACTTACTTTAGGTTTGACTGGTTTGATCTCCTTACAGTCCAAGCGACTCTCAAGAGTCCTCCAGCACCACAGTTCAAAAGCATCAATTCTTCGGCGCTCAGCCTTCTTTAAGGACCAACTCTCACATTCGTACGTAATTACTGGAAAAACCATAGCTTTGACTATACAGGGCTTTTTTGGCAAAATAATGTCTCTGCTTTTTAATATGCTGTCTTGATTTGTCACAATTTTCCTTCCAGGGAGCATATGTCTTTTAATTTCATGGCTTCAGTCACTGTCCACAGTGATTTTGGAGCCCAAGAAAATAAAATTTTCTAGTAGCCACATTTTAAAAAGAAAAAAGAAATCAGAAAATTTAATTTTAATAATACATTTTATTTAATGCTGTATACCCCAAACATTATCATTTGAACATGTGTCACTAGCCATTTCAAATGCAGAGGAACCACATGTGGCTAATGGCCACCTATTAAACAGTGCACCTTTAGACTCTTTATGCATTTTTTAAATTTTGTTCCCTTGATCTAACTATCTGTTCTGGAGTTGGCATCCCAGTGTTTTGAATATTCTGTCTTTGATATAATTTTATGTGTAGTCTTGCCTTCTTTTTCACAGTTGTCTCTATTTTTACCCATTAATTTTTGTAAGAGTCTAAAAATGCCATTGGTGTGTTATTTGAATTTCAGTAAATTCAGAATTAATTTAGGAGACATTTGACATCTTTATAATACTGAGTCTATCTATTCATGGATAACCATTCCACTCAAACCGTTTTAGGTCCTCAGGAAAGCTTTGTCATTTTCTTCATATAGATATTTTTCATTTTATGTTAGATTTATTTTCAAGTATTCTATATTTATTATTGCTTTTGGGAATGAGATCTAATTTTCTTGACATTTTAAAAAATGGTTCTTGCTAGAATATAGGAAAGCTGTTAATCATGTAGTTACATCTTTTGAGTGCCTATATTGAATTCTTATTACTTCTGGTAGTTTTTCCTCTCTTAATTTGTGTGAGTTTTTAGATAGACAACAATACTATCTGGAGCAAGAGAAAATTTGCTTTCTGTTTTCCAAGGTTACACTATTTTTATCTTCATAATTTTTCATTGAGGAGGCAGTGTATAATGGTTAGAACAGAGAAACTGCCTGGATTCCAATTCTGAGTCAGCCACTTATCAGCTTTGTGACCTTGGACAAATCATGTAACTTTTCCATGTTCCTGATAATGGGAATGTACTCATATTACCTCAGATATTGTGAATATTAAAATAAATTAATGCATATAGAGCACTTAGGTCTTAGAACAGTGCCCAAAAGAGCACCCAATATATTATGGCTGTTATTATTGTTACTATCTTTGCTTTACCCACTAAATATTCTAGTATTACATTTAAAATGGTGATAATAGTGAGTATTCTTGTCTCGTTCTTGACTGCAGTGAGAATGCTGTTTGTAAGGTATGATGTCTGTTAGAAGAACAGATATTCCTCATCATTTTAAGGGATGCTCTATTTTTATTTTTTCAGTGTTTAAGCCAAGATATGCACGCTGAAAAACTCAGATGTATCTTCAGAATCTATATAAAACCTTACATGGTTTTTTCCTTTGCTCTATTAGCGTGGCAGATTGCAGTCATAAGTTTCCCCGTGTTCACTCTGTAACGTGCCATTCGTTTAACGCCTCTTTATTGAGTACCTAGCACACATCGAGCACTGTTTTGGGCACTGTGGGCACATGGGTGGATGAAGCAATATCCCTGCCCTCAAGGAGCTTGCATTCTAGTTGGGGAGACACGTGATTTTTAAGAAAATGGTTAAGCAAATAAATATATGGTATATCAGATAATAAGTGTTAGGGAGAACACTGATCTAGGGTAAGAGGAACAGAATATGCCATGGGAGGTGGGGTGAGGTCAAGGACAGCTTCAAAGATAAGGTGGCATTTGAGTAAGTACGTGCAGGCCGTGAGGGGCAAGTCATGGGATATCTGGGAGAACAGGCTTCCAGACTGAGGGAATAGCATGTGCGAAGGTCCTGATGTGGGAGTGAATCTGATGGTGCTGGAACCGCACCATGGAGGCCATTATGTCTGGAACAGAATGAGTGAGGGGAAGGTGGAGTGGTTTTTAGAGGGAAGGGGAGTTGGGGGGCTTCTGGCCCTTACAAGACCTTAGTGAGGACTTCGGCTTTTATTTTGAGTGAGTTGAGAAGCTGAGAGTATTTGGGGTTTTATTTTTATTGAGAAGCAATTCACATAACATGTTGCTGCTGCTAAATTGCTTCAGTTGTGTCTGACTCTTTGAGACCCTATGGACTATGGCCCACCAGGCTCCTCTGTCTGTGGGATTCTCCAGGCAAGAATACTGGAGTGGGTTGCCATTTCACTGTTTCCCGACCAAGGGATTGAACCCAGGTCTCCTGCATTGCAGGCAGACTCTACCAAATGAGCCATCAGGGAAGCCAGAATACTGGTCTGTATTTATGCATTTGCCTATAGTAGATTTTTCATATAGATGGAGCCATGAGGATGTGAGGAAGGGGAAATAGGTGAAAGTGACCAAAAGGTATAAACTTCCAATTATAAGATAAATGAGTTCTGGGGATGTAATATACAGCATGGTACCTGTAGTTAACAATAATGTTTTGTGTATTTGAAAATCACTAAAGAGAATAGGGCTTCCCTGGTAGCTCAGTGGTAAAAAACCTGTCCACCAATGCAGGAGACGTGGGTTCAATCCCTGAGTCGGGAAGATCCACTGGAGAAGGAAATGGCAACCCACTCCAGTTTTCTTGCCTAGGAAATCTCATGGACAGAAGAGCCTGGTAGGCTACAGTACATGGGGTCACAGAAGAGTCAGACATGACTTAGTGACTCAGCAACAACAAAGAGAATTCAGTTCAGTTCAGTCACTCAGTCCTTTCCAACTCTTTGCAACTTCATGAACCACAGCACACCAGGCCTCCATGTCCATTACCAACTCCCGAAGTCCACCCAAACCCATGTCCATTGAGTCATTGATGCCATCCAACCATCTCATCCTCTGTCATCCCCTTCTCCTCCCGCCCTCGATCTTTCCCAGCATCAGGGTCTTTTCAGATGAGTCAGCTCTTCGCATCAGATGGCAAAAGTATTGGAGTTTCAGCTTCAACATCAGTCCTTCCAATGACCACCCAGGACTGATCTCCTTTAGGATGGACTGGTTGGATCTCCTTGCAGTCTCAAGAGTCTTCTTCAACACCACAATTTAAAAGCATCAGTTCTTCAGAGCTCAGCTTTCTTTATAGTCCAACTCTCAACAAAGAGAATAGATCTTAAAAATTCTCATCACAAAAAAAAATAGTAACTGTGTGACATGATGGATATTAAGAAGAGTGGCAAGAATACACAAAAGAACTATACAAAAAAGATCTTCATGACCCAGATAANAACTCTTTGCAACTTCATGAACCACAGCACGCCAGGCCTCCATGTCCATTACCAACTCCCGAAGTCCACCCAAACCCATGTCCATTGAGTCATTGATGCCATCCAACCATCTCATCCTCTGTCATCCCCTTCTCCTCCCGCCCTCGATCTTTCCCAGCATCAGGGTCTTTTCAGATGAGTCAGCTCTTCGCATCAGATGGCAAAAGTATTGGAGTTTCAGCTTCAACATCAGTCCTTCCAATGACCACCCAGGACTGATCTCCTTTAGGATGGACTGGTTGGATCTCCTTGCAGTCTCAAGAGTCTTCTTCAACACCACAATTTAAAAGCATCAGTTCTTCAGAGCTCAGCTTTCTTTATAGTCCAACTCTCAACAAAGAGAATAGATCTTAAAAATTCTCATCACAAAAAAAAATAGTAACTGTGTGACATGATGGATATTAAGAAGAGTGGCAAGAATACACAAAAGAACTATACAAAAAAGATCTTCATGACCCAGATAACCACGATGGTGTGATCACTCACCTAGAGCTAGACATCTTGGAGTGCAAAGTGGGCCTTAGGAAACATCACCACGGACAAAGCTAGTGGAGGTAATGGAATTCCAGTTGAGCTGTTTCAAATCCTAAAAGATGATGCTGTGAAAGTGCTGCACTCTATATGCCAGTAAATTTGGAAAACTCAGCAGTGGCCATAGGACTGGAAAAGGTCAATTTTTATTTCAGTCCCATAGAAGGGCAATGGCCAAAGAATGTTCAAACTACCGCACAATTGCACTCATCTCACACGCTAGTAAAGTAAAGCTCAAAATTCTCCAAGCCAGGCTTCAGCAATATGTGAACTGTGAATTTCCAGATGTTCAAGTTGATTTTAGAAAAGGTAGAGGAACCAGAGGTCAAATTACCAACATCTACTGGAGAATCAAAAAAGCAAGAGAGTTCCAGAAAAACATCTATTTCTGCTTTATTGACTTTGCCAAAGCCTTTGATTGTGTGGATCACAATAAACTGTGGACAATTCTGAAGGAGATGGGAATACCAGACCTGACCTGCCTCTTAAGAAACCTGTATGCAGGTCAGGAAGCATCAGTTGGAACTGGACATGGAACAACAGACTGGTTCCAAATAGGAAAAGGAGTACATCCAGGCTGTATATTGTCACCCTGCTTATTTAACTTGTATGCAGAGTACATCATGAGAAACGCTGGGCTGGAAGAAGCACAAGCTGGAATCAAGATTGCCAGGAGAAATATCAATAACCTCAGATATGCAGATGACACCACCCTTATGGCAGAAAGCAAAGAGGAACTAAAGAGTCTCTTGATGAAAGTGAAAGAAGAAAATGAAAAAGTTGGCTTAAAACTCAACGTTCAAAAAAATGAACATCATGGCATTTAGTCCCATCACTTCATGGCCAATAGATGGAGATATAATGGAAACAGTGACAGAATTTATTTTCTTGGGGTCTAAAATCACTGCAGATAGTCACTGCTGCCATGAAATTAAAAGACACTTGCTCCTTGGAAGAAAAGCTATGACCAAACTAGACATCATATTAAAAAAGCAGAGATATTGAGTGCCAACAAAGGTCCATCTAGTCAAAGCTATGGTTGTTCCAGTAGTCATGTATGGATTTGAGAGTTGGATCATAAAGAAAGCTGAGCCCTGAAGAACTGGTACTTTTAAGCTGTGGTGGTGGAGAAGACTCTTAAGAATCTCTTAGACTGAAAGGAGATCCAACCAGTCAATCCTAAAGGAAATCAACCTTGAATATTCACTGGAAGAACTGATGCTGAAGTTGAAGCTCCAATACTTTGGCTACCTGATGCGAAGAGCCAACTCATTTGAAAAGACCCTGATGCTGGGAAAGATTGAAGGCAGTAGGAGAAGGGAACGACAGAGGATGAGATGGTTGGATGACATCACTGACTCGATAGACATGAGTTTGAGCAAGCTCTGGGAGAACAGGGAAGAACGGTTGAAGAGCAGGGAAGCCTGGTTTGCTGCAGTCAATGGGGTTGCAAAGAGTTGGACATGACAGAGCAATGGAACAACAACAGCAATGGTGGATACTAGCTTACTTTGGTATTTAGGCTTCCCAGGTTGTGGAGTGTTAAAGAATCCACTTGCCAATGCAGGTGAGGGTTTGATCCCTGGATTGGGAAGATCCCCTAGATTAGGAAATGGCAACCCACTCCAGTATTCTTGCCTGAGAAGTTCCATGGACAAAGGAGCCTAGCGGGCTCCCATGTATGGGTCTATGTGTGGGTTGCAAAGAGTTGGACATGACTGAGCACACACACACTGTGATAGTCATTGTGCAGTATATACATATATGGAGTTATTATATTATATGCCTTAAATTTATCTGATATGTCAAGTATGTCTCAATAAAACTAAGAAAAAAGGGTACGATAAAATACATGGCATTTTGTGTCTGGCTTGTTTGTATATCTTCTTTGAAGAAATGCCTATTCAAATCCTTCGTCTAGTTTTTAACTAGGTCATTGTCTTTTTGCTATTGAGTGTTAGTTCTTTATATATTCTGGATACCAGACTTTTATCAGATGTTTAATTTGCAAATATTTTCTCCTATTCTGTGGGTTGTCATTGTACTTTCTTAATGGCTTCCTTTGCACAAAAACCTTTATTTTGGTGAAGTCTAGTTTATTTGTTTGGTTTTTTTGGTTGCTGTTATTTGTGCTTTTGGTGTCATATTTAAGAAGCCATTGCTTAATACAAGATCATGAAGACTTAAACGTATGCTTCCTGTTAAGAGTTTTATAGTTTTAGCTCTTTCATTTAGATCTTTTTGCATTTTGGGTTCATTTTTATATACGGTGTGAGGTAAGGGTCTTTTGTATGAAGCTGTCCAGTTGTCCAAGCACCATCTGTTGAAAAGACTGTTATTTCTCTATTAAATGGCCTTGGCATCCTTGTTGAAAATTAGTTGACCATAGTGGTATGGATTTATTTCTGGGCCATTTGAGAACTTTTTTTAAAAAAAGAAGAGGATGATCTGATTTACATTTTAAAAGGATCACCCTGGCTGCTGAGTAGAAGGTGGTAGCTTGGAACTAGATAATGAAAACCAACTGGATCCTGGATATTTCTTTCACAGTAGAGCTGGCAAAGTAGATTTCTTGATGGAATATATGCGCAGAGTGAAAAATAATGAGTCATCAAGGACAGCACGCAAGTTTCTGATCTGAGCAACTGGAAGGAATAAGTTATTACTTATTACCTTGAAGAAGGATGCAGAGGAGCCAATTTTAGAGAAGGAAATCAACAGGTAGCTTAGATATGCTTATTGGCTATTCAGATGGAGATGTTGACTAGGCAGCAACAGAAAGGGATCTGGAATTTACGTTTACATTAAACCCTATTGACATTCCTAAAATAGACTTTTCTTTGTCATGCTGAATTATTCTTTAATCAATTTAATTATCTAGTTTTCTCTGTAAACACATGATAATAGTTATATTTTACTCTGATTATATCATCTTCAATCAGGTTTAGTTGTCAGAGTTATTCTGGTGTTACAGCATGAATCATAAAGCTTTCCATATTTTTTTTAGGTGCTATGGAACAGTTTATAGAATATACAGATTAGCTGCTCTTTGAAAATCAAACAGTGAATCTGTGAAACCATTCAGGATTTTTTGTCCCCCACCCCCCCCCCTTGTTGCAAATTATCTTTTTGGCTTCTTCCATGCTTCCTGATCACTTTAGATTAATGTTTCTTGTGTGGATTTTGGAACTTATATTTTCCAGAGAATAGTAAAGTTGCTTGAGATTTTCAAAGTTATTAGTATGTATTTAAGTACTGTTTAATATTTTTTTCTGTCTTTTGTCATATGCTTCCTCATTACAGATATTTCCCCACTTTTTTCTTGATTGAGCCAGGTGATTTGCTTCTTTACTGATGCAACTGGTATTAACATCTTAAATTCAGCGTGCAAAAAATGGTCACATTTGTAATTTTTCCAAATTAAATTAAAATCTGCATCAAGCACTCCACCTGCCAGATTTACTGGGATCAGCCTCCCTCTCTTTCTCAGTGTCACCCTCCTCCAAAATAGCCAGTGACCCAACTGGGAGAGGCTGTCTATTGCAGCCACTTAGTGGTGCTGTTGATACTGGTTGAACTGGTTACCTCCACTGACAGAGGTCCCTAGACATGCTTCTGGGCATCCTCAAGCTCCTCTCTAGGTTCCTTGTGGAGCCACTGCTAGGATGCAGGAATACTTTGTCAGAGGTGATTTGGTCACTTTCCTCCTGTGGATCCAGAACTTCTGTTGGCTTCTTCTACTCTGATATCCATACTCCTCAAGAATCAGAAAGATTTCTTTTACAGCCCTACCCCTAAATAGTTGTATTCCATTTTGCTCATCCTCTTTAAAACAGACACTTTAGCTGCTTCTGGGGGTCCACTTGCTTTCCCTTTAAAGATTTATCCCCGTCCCCAGAGATAAACAAGTTTTCCAGACATTTCCTTTGCTGAAGAACATAAAGCAAAAACACAATTAAATTTTTCAGTTTACAAACATCCTGTTATCTTTTTTTTTTTTTAACCCAAAGAACCAGCACTTGGGTTTTTATTGGCTTTGATTCTATTTGCCTGCTTTCTAATTTGTTTTCTTCTGTTTTTATCTTTATTAATACCATCCTTCTTCATTTATGTTTGTTTTGCCATTCTTTTTCTAACTACTTGATTTGCATATTTCTTTTTTACTCTTTTTAGTTGCTATCAAGTGTATTTAAGCCAATACATTTGCCTTTGATTACAACTTTAGCCAAAGCCTATATTTTTAGCTAAATAATGTGGCATCCTCATTGTAATAAGACTATTCTACAATTGCATTTTCAGTTTAAAATGTTAGACATCTACTTCTGTAAGTACTAATATGAAAATACAATAGCTATCATTTAGCTACAGAAATCAGCACGTTTATTTACTGTGCATCCCTCACCATCTCTAATTTTGAATTGTTATAGTTCAAGTGTTTATTTGACTTTATTTTTTTATTGAAGTATAGTTGATTTATAGTGTTGTGTTAGTTTCTGGTATACAGCAAGTGATTCAGTTATATATTTTTTTCTCTTTTTCATACAGTACGGTGTATTACAGGATATTAATATAGTTCCCTGTGCTATACAATAGGACCTTGTTGTTTATCCATTCTATATGTGATAGTTTGCGTCTGCTAATCCCAAACTCCCAAGCTAACCTCCCCCTCCCTTGGCAGCCACGAGTCTGTTGTCTGTTTTGACTTTATTCTTTTTGTTGTTGTTGTTGTTCAATCGCTAAGTTGTGTCCAACTCTTTGTGACCCCATGGACTATAGCATGCCAGGCTCCTCTGTCCTCCACTCTCTCCCAGGGTTTGCTCAAATTCGTGCCCACTGAGTCAGTGGTGCTGTCTATCCACCTCATCCTCTGCCGCCCCTTTCTTCTTTCACCTTCAGTCTTTCCCAGCAGCAGGGTCTTTTGCAATGAGTTGAGTTTTTGCATCAGATGAGCAAAGTATTGGAGCTTATGGATAGTCCTTTTCAATAATTATTTAAAATACTGATTTTATTTGAAAACTGTACTACAATAACTATGATTTTAAGATTTAGATCCATATTTATATGGCTTCAATTTTTACTGACATATCCTTCATGAATTGTGTCTCGATTTATCTCTCTGTGGCATGAATATATCTTTGAATAATATTTTTCAGGAAGCATATGGTTTTTCTATCTGCTGATGGACTTTCGACATCATAGACTGTGGTCTGTGCTGTTGCATAGACCACAGCCTGTCTCTGTTGCTTCTCCTTTGAAGGGTAGATTTCCACGATCATAATACTTTTCCTCAAACCTCTGTAGACATTACATCAATGTTGTAATGAAGTCTGATGTAATCTGATTTGCTCTCCTTGTCAATAAGTTTTTTGTTTTTTTTTTCCCATGCTAGATGTTTATTGAGTTCTTTCTTACTCCTTGGAATTAAAAAAGAAAGTACGGCTCATGTCAGATGTTTGTCTATTTTGTTTAAAATATGATTACCATTTTTTAATTTGAAGAATGAGTGTTCATATTGTAGAAGTTTTCTTCTAGTATATCTTTAATTATATCAGATTCTTTTGTTCTGGTATTTTTTTAGAAATATCAATAATTCATGAGTGTGTCTCTGCTGTTTATTCTCCACATTATTATTTTCTCTCTGCCCATTTTTGTCTTAATCCTTCTTCTGTATATTCTGAGAAAACGTCTCATTGTTGTATTCCACAACGTCGATTGGTTTCCTACAGTTAAATTCTGTTCTCTGCTGCTTCTAATGCCTCTCAGAATTCTCATAAAGTTACTCATTTCCTGTCATCATCATCTTAGCTCTACCAGCTTTCTTTTGGTTTCATTCTCTTCTCTTGCATATACTATTTCTTACATGTTAGAGGCTAGGTTTTCTTTACCTTCCTTGAAGTACAAAACAGACGATACAATCTACTTCTGGTTCCTGTGGTAAATCTTTTTAGAGGTGATGTTCCTCCTCCCTGTGCATTCCTTGCTTGTCTCCTTTATGTACTAGGAGATTTTCATAGGTTTCATGTGCACTCTAGGTCATCCCTGACCTGGTATTAGTTCACATCTCCTGGGACCCCCCCTCATTACTTTATCTGGATGCTTTACCTCAGGCATTAATCTGGAAGACTAGGTGATGAAAGTTCACATTACCAACTAGGGACACGCAGCCCGAGGGGTTGGGGGTCATTTTGTGCTGTGCACATTTCTTCTCTACTTTTTTGGCAGAGCTATTTCCAACATGTCCTATCTTATCCCTTCTGGTCTCTTCCTTGCTCTTCCATTCTCTGTGTCTGGGAGACCAGGCTTGAGTAGGCTTTGTTTGTCCTAGATCAAATGGTCCAGCCACTCCTAAAGACTGTTGGCTGTGAGAGGTGGGCTCCCTGTGTGGCCTCTGCACGCCTCTTGTGGCCCAGCCTCTTCTCTAGCACTCATTCACTAGCCATCGAAGGCTGTGAGATGGGTCCCGTGGGCACGTCCGCCCTCCTTGCAGCACCATGCTGCTTTCTCAGGAAGGAGAGCTGTGAGTCAGCCTTCAATCTGGCTCCACTGGCACTCTACCCAGCAGAAATTCCTCAAAGTTGGTGGCATACTGATGGCATTCTTTCCTATTTTCCAATGCTGAAGCAGATCTCCCTTATTTTTATACTCCCTTGGTCCTTTCTGTCACTTGCAGAAGGAGGTAGCTTAGGTGGGAGTTGGACATCTGTGCTCAGCTTTACCATCTTTCTCAAAAGTTTCACAGTTAACACTGTTACCCATACTTTGTACTTTGGAATACAGATATGTGACAGATCCTGAGCATTTCCTTTTCTGTGGCCCCCTTTGAAAATTCCTTATATATGCTGGCCTGCATCATATCTGGTTTTATATTTTTTCTGAACACTTTCCTCTCCCTCTCAAATTTCAATTTAGCATCCTCTTGATCAGATGGATAAATGCTCCCAGAAAACATGGTGTTCCAGTCTTGGGGTGGGGAGTGCCAGCCCTTTCCAGGGGCTCATCTTCTGGCTTCATAAGCCATAGCCTGGGCTCCAGCAATATTGATGGCGTTTCCCACATCATCCTTTCTGTGCCAAAGTTATGACCTTCAAATGGACACAGAGAAGGAACCGTCCTCCTGCCCCCAAGTCCTCAGTCTCCTTTCTAAGCCTTGGGTCGCACTAGAGCCCTTTCGGATCCCTTCTGGCACACAGGCCCTCCCGTGTGAGTCAGCAGACGTGGGCAGCAGGTGGTGGGGAAGAGGGTGGCAGAGGCCCCCATTGCTGCTTGGCCAGCAGCCCCAGGAAGACGGCACATCACGCCATTTGCCATATCAAGTCTGGGAACAGCTGCCTGCGTACCCTTGTCAGGGAGCCACCAAGCACCACACATCTGCTCCTTCCGGGGACAGTGCAGAGATTCCTCCCACCATGGGTGCCTGTGAATCCCCTTTGGGGTTTTGTGTGGTGTAGAATAACATTCTCCTGAAGAAAGCCCAAAGTACCCACCCTTCGTGAGAAGATGCACCCATCAGGCTTAAGTTCCAGCGGCACCAGTAGCTCTTTCCTCCCTTCTCCCAACCTCAGTATCACCACTGATACTGAACACTGCCATCGACTGAACCTCAGCCATGGTAGATGCAGCATGTCATCAGTTTATTTTGATCTGTGTAACAATCTTAAGGTAAGCTGTGGTTATGCCCCTCTTACGGGTGAGGAAAGTGCTGTGAGAATTCCCTGTTGGCCTGGGGTGGCCCAGTATGAGGCATAGCCAAGCACTTCCAGTCTGCAGCCAGCCACCTCCAGTGTGTACTCTTTCCTCTCTCCCACTACCTTCCCAGTGGGGAAAATAGAGCCACTGGCCCTTGCTGTGGGCTCAGAGCTGGGGTCTGCTACTGTGGGCCGGTGGGCCAGCCCCAGCCCCCTGCCTTATCGATAAAGTTGTATTGGGCATAGCCATGACCATTCATGTTCTTGTTGTCTGTGGTGGCTTTCACAGTGTAAAGGCAGAGTTGAGTCATTGTGACAGAGACCATATGGCCTGTAGAGCCTAAAATACGTATGATCTGGCCCTTTCCAGAAAACATTTGCTGACCATGGTTTACATCAGGTCTGTGGAAAGAGATAGACTGGAAGTTAAATCAGATGCTCATTACTTCCCAGCTGTGTGACCTTGGGCAACTGACTTAACATCTCTGAACCTCATTTTACTTACCCGTAAACTAGTCATAACAATACCTTTGGGCTTATTCCAATGGTCAAGAGGAGTGAGATGACATGTGTGAGGGACTCTGCGTATGACAGGCACTCAGTAAATACGCGCTGTCATCGTTCTCTCTCTCACCTACCACAGATGCGCAGTCTTCGCCACTTTTGCTCTGCAGCTTCCTTTCCGAAGCATCCTGACACTGCTGCTTGAGAACACTTCATCTGCTCTAATACTCCACAGCACAGACGAAGCACAGATGCTTCCTGAGCCTTCTCTTCAGAATCCTGGGCAGCAGGCATAAGTGATGCTCACCTCAGGCAGATGAATGGGGTGTTCTGTTGGTCTCATTCATTCAGTCAGTGGTGACTGAGCCGGACCCATGTGCTGAAGTCTGACAGGGCCTCAGCAGGGCGGCACATCCTGTAGGGGCTCTCAGCCTAGGGGCAGCGTGTGTTAGTGTTAGTCGCTCAGTTGTGTCCGACTCTTTGTGACCCCATGCACTGTAGCTTGCTGGGCTTCTCTGTCCATGGGAGTCTCCAGGCAAGAACACTGGAGTGGATTGCCATTTCCTACTCCAGGGCTCTTCCTGACCCAGCATTCAAACCCAGGTCTTCTGCACAGGTTAATAGCCACGACAACAGCCATAACCACGGTGCATCCAGATTCTGGTCCCCTTTGGAAAATTCCCCTTGCATTCTGCAGAGTAGATACCTGTTCCCCAGCATCTGCATGCTGCTCCCAGGAAGATGCATTGTAGAAACTGCTTATCTTAGCACACCTTCAAGCCCCACTCTGGCTCTTGGCCTGCTCAGCTCTTTGATGCATTGTCCACCCCAGGACGTGGTTGGCTCACCTGACCTGCCACCTCCCTCCCAGGACACATACTCAGCACCTCTCTGGGCTGGGGCTGCCTCCTTGGGCTCTGAGCCAGGGCAAGGGCGGCCTGTCTTTCCCGACCTTGGAGGAGCTATTGACAGCTCCTCTCCATCAGTCCACGAGGCCTTGGCATTCTCCCCTAGCCACCTCGCTAAAGCCAAGGACATATTGTGATAGGTGCTGTCACGGGGGTGTGGGTGACATGAGGAACTTCCCAGTTCCTCCAGAACTGGGCCAAGAAAATGTAGGCCTCCGAGGGAGGAGTTGAGGATGCAGGCATTCAGAAGGGTGAGCGCAGCTCATTGGAAAATCCAGAAGGACTTCACGGGGGAGAGGCTATTTGAAGTGGAGCTCAAATAGTGAAGAAGTACTTTGAACAGGACCAGGGTGTCAACCACTGACTAGCAACAGTGGGAGTCAGACCACCCATGTACCCTGGAGAATGTGGGGAAGGAGCAGCCTTACTGGGGCTGGGAGGAGGGGCTGCTTGAGAAGGGCTGTAACTAAACCAGGGAGCAGGTGGGGAGAGATACTGTGAGCTCTTTCTCCTCCCACCCTCTAACCCCTGCCAAGGCCTCCCATTGGCACTTTGACCCCTGCCAGGACCTCCCATTAACCCTCTGACTCCTGCCAGGACCTCCTATTGACCAAGCCTACCTGGAAGTCACAGGATGAGGGAGTGCAAGTCCTGCCATACATAGAAGTCAAATTCCAGAAATACAGTAGCAAAGAACAGGCTGGAAAGTGTGGGTGAGGGCAACGGACACAAGATATTATACTAGTTGGCTTAGTGTATTGGGAATATGGATAATTGTATCACTTTTCCCCTTTCCTCAGACTTTTGGTGAAGTTTAGAAATTACTCGGACAAGCTTAAAGTCTTTGAGTCAAAAGGTTGCAACTTGTCTGAACTGGTACGAGGCCTTGCACAGAAGTACCCTGAAGCAAGCAGCTGTCTCTGAGTTCTCAGCATAAGAGGTGTCATTGTTTAAAAACAGAGAACAAACCACTGGCATAAGCTGAGCCAAGGTGAATGTGGGTGAGCCTGGCCTCAGTCAGTTTCCCTTAGTAACCTGAGACTTGTGGAAGGTTTATTGGGGAATGCTCAGAGGAAGGAATGAGGTGGAAGAAAAAGTTGACACAAATTGAAGTGGTAATAGAGGCCTGAGCCAAGCCCGTGGGGAGGGAGCACTCTGGAGCTGGGTTGACCCTTCAGAGTGTCCCAAATCGAGGCAAGAGGCTAGGCTGGCCATTGGGTACAGGCTGCCCTGGGTAAAGGTGTGTGACCTTAGACAAGGCTACTCCGTTTAGTCAAGGGCAAATCCCAGGGAGATACACAGATGTGAATTGTCAGTAGCCAACAATATGTGAGTTTTCAGAAGCTGGGAGAATGGAAGTTTCCAAGAGTACACTGTAGTATCCATCACTGGGCCCTTGGGAAAAGGGGAGTTTAGGTTAAGCTCAGTTCAGTTCAGTTGCTCAGTCATGTCCTACACTTTGGTACTCTAGGGACTGCAGCACTCTAGACCTTCCTGTCCACCACCAACTCCCGGAATTTACCCAGACTCATGTCCATTGAGTCGGTGATGCCATCCAACCATCTCATCCTCTGTCGTCCCCTTCTCCTCCCGCCTTCAGTCTTTCCCAGCATCAGGGTCTTTTCAAATGAGTCAGCTCTTCACATTTGGTGGCCAAAGTATTGAAGTTTCAGCTTCAACATCAGTCCTTCCAATGAACATCCAGGGCTGATCTCCTTTAGGATGGACTTGTTGGATCTCCTTGCAGTCTCAAGAGTCTTCTTCAACACCACAGTTTAAAAGCATCAGTTCTTCAGAGCTCAGCTTTCTCTATAGTCCAACTCTCACATCCATTCATGACTACTGGAAAAACCATAGCCTTGACTAGATGGACCTTTGTGGGCCAAGTAATGTCTCTGCTTTTTAATATGCTGTCTAGATTGGTCATAACTTTCCTGCCAAGGAGTAAGTGTCTTTTAATTTCTGGCTGCAGTCACAATCTGCAGTGATTTGGGGGCCCCCAAAAATAAAATCTGCCACTATTTCCACTGTTTCCCCATCTATTTGCCATGAAGTGATGGGACCAGATGCCATGATCTTAGTTTTCTGAATGTTGAGCTTTAAACCAACTTTTTCAGTCTCCTCTTTCACTTTCATAAAGAGGCTCTTTAGTTCTTCTCCCCTTTCTGCCATAAGGGTGGTATCATCTGCATATCTGAAGTTATTGATATTACTCCTGGCAATCTTGATTCCAGCTTGTGCTTCATCCAGCCCAGCTTTCTCATGATATACTCTGCATATAAGTTAAATAAGCAGGGTGACAATATACAGCCTTGACCTACTCCTTTTCCTATTTGAAACCAGTCTGTTGTTCCACGTCCAATTCTAACTGTTGCTTCTTGACCATACAGGTTTCTCAAGAGGCAGATCAGGTGGTCTAGTATTCCCATCTCTTTCAGAATTTTCCACAGTTTATTGTGATCCACACAGTCAAAGGCTTTGGCATAGTCAATAAAGCAGAAATAGATGTTTTTCTGGAACTCTCTTGCTTTTTCGATGTTCCAGCAGATGTTGGCAATTTGATCTCTGGTTCCTCTGCCTTTTCTAAAATCAGCTTGAACATCTGGAAGTTCATGGTTCATGTATTCCTGAAGCCTGACTTGGAGAATATTGAGCATTACTTTACTAGCATGTGAGATGAGTGCAATTGGGCAATAGTTTAAACACTCTTTGGCGTTGCCTTTCTTAAGGATTGGAATGAAAACTGACCTTCTCCAGTCCTGTGGCCACTGCTGAGTTTTCCAAATTTGCTGGCGTATAGAGTGCAGCACTTCACAGCATCATCTTTTAGGATTTGAAACAGCTCAACTGGAATTCCATCACCTCCACTAGCTTTGTTTGTAGTGATGCTTTCTAAGACCCACTTGATGCCACTTTCCAGGATGTCTGGCTGTAGTTGAGTGATCACACCATTGTGATTATCTGGATCATGAAGATATTTTTTGTACAGTTCTTCTGTGTATTATTGCCACCTCTTCTTAATATCTTCTGCTTCTGTTTAGGCTAAAGGACCAGTCAAACCAGGGCAGCTGAAAGGGCATAATTTAGCCAGTGATCCCCAGTCTGGCTGTGTACCAAGACCCCAGGCCACTCTATACAAACAGGATCCTGGCTTCCCTCTTGCTCCTGTCATACCGCTCTCTTGTGGGGGGGGGGGGGCAGGAGTCTGTATTTCTGCAGAACTCCCAGGGAACATGATACACAGCAGGCTTGAGAGCCACTGCTCATAAATCTCTGAACCCAAGGGTAGTTGATGTCAGGGAGATTTCCAGTTTTGTGTGGTCTCGTTGCCAGGCCCTGTGCTGGGTGCTGAACACCAAGGAACAGGGCCCAGCAGTGCGCTCGAGCAACATTTGTATTATAGGGATTTGGGAAAGGGTCCTGAAGGCTACAGGTGGTGGCTTTTTGCAGAGTTACTGCTCTGTTGCTGCTGCTAACAACAGGGCTATAGGCAACATTTGGGAGGCAGGAAACTGTTTGAGTCCATTTCTGCCCCAGGGCAGCTGTGTGATTTGGGGCATGTCCCAGCCCCTCTCAGGCCCTCAGTTTCTTCCACTGTCCAGTGAGGGCTGGTGGGTTGGTGGAACAGCCAGGCCCATTCTGAGCTCGGCCCCTGCCTCAGAGGGGTGGGGAGTGACCTGAGGGTG
The DNA here is from genome assembly GCA_006410615.1 of Neotragus moschatus. Taxonomy (NCBI): domain Eukaryota; kingdom Metazoa; phylum Chordata; class Mammalia; order Artiodactyla; family Bovidae; genus Neotragus; species Neotragus moschatus. The sequence continues at coordinate 583,337 of SJYA01001317.1, read as the reverse complement.
GCAGCACCACCAGAAGGCCTCCTTTGTAGTGACCTTGGGGCCAGGAGCGAAAGTGCACCTTGGGCATCTGCCCATCTCCTGATCATTTTCACCTTCTGGTTGAAATGATCACCCCCTGGATATGCTCAGCTCTTCCCTCTTCTCTCTCCCGAATATTCTGGTCATGATGTGTGTCCCACATGGGCACATGAAGAGGTTCCAACACAGTTCCAACCCTGCAGGCTTCCCAGTCTTGGGGAAGACATTCAAGTAACCAAGCCCTACTTGGGTGCTGTCACAGCGCCATGGGTCAGTGATGCTCCCTAGTCCGCTTCTCTCTTCTCCCTCCACCCAACCCTCCTGGAAACACCAATTTGAATCTCAGCCCTCTGGCTTACTAATTGTAAGGCCTTGGGTGAGTCACGTAAGCTTTCAGGTCCATCATCTGTAAAATGAGCACAGTGATGACATCTGCTTCCTAAGATTGCCGAGAGGATGAAATTCACTCCAGGATTATCCTGCTGTGCCCTCTACAGCCTGCTTGCTCCTTGAGGGCTTACAGTGAGGGGTGGGAGAAGGGGGCTGAGAAAGAGTCATGGGAAGAGAGGCAGGCTCTGGGGAGCCACTGGCCCCTGTGCCATCACTTCCTTCCCCGACCTGCCCCCCACATCTGAAGTCCTGGAGGAAGAAGAGAGTCCGGGTAGGCTAAGAAGGAGGGCTTCAAATGCTAGGCTGCAGGATGTCCAGCCAGAACACTGGAGTGGAGGTCAAAGAACCCACCTTGGAATATAGAACTGGAGAGAAAGCTGCGCATTAAAAGGGCCGTGAGGCCCCAGGGTCTGAGATGAGTCCTTTAAGCTCCACCACGAAGTCAGCGGGTGGGCCTCGGATCCAGTTGCTTCTCTAGCTTATGGAGCTGCATTAGGTGGTGTTGTTCCTGCAGGGGTGGACATGTGCCTCCTCGGCTGCCCTCGGCAAGTGTCCCGCTCAATAGGGCACAGACTCGAGAATCCCGGACGTTCCTTGGGGATCCAGGCATCTTTCCTGCCTGTCCATCTGATGCCTGAATCCCTTCTCTAGCAACCCCACCTCTGCTTGCACAACTGCAGTGGTGGGGAGCTTACTCCAGTGTGGGGGAGGCCCTTCCATCCCTAGCTTGCTCTCTTTTAGAGAGTTCTGCCTCTGCGGGAGCTGAAATCTATTTCCTGGTGGCTTCCCCCACTGAGGCTGACCCTTCCCCTGGCTCCCAGATGCCATGCTACTCCCCTAGTGTTGGTGACAGCTCCTTGGGATGGGCAGGGGGGGCTGTCTCACAGGCCTGGACTTCCTGTCCACCTGGCTCCCTCCTGTCCCTTCAGCCACTCCTCCAGTGACAGGGAGCAGGCATGGGCTCAAGAAACCAGAGAAGGACTCTCTGTTCCACATTCCTTAGTGCTCACAGGTGTGAGTTCTCTAATATTGCTGCCCTATTTTGGTGTCAGAGGTGCACTTTGCATCTTGTTGATTTCCTATAGAGGTTTGTGTTCATCATCTTAACTGGATAATATTCCTGTTTTATTAATATCCAAATGTTTCTGTAAATATTGGTTTGGTCCCAGGAGACCGCTGCAATTAAAGCCATAGGCAGTTTGTCACAGGAAAGCCACGCCGTTCTGAAGGCTAATTTCATTTCCAACAAGTCTGTGCGGCCTGACTTCAGGGACTGCCGGCAGAGTGGTGAGTTCCTTGGGGCTGCTGGCAGAGGGAAGACTGCTGGCTGGGGAGTCCCGAACAGGAGGTCATGCCTTATGCAAGAAGGGGGCCTGGGCCTGGTCCCCCTTCCTCAGGCACCCCTGGTCTGGGCCCTGAGGATCTCAAGATGGAGTGTGTATAGACTCAGAACAGCCTCTGTTTAGCCAGGGAAAGTGGCCTTAACCACAGGACTCTGGAGTTTAGTGGGGGTGGCAGTTGTGGTGGCAGGGGGTGGTCACCACTCTCTGGGAAATGAGGGAAAGTCTCCTGTACTCAGGGGTGATTGCGGATGTGTAGAATTTCAGATTTCCTATTCACATCATTACAAACTTTGTGGCTTAAAATAGCACATCTATTATCTTACGGTACTAGAACTCAGAAGTTTAAAATCTCTCTCTCTCAGCCAAAATCAAGGTGTCAGCAGCACTGGTTCCTCCTGGCAACTCCGGGAGAATCTGTTTCCTTGCCTTTTCCAGCTTCTAGAAGCCTCCTTTCTGTGGCTCTCAGCCCCATCTTTCGTCTTCAAAGCCAGCAGGTAGACTTGTTGGACAACCCCCAGCAGGTGGGAGCTCTTGGAAGGGCTGATGTATCTGGGCAGAGCTCAGGTCATAGGTCCCCTCAACCCTGTGCCTAAGTAATGGGAGGATAGAAACTGTCCCAGGGGACACTATCTGCCCTCAGGTCCCTTGAGTCCCCACAGGGGTGCCCACAGAGATCATAGTCCCGTCCCCAGGCCTGGTCCTCACATCAGCAGGCTGTGTCTTCAGGCAGAGGCATGCAGCCCAGCCCCTGGGCATTTGTCGCAGCCCTGCATGACCATCTCAAGATGTAGCATAAATCCTCCGGGCTCAGACTATCTACACAATAGACTAGATGGACAGTGTTCATTTATTCATTCTCTTATTCATCTCACAGCTTTGAGCACCAACTGCATGCAAAGTGTGATGCTGGACCCTGGAAATAAAACAAAGCGCCACCCCTCCCCACTTTGCGGTACTGCCATGTCAGTTGGGGAAGGGATGTGACAGCCTTGGTGCTTGTGCTCAGCTCTGCAAACTGGCACAAAGTCAGTGACCTGAACTCCTGAGCCCTCCTTGGAGGCTCATGAGGCTGGTGGCCCCCACAGAGACCCCCATGTCTCATAACACTGCCGCTCATGGTCTGCTGCCTGCTTTCCTGCTCTTGGTAACTCTGGGGAAGTGAGAAAAACCATATTTGGAGGGAACAGATAAGTGGCCATTGAATAAAGGGAAACTGGAGTTCCCTCAGGAAACCTCAGCCTGTGATGTGAGGGTGTAAACAGGACGAGAAACCTGGGCTTAATCATGGGGGTGTGTTTGAACCAGCGAGTCACCAGGTCTCAGAAGGCCCCAGGTGTGAGTTTCCTGGGGCTTCCGTAATGAGTCACCACAAACTGGATGGCAGAAAGCAAGAGATATTCATTCTCTCATAGTCTTGGAGGCCAGAGTTCTGGAATTAAGGGATCAGTGAGGCCATGCTCTCCCTAAAGGCTCTCGGAGAGAATCCTTGCTTACCTCTTCCAGCTTCTGGTGGGCCCAGGTGCTCCTCAGCGTGTAGTTTCATCACTCCCGTCCCTCCCTTTGTCTTTACATCACCTTCTCCCTTACGCCTCTGCCAAGTCTCCCTCTGCCTTTCTCTATAAGGACACTTATCACTGGAGTTAGGGCCCACCCAGGTAATCCAGGATGATCCTTGAATTAGTTACATCTACAGAGACCCTTTCTCTAAGTAAGGTCACTTGCATAGGTTCTGATGATTAGGATGGGACACACCTTTTTGGCCATCACCATCCAACCCACTGGCTCTGCAGTGTGAACATGCAAATGTCATGCATGTGCAAGTATCACATATGTGCAGTAGATCCCATACATGTTCACTTATGTACTTGTCCTTTTTAGCAAGTTTCAGTTATACTTAACTCCAGCTATAGGTTATTAAGAGCAAATAGAAATCTGAAAATTAGATGGCTCCGTTTTTCAAAAGGAACAGTTTCTTCAGTAAGTGTCCATCGGTTTTAGAAAAGTAGAAATACAGTCACATGGATAACTTCTCTGGGACTGTAAATACATGTCTCGAATCTTTGAAAAACTTCAGAGCTGCAGAGGGTTGCTTTAGCAACTGTANGTGTATTATTGCCACCTCTTCTTAATATCTTCTGCTTCTGTTTAGGCTAAAGGACCAGTCAAACCAGGGCAGCTGAAAGGGCATAATTTAGCCAGTGATCCCCAGTCTGGCTGTGTACCAAGACCCCAGGCCACTCTATACAAACAGGATCCTGGCTTCCCTCTTGCTCCTGTCATACCGCTCTCTTGTGGGGGGGGGGGGGCAGGAGTCTGTATTTCTGCAGAACTCCCAGGGAACATGATACACAGCAGGCTTGAGAGCCACTGCTCATAAATCTCTGAACCCAAGGGTAGTTGATGTCAGGGAGATTTCCAGTTTTGTGTGGTCTCGTTGCCAGGCCCTGTGCTGGGTGCTGAACACCAAGGAACAGGGCCCAGCAGTGCGCTCGAGCAACATTTGTATTATAGGGATTTGGGAAAGGGTCCTGAAGGCTACAGGTGGTGGCTTTTTGCAGAGTTACTGCTCTGTTGCTGCTGCTAACAACAGGGCTATAGGCAACATTTGGGAGGCAGGAAACTGTTTGAGTCCATTTCTGCCCCAGGGCAGCTGTGTGATTTGGGGCATGTCCCAGCCCCTCTCAGGCCCTCAGTTTCTTCCACTGTCCAGTGAGGGCTGGTGGGTTGGTGGAACAGCCAGGCCCATTCTGAGCTCGGCCCCTGCCTCAGAGGGGTGGGGAGTGACCTGAGGGTGGCAGCACCACCAGAAGGCCTCCTTTGTAGTGACCTTGGGGCCAGGAGCGAAAGTGCACCTTGGGCATCTGCCCATCTCCTGATCATTTTCACCTTCTGGTTGAAATGATCACCCCCTGGATATGCTCAGCTCTTCCCTCTTCTCTCTCCCGAATATTCTGGTCATGATGTGTGTCCCACATGGGCACATGAAGAGGTTCCAACACAGTTCCAACCCTGCAGGCTTCCCAGTCTTGGGGAAGACATTCAAGTAACCAAGCCCTACTTGGGTGCTGTCACAGCGCCATGGGTCAGTGATGCTCCCTAGTCCGCTTCTCTCTTCTCCCTCCACCCAACCCTCCTGGAAACACCAATTTGAATCTCAGCCCTCTGGCTTACTAATTGTAAGGCCTTGGGTGAGTCACGTAAGCTTTCAGGTCCATCATCTGTAAAATGAGCACAGTGATGACATCTGCTTCCTAAGATTGCCGAGAGGATGAAATTCACTCCAGGATTATCCTGCTGTGCCCTCTACAGCCTGCTTGCTCCTTGAGGGCTTACAGTGAGGGGTGGGAGAAGGGGGCTGAGAAAGAGTCATGGGAAGAGAGGCAGGCTCTGGGGAGCCACTGGCCCCTGTGCCATCACTTCCTTCCCCGACCTGCCCCCCACATCTGAAGTCCTGGAGGAAGAAGAGAGTCCGGGTAGGCTAAGAAGGAGGGCTTCAAATGCTAGGCTGCAGGATGTCCAGCCAGAACACTGGAGTGGAGGTCAAAGAACCCACCTTGGAATATAGAACTGGAGAGAAAGCTGCGCATTAAAAGGGCCGTGAGGCCCCAGGGTCTGAGATGAGTCCTTTAAGCTCCACCACGAAGTCAGCGGGTGGGCCTCGGATCCAGTTGCTTCTCTAGCTTATGGAGCTGCATTAGGTGGTGTTGTTCCTGCAGGGGTGGACATGTGCCTCCTCGGCTGCCCTCGGCAAGTGTCCCGCTCAATAGGGCACAGACTCGAGAATCCCGGACGTTCCTTGGGGATCCAGGCATCTTTCCTGCCTGTCCATCTGATGCCTGAATCCCTTCTCTAGCAACCCCACCTCTGCTTGCACAACTGCAGTGGTGGGGAGCTTACTCCAGTGTGGGGGAGGCCCTTCCATCCCTAGCTTGCTCTCTTTTAGAGAGTTCTGCCTCTGCGGGAGCTGAAATCTATTTCCTGGTGGCTTCCCCCACTGAGGCTGACCCTTCCCCTGGCTCCCAGATGCCATGCTACTCCCCTAGTGTTGGTGACAGCTCCTTGGGATGGGCAGGGGGGGCTGTCTCACAGGCCTGGACTTCCTGTCCACCTGGCTCCCTCCTGTCCCTTCAGCCACTCCTCCAGTGACAGGGAGCAGGCATGGGCTCAAGAAACCAGAGAAGGACTCTCTGTTCCACATTCCTTAGTGCTCACAGGTGTGAGTTCTCTAATATTGCTGCCCTATTTTGGTGTCAGAGGTGCACTTTGCATCTTGTTGATTTCCTATAGAGGTTTGTGTTCATCATCTTAACTGGATAATATTCCTGTTTTATTAATATCCAAATGTTTCTGTAAATATTGGTTTGGTCCCAGGAGACCGCTGCAATTAAAGCCATAGGCAGTTTGTCACAGGAAAGCCACGCCGTTCTGAAGGCTAATTTCATTTCCAACAAGTCTGTGCGGCCTGACTTCAGGGACTGCCGGCAGAGTGGTGAGTTCCTTGGGGCTGCTGGCAGAGGGAAGACTGCTGGCTGGGGAGTCCCGAACAGGAGGTCATGCCTTATGCAAGAAGGGGGCCTGGGCCTGGTCCCCCTTCCTCAGGCACCCCTGGTCTGGGCCCTGAGGATCTCAAGATGGAGTGTGTATAGACTCAGAACAGCCTCTGTTTAGCCAGGGAAAGTGGCCTTAACCACAGGACTCTGGAGTTTAGTGGGGGTGGCAGTTGTGGTGGCAGGGGGTGGTCACCACTCTCTGGGAAATGAGGGAAAGTCTCCTGTACTCAGGGGTGATTGCGGATGTGTAGAATTTCAGATTTCCTATTCACATCATTACAAACTTTGTGGCTTAAAATAGCACATCTATTATCTTACGGTACTAGAACTCAGAAGTTTAAAATCTCTCTCTCTCAGCCAAAATCAAGGTGTCAGCAGCACTGGTTCCTCCTGGCAACTCCGGGAGAATCTGTTTCCTTGCCTTTTCCAGCTTCTAGAAGCCTCCTTTCTGTGGCTCTCAGCCCCATCTTTCGTCTTCAAAGCCAGCAGGTAGACTTGTTGGACAACCCCCAGCAGGTGGGAGCTCTTGGAAGGGCTGATGTATCTGGGCAGAGCTCAGGTCATAGGTCCCCTCAACCCTGTGCCTAAGTAATGGGAGGATAGAAACTGTCCCAGGGGACACTATCTGCCCTCAGGTCCCTTGAGTCCCCACAGGGGTGCCCACAGAGATCATAGTCCCGTCCCCAGGCCTGGTCCTCACATCAGCAGGCTGTGTCTTCAGGCAGAGGCATGCAGCCCAGCCCCTGGGCATTTGTCGCAGCCCTGCATGACCATCTCAAGATGTAGCATAAATCCTCCGGGCTCAGACTATCTACACAATAGACTAGATGGACAGTGTTCATTTATTCATTCTCTTATTCATCTCACAGCTTTGAGCACCAACTGCATGCAAAGTGTGATGCTGGACCCTGGAAATAAAACAAAGCGCCACCCCTCCCCACTTTGCGGTACTGCCATGTCAGTTGGGGAAGGGATGTGACAGCCTTGGTGCTTGTGCTCAGCTCTGCAAACTGGCACAAAGTCAGTGACCTGAACTCCTGAGCCCTCCTTGGAGGCTCATGAGGCTGGTGGCCCCCACAGAGACCCCCATGTCTCATAACACTGCCGCTCATGGTCTGCTGCCTGCTTTCCTGCTCTTGGTAACTCTGGGGAAGTGAGAAAAACCATATTTGGAGGGAACAGATAAGTGGCCATTGAATAAAGGGAAACTGGAGTTCCCTCAGGAAACCTCAGCCTGTGATGTGAGGGTGTAAACAGGACGAGAAACCTGGGCTTAATCATGGGGGTGTGTTTGAACCAGCGAGTCACCAGGTCTCAGAAGGCCCCAGGTGTGAGTTTCCTGGGGCTTCCGTAATGAGTCACCACAAACTGGATGGCAGAAAGCAAGAGATATTCATTCTCTCATAGTCTTGGAGGCCAGAGTTCTGGAATTAAGGGATCAGTGAGGCCATGCTCTCCCTAAAGGCTCTCGGAGAGAATCCTTGCTTACCTCTTCCAGCTTCTGGTGGGCCCAGGTGCTCCTCAGCGTGTAGTTTCATCACTCCCGTCCCTCCCTTTGTCTTTACATCACCTTCTCCCTTACGCCTCTGCCAAGTCTCCCTCTGCCTTTCTCTATAAGGACACTTATCACTGGAGTTAGGGCCCACCCAGGTAATCCAGGATGATCCTTGAATTAGTTACATCTACAGAGACCCTTTCTCTAAGTAAGGTCACTTGCATAGGTTCTGATGATTAGGATGGGACACACCTTTTTGGCCATCACCATCCAACCCACTGGCTCTGCAGTGTGAACATGCAAATGTCATGCATGTGCAAGTATCACATATGTGCAGTAGATCCCATACATGTTCACTTATGTACTTGTCCTTTTTAGCAAGTTTCAGTTATACTTAACTCCAGCTATAGGTTATTAAGAGCAAATAGAAATCTGAAAATTAGATGGCTCCGTTTTTCAAAAGGAACAGTTTCTTCAGTAAGTGTCCATCGGTTTTAGAAAAGTAGAAATACAGTCACATGGATAACTTCTCTGGGACTGTAAATACATGTCTCGAATCTTTGAAAAACTTCAGAGCTGCAGAGGGTTGCTTTAGCAACTGTAAAGTTCAAAAAGGCAAAGAGTGGGGGGATGGCGCAGGTGAGGTTTTGAAACTTACTCTCCTAGAACCACAAACATTGATGGTGAAAGAAAAATCCCCTCTTCAGCATCCTGACGAGCTTCTCCTTGCACACCTCTGACCACAGGGTGCTCACTATATACCAAAGTTGCCTACTCCACCGTCCGAAAGTTCATTTGGCTTTAAAACAAAATCTGCTTTCCTGCCTCACCCATCTGTTGGTCCCATCTCCAACACAAGGGTGCCCTCCGTTCCATGTGACAGTCCTTCAGGGTTTGAAGTCATCTATCACTTCCTGCCTCAGTTTACTCTTCTCCAGGCTAATCTTTTAATTAGCTTAAATTAATGGTGGTTCTTGGGGAGCGCCAGCCCCAGTAAAAGTGACCTGAATATTCAAAGATTTGAGTGTTTCAAATGCCTGTTTATCCTAATTAGCATCTTAACTACAGCAGTGCCCTCTGCCTCTAACAAGCCACATTTTCACATGTTCCATATTTTAATGGATTTTACTTGAATGAACTGTTTAATCAAGTGAAGACACATTTCATGAATGAATAGAAGTAAATCTATAATTATACACTTTAGTCAGGTAAGAGGAGTGACATTTCGGCACAATCTAGGGCTATATATAGTGAGTGTATCTGAATGACAAAGTAGGTTACCTCGGCTTCCATAGGAGATCTGGGAATTCGCTTTGCTCTCAAGTTCATTTCGTAACCTAATTAGAATTTTCAAAGAGTTGTGAAGTGCAAGTGGTGCAGCCCTGGCTCTCCCCATCTTTACCTGGATCTCTGCCTTTCCGGATGATTCCACAGCTGGCGCAGTGGCCTCCTTAGGGAAGGTGTCAGGGGAACTGCGGACCCACAGTGTCCTGGGGTCTTGATAGTCCCCGAGGCCTCACCTCCACTTTCTGCTTCACTGTTTACGTCAGAGCCCTCCTGGCCTGGGACGGGTGGCGCGAATGTGAGAAACTGCAGCTGTAACCATCCTTTGCTGCTCTCTTCCTGTCTCTCTCTCTCATCCCCTTCTCCCTGCTTTCCTTCTCGCCATTCTGCCTTCTGACATGGTCAGATCTGCTCGTGCTGCTGGGGGCCAGGAGTAGAAAGATCTGAAGATTAAAGAAGAGACATAATTGTTGACTGGGGCAGGAGAGAAGGCCCAGGTGTAAAGGAAGATGGTGCCTAGGTGCTAGGTAGCAGTCCAGAAAAGGATGGAGTCCAGAGGCTAGGGAGTGACTGACTGGACAGGAGATGGAATGAAATGAAACAGAAGCCCTGAGTGAAAACCTGAGGTGTAAGAAGGCCCCTCGCCACACCGGCCTCCTGGCCTCAGGCTCCTTACGTTACCTTGCTGGAGGAAGAGGGGTTCCAGGGCTGCAGTGGGGGCTGTCTAGAGGAGGGGAGTTCATGGGCCCTACCTGTGTGTGGCAGAAGGTTGCAGGCAGACAGGAACCTCCAAGGCATGCAAATGTGGTCCCAGGACCCCGAAGCCGGGAGAACAGCCTGACCCACAAGGCAATTATTTAGGATGGAGCACACGATGCCACTATTTCGTAAGCCCAGTCTCTAGGTGATTTCCAGAGAGGGAGAATCTCCTGGGCAGCTGGGTGTGTTAGTGGAGAGGTGCAGCCTCGGAGCAGGGAGGGGGCCTGCAGGTGGACTGGACTGTGGCCTGCTCAGAGGCAGTGACAAGCCTCTCTCATAGAACAGGGTGGACCCACTTATGCCTAAAACAGGTCACATGGACTCAGCCACGCTAAGCCAAGAAATCCTCTCAAAGAGCCTGTTCACCTCTAACTCTTCTGATTCCGTTAGCTTTTCACCTTTTCCTCTGATCCCCTTCTCCTCCTCCAGCCTGCCCTCGCAGGACCAGCTGTGTGTCCCCAGTGCCAAGCCTGTGGATAGAGGCTGTGTGCACAGTTGGAGTGAGGCCACTGTGATGGCTTCATCGGAGTGACAAGTCCCTGTCACCCCTTCTCCCACGGTCCGTGAACCAGCTGGGAGGGGAGTTGTGGATCGACCCCCTGGACTCGAGGTTCAGACAGCTGATCTGACCTGATGGTGTGTTCTGCCGCTGGCCTGAGCAAGACGGCGCTCCCAGCTCTGAGCTTTCCCCTAAAGCCGCTGACTCTGCCTGGCTCTTGACTTCTTTCAAGATGTTGGATTCCCTTCAGCTTGAAATATGAGTTTAAAATTCTTGGATTTGGATCTGTGATTCCCAAGGCTGTATCGGAATCCCTGAGGAGTCATTGATATCACCCCTTGTGACCTTTATAGTCCCAACCCCTCTGCCACCATGTCCATGGTCTTTCTTAGAAGATTCTTGGTCCCTATTGTAGCCACACCTCTCTCCTCTGAGCCTGGGCCATTTTGTCATGATCCCTGATAAATGCAACTAGGACTGAGCCCAGCACTCCAGGTATACTCTGAGGTGGGCAGACTGGAGGGTGACTGTCCCCTCCATCATTCTAGATGTGATGTCTTTTTAAACGTGGATCCCAGTCCTACTCACCCTTTTGGCAACTGCCTTACTCACACCAGCACATCCTGGTCTCCTAATCAAGGGGACAATATCCACGCCATGGAAAGCATTTTTTGTTTCATATCATTTAATGGATCACTTTAAAGTTATCCTGCCTCGTTTAGGACAGTGGTCCTCACACTTGAACATATGTCAGAATCACCTGGAGGGCTGATTAAAACACAGATTGCTGGACCACACCCCAGAGTGTCTGACCCAGTGGGTCTCAGATGGGCCTGAGAATTTTCCTTTCTAACAGGTTCTCCCAGGTGATGCTGGTGTTACTAGTCCAGGGCTGCACTTTAAGAACCACTGCTTTAGGGACAGGCTTTCTGGTATGACTTTGTATCCACAGTCCATACGAGTTCTTAAGGGGAAAAAAATCAACAGCTGTTTCCTCTAAGCCTAGTTTTTGTCATTTATTCCTAGAGTTCTGACCCCCTGGTTCTCCCTGATGCCAAGTGAGTTGGGTTCCTTCCAGATTGCTCCAGTGGCCAGGGCCAGGACTCATTGCTCCAGAAGCAGGGAGAGTTCTTCCCTGAGGCAGCCTCAGCCCTGTGAGCTGGTCCTGAGGACCCAGGCTTTGAGGACTCCCAGCCCTTCCTAGTCCTCCTTGTAGCAGCACTCAGGGCCCAACTCACCTCATTCCATTGGCAGCCTGACCCTCCCTTCCAGGTGATGGGCAGCCTTCTTCTCCATCCCCTCCCGGCCCATCAGCACCCATCTTGCTCTCTTCCTCCCAGGATGGCCAGGGGCTTTAGCAAATCAGACTCCTGATGGCTGCCTCCGGAGGCCCCATATGCAGATGAGGGCCCAGGTGGACTTCGGCTGTACTTGAGCATGTGTGTATGTGTGAATATATCTTATTTTCTTGAGAATTAAGTGTTACTCCTTTCCAGGAAAAACATATTTCTGCTTTTATAGTGGAGGTGAATAAAAAATAGGATTCACTTTGCTGAAATGCAGTTTACAGCAAGCTGATAAAAGACATTGGCCCCATAAAACAAGAGATACTTGCAGTCACAGAATGGGGAAAAAAAAAAAAAAGAAAAGAAAGGTATTTTTTTCTAACTTAGTAGTCTTTGATCAGTGCATTGAATGATCCTTCCATCTACATGTGAGAGTATGAATTTATTTCCTTGTGAGGTAGATCAATTGCATTATTTCTTTACCATGCTTTGGTTATTTAAAAATATCATTTATTACTAGTTTTTTTTCTTTTGTTTTCCCTAAAAATGTCCATTAGAGTAAATACTCCAGCTGAGCAGACTTCTTGGTGCTGAAATTATGGTCAGTGAGTGGCTGATGGCACCAACCATCTGTTCTGACCTGTTCTGGCTCATAAGCCTCAAGAGCTGTCCACATCTGGCATTCCAAAAGAGCCAGCTTGAGACCATTCAGAGAGCACTGGCCGGGGAGCCACACTTCAGCTTCCTCATTTGTGAAATTAGGGGCGAAATGAGATGACCTCTAGGGTGTTTGGGGTTGGTTTGTCTTGAGTTCTGAGCACCTATAAAATATTTTTTTTCTGCTCTCATGCCCACACTTATTTACAGCTCTCAGATAGATATTTACAGATAGATACACCAAACTACTGACAGCCTTGATGCTGGAAATGATCATTCTTATACCTGGAAATGATCATTCCAGCTTTTAGGCAGCATAAAGAACTTTTTAGAATTTACAAAGCCATTTCCCATCCTCAGTGTTTTTGCTGGGCCCTGTAAGTTGCATGCTGTATAACTCCCATTTTATAGCTGAAAAGACAGATTCAAAAGAGCTCGAGAAGTTTCCTTCAGTTTGGGTGGCGAGGACATGGAGAGCCAGAGCTCAACTGTGCATGCCTTAGTAGTATGTGCATTGGCTGCTTTGCCTTCTGGCAGGGCTGAGTTTGCACATTTTAATGTTCAGTTCAGTTCAGTATCCCAATCGTGTCTGACTCTTTGCGACTCCATGAATCGCAGCACGCCAGGCCTCCCTGTCCATCACCAACTCCCGGAGTTCACTCAGACTCACGCCCATGGAGTCAGTGATGCCATCCAGCCATCTCATCCTCTGTCATCCCCTTCTCCTCCTGCCCCCAATCCCTCCCAGCATCAGACTCTTAATTGTTGGTCCACAGCACCCCCATGGCACATAAACCTAATAATGGAACCCCACCTGCATCCAAAAAGGATTTGACACAGCAAAAATAAACCAACTTTTTTACCAACTAGTTCCCAATCTACCGTCAAAATAGAGGTAAAAACTAAAGATGGACAAGGTTCACCCTGATTGAGACAGTTTCATTCTGCTTACAAACGTATGCATCACAAAATATTTCAAGCACTCAGCAGAGTGCAGAACACTAAACACCCATGGTCTTGCTACCCAGAGTTAGTGTGTTCATGTTTTCCTCTATTGGCATCATATTTCTTTTAAAAAAATGAAATACAGCAGTTCCCACCGCAACCCTTTTTGTTCCCCTTCTGTGTGGGGGCTTTCCAGTGACCATCCTGCAACATTCAGGGCCAATTTATTCAAAACATTTTGATATATACATCGGGAGGATCTATCAGTTGTTGAGACAAGAAGTACTTTTTTATCATGGTAAAAAGTACGTGACATAAAATTTACCACTTTAACCACTGTAAAATTTACAGTGTAGGGATGTTAAGTACCTTCATATTGTTGTGCAAGAAGTACCACCAGTTATCCCCAAAACTTTTCATTATCCCAGACAGAAACACTGTACCCACAACTCCATCGCCCCATTCCCCAGCTCTAGAAACCACTACTCTCCTTTATGTTCCTATGCACTTGACTACTCTAAGTACCTCACCTAAGTGGAATCATACTTTTGTCCTTTTGCATCTGGCTTATTTCACTTTGCATAATGTCTTCATTCATACGGTAGCATGTGTCAAATTTCATTCCTTTTTAGGCTGAATAATATTCCATTGTATGTATAAACCACAGTTTGTTTATCTGCTCATTTGTTGATGGACATTGCTTCCAAAAAATGGTTGCTTCCACCTTTTGGCATAATGTTGCTATGCATTTTGAGTCCTTGTTTTCACTCCTTTGGGGTATATACCCAGAGGTAGAATTGCTGGATCATACTACCATATGATGGGAAATTTTTAGAGTGCACAAATTTCCAGTTTCCAGTTTACCCCCATCCTCATCAACACTTGCAGGTTTTGGTTTTTGTTAATAGGTATAGGTATAGACAAGAAGTGCTTTCAAAGTTCATCTTCAGTTAAAGAGGAAGAGACTGAAATGCTAAGAGGGAAAGGGTCCCTCAGAGAGGCAGAGGTCACAAGCAAGTCAGTGACAGCAAGACCTGGAACTTGGGTCCCCAGACTCCCACCTGGTTATTTCTGCTAAAACACAGTCTAGTTTCCATGGCTTTCTGTCCAAGTGTGCATAGTCATAGACATGGAACGCATACAGATTTCAGATTTCTTTGTTTTGACCCTAACTTTAGGTTTTTTTTAATTTGAAAGTAGTGTCGACATTTTAAAATGTGCTCTTGGTGAGATGCTCAGTGCTGAGGAGCTCTGTGTGACTGTAACCCGCCAGGCTCCTCTGTCCATGGGATTCTCCAGGCAAGAATACTGGGGTGGCTTGTATTTCCTTCTCTAGAGGATCTTCCTGTTACCACTCGCGCCTCCTGGGAAGCCCTTTAAGATGTGAGGGATCCTACTTTATTTTAAAAATCTAGGAACTTCCCTGTAGTCCAATAGTTAGGACTCATGCTCCCATTGCAGGGGGCACGGGTTCAGTCCCTTGTTGAGGAACTAAGATCCTGCATGCTGTGCAGGGTGGCCAAAAATAAATAAAAATATAGATGTCTTATTTCTCCCTTCCAAATCAGAAGGTCTGGTGATTCTGGACCAGCATTCTGGCATAGCATGTTTGGAGTTGAGCGGCAAGCGCTGTCTTTCGGTGAAGCATTAGTTTGCCACATGTCACCAGGGCTCACCACTCCCTAGTACCCTTCCACACAGACTGCTCTGCACACTGGCTAGTTCGTATGACACTGGAGCTGCAGCTGTCTGCTTTAAGCACGTAGATGTTAGTCATTCTGTGTGTCAGCAGATACATCGGCATGTTTAGCATCACAGGCTGGTTCCGCAGCCCCTCACCCTCTCCTATGTTTTTGCTTTCTCTATCTGAATATCTCAGCTATTTCCTTACCCTAGAAATGAAGTGATATTGCAAATGAATAGTGAAAAATGTAGAGAAGTATTTGAATAGTCTAATTTGGAGACAGTGTGATGAATTTGCCTAATCTGATTTGGAGATGATATGAAACACCAGCATGAAAGTCCAGCAACTTGCATGCTTGTCTTAATTCTTCCAGGAAATTCCTGGGCAACTTTAGTAAGCCCCTTCCCTGTCTGGCCTCCTTCTGCTTGTGTGTCCTCAGGGAAGGGGAATCTCCAAGGTCCCAGGGGGCAATCTAGTTTTTAATGAAGATAAAACCCACTCCTTTTTCATATTGGTGGAGAAAATCACCTCACCCATTTGAGCCACTTCCCAGACCCCTGTGAAGTGACCCTTCCTATGACTGCTGGCACACCCACCCTCTGCTCTCTCTTTGCTGGCAGGTGAGAAACGACCTGACCGGGGTTCTGTATGGTGAGGACATCGAGATTTCAGACACCGAGAGCTTCTCGAATGATCCCTGCACCAGTGTCAAAAAGCTGAAGGTAGGTGCAGCTGGCCAGGGCCTGGAGGCCAGACTTATGGCATGCTCCTGGGGTTCACCCAAATCCCTGACTTTGAAGGAGTCTTGAATTCAGGCTGTTTCATTTTGTCCTGGGCATTTGAGATGTGAGGAAAAGCTCCCAGGAGCTGGCTGTCCCTTGTTTGTTGTCCAGCACTGGCCAGAGGCCTGCTTGCCAGTGCGTGGCCGTGTGGAATTGCCGGGTGATTTCGTATCTCTCAGGGGAGCCTGAGAGGCAAGCAGGACAGAACAGACATCACTGGCAGCCACTCAAGGATGGGCTAGTGGGGACACTAAAGGCTCAGACCTGGCCCCTGCCTTCAGGGAACTTCCTTCCTGCTGTGAAGAGGCTCACAGTGAGAACCTCTCTTGCCCAAACCCACAGCAAGGAAGTAATGTGGTTGGAACCGAAAGCTCAGGCTCCTGACCCCCTCCAGTGACGCTCACTCCAGGAACAGAAGGGTCAACTAGATGTTTGCAGTTGTAAGTACTCCCCAGCTGTCATCTGCACGTTCGTTTCCCAAACTCTCTCAAATGCCAAGTTTGTGCCAGACCCTCTCCTGGGTTCACAGCCATCATCAGGCCTGCTTATGTCCTCAGGTGTCTGAAGGCAGATACCTCCCAGGGAAACCAGGAACAGAGGGGCTGGGGAACAAAGGGAGAAAGTGACTCATCCCACCCAGCAGAGGATTCAGACAGGGCTGCAGAGAAGGGACAGCTATGGAGGATGGACAGGGTGGAGACCCACAAGATAAAAATCAGAGGGCAAGGTGGCCACGCTCACTGTGTATTTGGGATCAGCAGGAATTCCAGGAGGCTGGAGTATTGGGATGGGGACACGGGAAAGATGCCAAGGCTGGAAATAGAGTTTGGAGCCAGTTTCCAGGAGCCTTGAAGGTTGAGCTAAGAAGTTTGGTTTTTTATGCCAGGCAGTGGGGAGCTGCTGGGGGTTGTACGTAGGTACATAGTTAGAGCTGTCACCCTACTCTTCCATTCCCCATGCCCACACTGAAAGAAGCCTGGGGCCTCAGATGCCAACTGCTGACATGTCCCTTCTCTCTTGGCCTGATCCCAGATTATACTGATCAGAGCAGGTGGCGGTTTAGAGTTTATGAAGCCCTCAGCTCACACATGGGGAGACTGAGACACAGAAATGGGGACAAGGGAGCAGAGCACCAGTTGTCTGTCACCTGCTCGGGAGCAGACACCACATGGGCACGTGATATTTCAGCCCTGGAAGCCTCTACCGATGAGGAAACGGTAGTAAGGAAGGGCCTGCTGGCAGCCCAGGTGTGTGCCCAGCTCTTTCCCCACAGGCCGTGTGGTCTGAGGGTGGATTCGGGTTGTGGGGGGCCAGAGCATCCATAGGGTCCCCTGCTCTGCAGGGACCATCTGGGGTGATTGGGGTCCTGGTGCTGCGCTGACATTCTTCTGCCACATGCAGTGTCTCTCCCCAGGGTGGGCCCTGGAAATAGCTTCCTGCACCAGAGAGGCCCAGCGGAATTCTGTGGGCTTTAAAATTTAAAGAGCCTTTGTGTGTGGAGCAGATGCACTAGTTGAAAGTCTACAAGAAACTGGGGATAGAACTTGGTACTCTGCTCATCAGCCAGCCAACACCACCAGAAGCAAGAGTGATCTGAATGCTGATGGAAATAGCAGCCGGCCTTTCCAGTGCCCTGAGCAAGAGCTAGAGCTCTTGGCTTCACCTGCCCATTCAGCCCTCCCCAGAGCCCTGGAACAGAGGGAATTTTTGTATCCTCATTTGACAAATGGGGAACTTGAGGCTCAACAAGGTTAGGTACCTCACCCCCAGTCACCCAGCTGGAAAGTGGTGCGTTGGAATTCAAACTCGGATCTGGGCAACGCCATGGTCCAGCTCCCCCACCGCCCCGCACAGCTGCAGTTCTGAGAGAGGGTTCCAGCATCACATAAGCCCGGGAGAGCAGAGCCAAGAACAGCACACTCAGTCTCTTGGCAAAGGCTCCCCTCAACATGGAGTGCTCTTCCCTCACCACCTGCGTAGCTCCTTCTCAAGCCTTCCTCTAGTCTTTTCTCAGTTGTCCCCCTTTCCCAGAGGCTTGACTTAAAATTTAAACCCTGGCCCCTCACACTCCCACTCCCCCTTTCTGTTAATTTCCTCCGTTTCACTGATGGATATCTGTATCAGTTTCCTGGGGCTGCCATAACAAAGCACCATAAACTAGGTGGCTTAAAACAACAGAAGTTTATTCTCTCACATCTCAAGGACAGAAGGCCAGGGTCAAGATGTTGGCAAGCCCATGCTCTATAGCAGGCTTGGAGACTCTTCCGTACCTTTCTCTAAGCTTCTAGTGTCAACTGGCAATCCTTGGCATTCCTTGACTTGCAGCCTTGTAACTCCTTTGCCTAAACTGACATTTCCCCTCTTTCCCTTCACATCATTTTCTTCTTAGGAAACTAGTCTTGGAGGATTAAGAGCCTGCCCTGCTCCATTATCACCTTACCTTAACTGACTTCATCTATTAATACAATGATGCTGTTTTCAAATGAGGTCACGTTTTGAGGTATCAGGGGTTAAGACTTCAACATATCTTTGGGAGATGCAGATCACCCCATAACAATATCTGACCTCCTGTTCATTTTTCCCAGTTGTTTTGCCATCTGTCTCTTCCCACTAGGATGAAAGCTCTAGGAAGCAGCAGTTTCTGTATGTCTGGATCACTGTTTTATTTCCCACCACCTGGAACCAAACCTAATTTGCTCGACAAATTTGCTGAGTGGGCATAAACCAAATACCAACTCTGGAAAGACAAAGCCAACAGAATACAAGGATAAAACACTCAGAGAAAAGTAACTTCTGGAGAGCTCAGAGAAGAAGCAAATATCTGGTGGGGTAAGATAGAGAAGGAAGTACAGCGGACAAGGAAGAAAACTAAATACTGACTAGCAGAATTAATATCTCCCTTGGAGGTAGTAGAGAGCAGCGTTAATGCCACGGAAAATAAAAATCGATAATATGCAAGACAAACTTGAAATGCTTTCCCAAAATTCAGAGGAAATGGTCAAAGAGATCAATCTAATGAGAAAGATAAGTTATGGACACCGGAGAAAGGAGATGCTAAGGGAAAACTGGGACAAAATAAAACAGAACCAAAATCTAAAACAAAATAGGCACCTGAGTATCAATAAGCTCAGCTACCACCCAGATCTTGGCCCCTAATACCATTCTCCGTGGAAAGGAACCGGGGATCCTTGGAGAAATGGCTGACCTGGGACTGGAACAGGAAACATACCAAATGATCCTGGAACATCCTGTAGTGCCAGAAGGTTGAGGATGTGCTCAAACCACATCGACAGCACACACTGATTTGGTAGGGGGAGCAGTGTCAAAGTTGTTCACCAGCCAACTGAAGTAGCCACTGAAAGAGCTCCCAATGGCCAGAACGGAAACATTTGAGCAGTAAAATAAAAGTAGTATTGGATTGTAACCCAGAGTATAAAACAAAAGCCCATGGCTGAGTAGGTAAATGGGAGAGAATATACAAATCTTCTGTGCCAGAGAATTACAAATAATTTGTGTAGACATTTGAGGCCCAAGGAAATGGAGCAGAAGGACCCACTTGTTAAGTGTCTTCCTTCCAAAGAGCACAGGATGAAAAGGGGGAAAAGAAGAGTAACTTTAGGGTGGAAGAACCTGACCAATGCTACCTGGGCCAAGTGACCAAGGTCAGCATTTACATGGTACGTCCTGTTGATAGTATATACCTTTGATATGATCCCCCAAACCTATAAACCCAGTCTAACAATGAGAAAGACATCAGGTGAACTCTGGTTAAAGGCCATTCTGCAAAATACCTGACCAGTACTCCTCAAAACTTTTTAGGTCTTCAAAACTAAGGAATGCCTGAGCCAAAATGAGCCTACAGAGACATGACAACAATATATAATGTGGTATCCTGAATGGGATCCAGGAGGAGGAAAAGGACACTAGAGGAAAAAAAAAAAACTAAGAGTATCTAAATAAAGTATGAGCTTTAGTTGATTATGAATGGATATTGATTTATTAATTATAACAAATGTACTATATTAAAGTAAGATGTTAATAATAGGGGAAACTGGGTGAGAGACATATAGAAATTCTCAATATTTTCTTTGTGATTTTTCCATAAATCTAAAACTATTCTCAAGACATTTATTTTTAAAAATAAGCAACAAACTTAAGAGTATTCAAGAGAGAACTCCTAGACTGGACCATACAAAATTGCCAATACTGAACCATTTTGTAACTACAAAGTCAACAGTTTCATAAGGACTAGCTGGCCTTTCTACATTCTAGCAGAATTGGTGAAAAGAGAGTTATACTCAGACACATTTTGTTAAAAGTTTTGAAATACAAACACAAAAGGGAAAATCTGCAAGTACCTAGATCAGAAAAAAAAAAAAAAAATCGCCCACAAAAGTGCAAAACCCATCCACCTCGACTCCCCTGCAGGGTTCAATCCTGGAAACGACGGAGCAGCTAGGAGACATTTTCCCACATGTGAGGTTCACACGATATACTACCAGCCAGGTGCCCTTAAAGTTAACCCTGAAGTCCTATGTCAGCCTGCCTTGAACAACAGCCAACGTTATAGCTGAGGTCATGACAGAAGCAGGTGAGCAGGGATCATGGAAACCATAGAGACCTAAGTAGTTGTTACACAAGTGCATGCCGATGCGGAAGTTCATTTTGAAAGCAAACATGAATATACATATAATACAAATAAATACTGTAATAACAGTAATTGAGATATAAAAGCCCAAACTCCATTAACAGAGGCCAAAATGTGAGTAAAAAAAAGTCCTGATCTTAATTAGAAGTGAGGTTCAAAAGAGACTATTTTGCTTATGATTTTCATAATTAGAAAAATATAAGTTTAAAAGCCTTTGAATAACTTAATAGCAAATATGTTAAGATTATAACATAAGCAGAACCCGAAGCTCCTGAAACACAGAAGATAAAAGCAAAGAAAATTTAGTCCACATATCAAAAAGCAAAGCAAACATGAAAACCAGAAAACATAAACTGATACTGAGACTCAAATATAGTCATTCTGACCAGAAATTCAAATAGGTCAAACTCCCTGTGAAGAAGCAAAGACTTTCAGATTGTGTTTTAAAGAACTAGCTATAGTTATATTTACAACACGGTGACACAGAAAGGTCAAAGGTAAAAGCTCAAGCAAACCAAACTGAAGCAAGGATCCAGTATTCACATTAGAATACAGAGAATTCAAGGTATAGGCATTGACCAGGATTAAGTGACTTTCTATGGATAAAGGTACAATTCACCCTGAGAATAGCATACTCATGGACCATTATTGCTTTAAATTACATCTCACTGAACTATATAAAGAATGGCCCATTAAAATACCAAGAAGTAACACAAACACAGTAGTATTGGGAGCCACATTTTTCTCTCAGTCTTGGACAGGTCAGCCATTCAAAAATAAGCAAGAACATAGAGGAACTGAATAATGGGATTAATCAGGCTGATTTAGCAGATATATATCAAAGTTTGTCTAAAAGAAAGCCAGGAAATAAAACTGTCTCTCTGAGATGAAGACCCCAGGCCTTTAAGCTCACTCTGGATGGACCTGTTTTGATCAGGAATGTTTAATGTAAATGGTCACCAGGCTGGGCTAGGAGGCCACCCTTCACAGCGCCCTGAATATTTCCATGGTGCCCACGCTGAAGCACGGGACTTTGTCGGGGAGAACACCAGGCTCCAGATGTACCCTCTGTTCACTTTGAAGCCACAGAACACGTTCCAGGACATAGGACAGCATAGGGTTCTTCTGTGTTGGTGCAGAAAGGATTCAATCAGAGGCAGAGTGATGGGCAAGGGAAGAGTTTTTAGTATAGGGTGCTGTGAGACACAACTGCGCAGGCAAGGGAGTGCTGCGCTGAGAACTTACTGGGCTCTGGTTTTATAATCAAAGGGAAAGTGAGGAGGTGGAGAAGGCCGCCTTCTTCCTCGTTCTTGAGTAGATGTCAGGCTTGCAGCATCACTTCTTTCTCCATGTTGGGCAGGGGAGTTTTCTTGTCCCTGCATAGTCGAACTAAGACTGTTGTGGAGCTGTGAAAATGAGCAGGAAGGTGGTAAAATATACTAAAATATGGTAAATCATTTCAGGTTTCGGTTTAAGACCATCTTTTCCCTATATTTTTGTTTTTAATGTGCACAGAGGAGCATGTCCTAGGAGTCATTAACTTACCTGCCTCACTGGGCAGGATGTGGTCTTATACCACCACTGTTTTATTGTCTGGGGGCACGTCTCATGATTCTGTTGCGTTCGTTTCTAAGCAGGACTGCTCTCTTGATGGATCAGTCACTTAGAAGATCTCCCATACTTTTTGCTTTATTTATGATCCTTTAGTGGGATTAACTGTTTAATTGCCTACTTTGTCCCTTTACGTTGTCCCTATAAATTTCAGGAGCAGCCACCAACCCATCATTCAGGATTCAGACTCCAGGGAAATCTCCCTGTTTTATAAATCAGATGACTGGCAACCTTAATTCCATCTGCAATGTTAACTTCCCCTTGCCGTGTCATAGCATGTCCCCAGCTTTCAGGGATTTGAACATGGACATCTTTGGGAAGCCATTACAGGAAGGCCACAAAGACAGGTCTTGAGGAGGACTGTTCCCCACTTCGCTCCATGGGAAAGTCCTAGTGGGAATTACTCTCTACCCCACGGGCCAGAAGCCCAGCCTGACTGCCTGAACTACAGGTTCATACAAGTACCCCAAGGGGGCTTGAAGCTACAGAATAAATGTGGTGCATCTTCCCAGCAGGCCAGCTTTTCTCAGAGACATGGGAAGAAAAGCATTATTTTTATCTTCAGATGAACATAGGTATGTTATCAGAATGCTAAATATACATGAATTTTCAAGATAAAATAATAAACTTTAAAGAAGTGCCATGCTTCACCAGGGCTGCTGGGGCTGTTTCCTCTTTCACGCTCATCCTTAAGAGTATATGGCTCCTGATTCTCTGCTTTTAGGGACACTTCTAGGGAAGGAAAAATAGTCCAAGAAAGACTAATTTAACTAAATGAAAGAGAATACTCATTCTGGGTGTGGAATCAGTCTGTCAGAGCCAGGGGGAACTTTGGAAAGCATCTAGGCAAACCCTCTTAGGCTTGTCCCAGGTCTCATGACCAAAGTGAGGGGGCAGGAGCAGGCCTGGGCCTCTGACCCTTTCACCAGTGCGCCACTGCCCCAGGCCAGGCTGCCTCCCAGCCCACATCATGGCTGGCCTCTAATAGCTCAGCCATCTTGTGCTCATTGCACGGCACCCCTTTCTACAACATTGAAGATGATATCTTTGGATTTTTCAGCTACCTACTGGGTAGAGTAAGCTGTAGAAAACCAGGAAGCTATTAAACGTGGGCTTAAACAGATGCCCAGGTGTCAGGAGACGTCAGCTAACTCACAGGTCAGTGTCAGGGTCAACCCTGACCTTCTAGCAGAAACCCCACACTGCTGTCACAGGGAAGCAAGATGGGTGGCTTTCTGCTTTCCTGCTCTTTTAAATGCCCATCAGCTATTTTAATGTCTCAGGATTGCATTTGCCCCTCAAGTCCTTCCACTTCAAAACCCAAGGTACTTGTGTCATTGCAGCAGACTGGGTGTGGAGCTCCGGCAGCCCAGGCCCTGGGGGGTTGGCCTTCTCAGCTTGGGAGGAAATATATAGGGATGAGTGGTCAAATGCTTAGGCTCTGGGGCCAAACCCACCTTGGGTCGAGGCTAAAGCCACCACTTCTTATCCCTGTGACCTGATGTCTTAGGCTGAACTCCCTAGAAACAGAGTCTGAGACCCTTGTGAAAGAGATTTATCGAGAGTGTGCTCAGGAGAATGGGAGAAAAGCAGGGTAGGGCAAGAGGAGAGCTGGGTCAGAATGCCTTCTGGCTGGTGACTGGTTCAACCTAGCCCTGCTGGCTCTCTGGCGCACAATCTGCACCTCAGAGCTGGTCCCACCTTTCAACAAGGGGGCTAGAGTTTCCTACTGTGTGAGTCAGTCACTGGCTGCTATGGAGGGTGAGGTGCAACATGACCTTCCAGGGCCTGGAAGCTCCCCTTGGCTGAGGGAAGTTCTCCAGGAAAGGGAGGGACCTGGTGGCAGCCCACCCTCACTGCAACTGGGTTGGTGCTCCAGCCCCGAGGAAGGGGTCCCCATAGGACCACCAGCGTATGCTGTGCCTAGGCTGTGCACTTAAGGCTTTGGGGCTCAGTTTGCACATAAGACTGTCCAGAGTAGGCATAATAATAGCACCTACCTCCTAAGGCAATAGCTAGAAAGAGTTCAGGAGCTGTCATTTGTGAGGGTATACACTAGTGCTTTGAATTCAGTCATGCTTCTTAAGTGTTATTTTTGTGTGAGATTTTAGCTCCCTTTAAAGGCCACAGGGGAGAAGGCAATGGCACCCCACTCCAGTACTCTTGCCTGGAGAATCCCACGGACAGAGGAGCCTGGTGGGCTGCAGTCCATGGGGTCACTAGGAGCCAGACATGACTGAGCGACTTCCCTTTCACTTTTCACTTTCATACACTGGAGAAGGAAATGACAACCCACTCCAGTGTTCTTGCCTGGAGAATCCCGGGGAGGGGGGAACCTGGTGGCCTGCTGTCTATGGGGTCACACAGAGTAGGACATGACTGAAGCGACTTAGCAGCAGCAGCAGCAGCAAAGGCCCCAGAGACAAAGGGCTTCTTTTTAGACAACAGATGAGAGGAGCCAAGAAAAAGGAAAGGAAATCCACCCAAGGATTGGACTGAGTACACCTTCTGGGGTCTCCCACCCCATGGCTGTTCCCTTCCATGTTTGCACTCACCTGTGAGTGTAGCCTGTTGAGGGTATAAACATAGGTCTCTGCTACCACCCATGACCTTAGATCTAGCCCTCTAAGAAGAAGCTGTCGTTTGTCTGATCACAGGACATCTATGTTCACTCCAGACAGCCCCCTGCAGAGCCAAGCAAAAGTCCATGATGGGGACTTCTGAGACCCTGCCCTCTGCCACGTTCCAGGGTTTCTGATGTCACAGCAGTGTTCTGCACGCTCATCCTCAGACATGGTCATGGCTGTCCTCCCCTACCCTCTGGCAATCCTTCAACTGCCCCCTAAGCCCTTTCACCTATAGAGAAGAGTGCCTTTATACCCCTGGCAGGGAGGTGGGTGGGCATGGCCAGAAGCGGGTCCTCTGCCAACAAAGCTCTTTCCTTTCTCGGGATTTTAAGGAAACCATACAAGTTATACAACATTGGAAAGTGTGATTCTGGAACTTTTGTGATAGTGTGGGTATGTTAAAATGTTTAAGATTTCCCCAATCCAAAATCTTTCCCTTTACCCCTGAATCTTCCCCTTCACCCCTGAATCTTCCAGCAAACTGCTACTCCAGAAAGAAGAACCGGGTATTTCTGCAATTTTTGTACTCCCAGGAGAACTCCTCTGCCCTGGCAGTACACATATCCCATTTTGAGAACACCTTCAACTCTTTATGCTTCTCAAGGCACCCCCCAAGTATCACTCCAGTCACATTTCCCATTGTCCTCTCCCAACCCTTGATCCAGGCTCTACCTGCACCAATTGCTGGCTTGTCCTCTTTTCTCCTAGATTTTGCAGCACCTTGCCCCTTTACTCACCATCTAGAATCAGAGTGGGTGTGAATATCTTCCTGCATCAAGTGCAACCTAGCCCTGGATAGGCTCTTTCTCCCGGGCCCTCTAATGGTCAGGAGGCACCAAGGTGAGAGTGCTGGTTTGGGGTGCTGTGCTGGATTTGGGAAAGCCTTTTGCATCTCTAGGAAGGAGTTAAGTAGATCCGTGATCCCTTGGGTCCCAGGAGAGAACTTCACAGAGGAGAAAGTGGCCCAAGCCTGGTGGGACAGGGATGGTTTCTCTGAGTAGGAGCTCCTGAGCTAAGGCAGGAAGGAAGAGCAGCAGCCCTCCAGGCAAAACGAGTGGGGTGGGAGGGAATGGCATTCTGGATGTGTGAATGTGTATAAAGAAAGAGGATGAGTGAGAAAGCGGGTGAATGAGTGAGTGAATGAATGGATGAGTGTATGGCAGGCAATCTAAGAGAACTTCAGGTGGTTCATTCTCTGGGATGTGGAAGTATAGCAAGAAACGTGATTATTGAAATAAGCAGGAGTGAGTTGGTAAAGAATCTGAGATGTTCTAAGTAGCTCAGAGTTTGATCTGTCAAGGTCTAAGCCATGGAAAGATTTTACACAATCAGATTTGAATTTTTGAATGATTCCCTTATCTGCTTTGTGAAGACTAGATGGATGGGGCAGGACTAAAAGCAGAGAGATCCAACTGGGAGGCTGCAGTGGTTCACCAAGTAGAGAGTGATGGTGGCTCAACCCAGAGCAATAGGGCTGGAGAGACCAGGGTGATTCAGGAGCTGGTGAGCAGACAGAACCAACAGGCCCTGGTTATGGCTAGGATGAGGAGAGGAGAGAACCTCAGGTGGCTCCCAAGTTTCTGATCTTAGGGAGTGGGAGATTGGCACCACTGTTCTAGAGATAGGCAGTACAGGAGGAGGAAAGAGGCATTTTGGGAATGATGGTGAGTTTACTTGGGACACGTTGAGCTTCAGGTGCCTGGGAGAACGCACATGGAGGTATCCAAGGGACAGCTGGAGAAAGGGCAGCTCAGGAAAGAGATTTGGGAGTCCACAGCTTTCAGAGGGGAGTTGTGGCTGGGGTCATGAATGAGGTTGCCCAGGGAGAGTGATGAGCAGCAGAACTGTATGGAACGCCAGCATTAGGGGTGGGTGGAAGGATGATGGGCTGATTGAGAATCTGAGCACGAATGACCAGGAGGCAGGAGGGAGCATCATGGAAACCAGCACCAGGGGGCAAAGGGAGGTTCATTAATCACGAATCCTATAACCACCGGGTCAGGTAAGGAGTGTTATGCCCATTTCAGACATGAGAAAATCAAGGCTGCAGGAGATTAAGACCCAGGGTCATGCAGCTGGTAGGTGCTGGAGCTGGAATGTCAGCCAAGGTCTCTATGACTCCAAAATCCAATAAACTGTTTCTACTGTACCATGTTTAGCAACACAGAGCTTGGCACAAAGTAGATGCTTCATAAATGTTTGTTGGATGGATATGGATATGCATAGGTGAGTAGTGTTAGCAGCAAGAGATTCTATAAAAAATTTAACAAATAAGCAGAAAGACCCTGAAGTGTCCCAGGAGCAAGGCCACAGAACGGAAGCAGCTTAGAACTTTTTATAGCATTGCAGACGTTGTGATGACAAAGGCTTGCCTTCCTTCGACTGGGCTCTGTTAAAGATCTTTTAAAGTCCTTTCAGAGCAAGGTTTTTTTTTTTTTTTTTCGTCTTTCCATTCTTGCTTGCAAACGAAGGATGATTTTAGAATCCAAGCCTTTTTTATTTTGCTAAAGTACATGATGAGTAAAATGGCCTCCCAGTCAGCACTTTCCAATTTTGAAAGATGCTAAAAACTGATCTTTAAAGGGATGTTTCTCTTCTTTATGCATCAAAGAGCCTTGCGGCCTGCTGGGAAGGACGGGATAAATGTCAGGAAGGTAGCGTCACCTGCAGGGCTGAATCTCAGTGCAGAGGATAGGACTGCAATTGGGAGCAAGTGTGTGGGCTGAGGCCTGGCTGTCTCCTGGAGGCTGCCTGTATATCCTCCTTCTGCCTGTCCTCCATGGGGCAGGGCCCAGCCTGGATCCCGTCCCCTAGAAAGCAACCAAGAGCCCCTTACCTTGACCCAGGAGAGAACTTCAGGAAGACACTCAGTAAATCTTTGTGGAATGAATAAATGAGTCAAAGGACCCGTGGTGGGGCTTCAGTAGTAAAGAACCCACCTGCCAATGCAGGAGACATAAGAAATGCAGGTTCGATCCCTAGGTTGAGAAGATCTCCTAGAAAATGAAACGGGAATCCACTCTAGTATTCTTGCCTGGAGAATCCCATGGACAGAGGAACCTGGTGGGCTGTACAGTCAATGGGGTCGCAAAGAATCGGACATGACTGAAGCGACTTAGCATGCAGCACAGGACTTATGCTACAGTATATACCTAATAACCCCATTGAGGTAATAAGATAATAACTATTTATAGAACATTTGAATATAGATTTTCCTTTGAAATAAAAGGAGAAGAATGGGTTGGGAGAAGGTTATAAAAAACTTATTCTAGCTGGGTGTTTCCTCTTTGTCAGGAACTGTGGTAAGCACTTTATAAGGATAATCTCATTTAGCCTTCTAAGTAAGCACTATAAGTAAGTTATTCCCATCTTGCAGATGAGGAAATTGAGGCCACGTTGGCGAAAAGAGCCATTTGACGCCACCCAAGTGGAGCTGAGATGTGAACAAAGCTCAGAACTCGAGGAGACTCTGAAATGCCTTAATTGGGAAGCTCTGTGGACCCCTGGAAAGTGGAAAAGCCTAGCATACTGAGGGGTGGGGTGTTGACTGGGAACTTGTTTCTGCTGCCAACTACCCTGGGGAACTTGGAAGTTCCTTTCTCTCGTCTGGCCTCGGTTTCCCTAAGCGTAGAGTGAGGTTGGAAAGCAGACGCTGTGTCAGTGGCCCCCAGTGTTTGCCTGCTCTTGCTGGAGGAGAGCAGGGAAGGTGAGGCCCTTCCGAGCCATTCATTTCGACCTGCAGCCTGTGGCCTCCTGGGCTGTGCCAATCACGTGCTCACCTCCATATCCGTGTCTTCTGTCCACAGGGCAATGACGTGCGGATCATCCTCGGCCAGTTTGACCAGAATATGGCAGCAAAAGTGTTCTGTTGTGTAAGTAACACTTTGGTTGTGTCCTTTGTGTCTTTGGGGAGGTTCATGAAGTTTCTTCTTGGATTCATTCTTACTCCCTGATTCTTAAATAGCATCACAGTGTTATGGAAAGATGTGAGGTCTGGCTGCTCGCTGCTCAAAAGCCAACAAACAGGCCAGGCTGGTGGAAGGGAAAGTTTGCTTTATTTTGGATGGCGGCAAAACTCAGCAGGAGGATAGATGTCTGTCCAAAGACCAGCTCCCCACCACTGACAGTCAATGGGGAAGCTCTTTTATAGACAGACAGAGGGGGCTACCTTCAGAAACAGCATAGTCAGCTCTGACAGTCATCATCAAATTGGTCATCAGAGGTCTGACCTGTGTTATCTTGGTTGATTGAGTACAATTAATCTTCAGTTCCAAGGTCTGTTTATTTCCATTTCTTTGAGGCCATTTCTTAGAATTATGTCGTGGGTACAGTCTGGTCATACTGTAGTTAATTTCTCCACCTGGGGTTTCAGTATCTACAAGACAACTCACAGGATATGGCTCAGAGTATTATCTATAGCCCTTGAGAAGAAACTAAAGGTCCTTGACTATGCTTCATAATTACATTATTATTATATGGTCTTCTTTGACTGTTTTCCTTTGTTTCTGCTTGGTCTTGTTTCTCTGATTAAACTTATTCTTTGACCAAGGTTTTCCACAGACAAAAGGCAGGCAGGGGACACAGAGTGGGCAAGGACCATAGGGTCCTGATCCATTTCAACAGGACCAGAGTCTGGGGTGTTAGAAGCAGAAGTGTTATTCTCACTGCTCTTTTTGGGGAGCTAAAACCCCAGGGCTCAGAACAGTTCAGTTGTGGAGAAACCAGGAACCTCGGTTTGCTGCTGCTAAGTCACTTCAGTTGTGTCCGACTCAGTGCGACCCCTTAGTTGGCAGCCCACCAGGCTCCCCCATCCCTCGGATTCTCCAGGCAAGAACACTGGAGTGGGTTGCCATTTCCTTCTCCAATGCATGAAAGTGAAAAGTGAAGTCGCTCAGTCGTGTCCGACTCTTAGCGACCCCATGGACTGCAGCCTTCAAGGCTCCTCCGTCCATGGGATTTTCCAGGCAAGAGTGCTGGAGTGGGGTGCCATTGCCTTCTCCAGAACCTCAGTTTACTAACCCACTAGCCCACTGTCTAACCATTGCCTTTGTGCTGCCAGCTAGTTCTGAGTCTCCTCAACCCAGCTGCGTTTAATGGAGCAGCACTGTGTGTACCACACAGGGGGAGACACAGGCTTCCAAGGTGGGACAGGGACGCCTGGAATCCCTTCCTGCCCTGTAAGCAGGGCTCAGTGTCAGGCTTAGCACAAACCATCAACCATTCAGTATTTACCACCAAATCCTTTTCAATGTCTGGTGTCTGACCGATGACAAAGTACCTTTTTAAACCTTTTCTTATTTAAGCTTTTGAGTAACCAAGTAAAGATACTATTGTTACCCTTGTTTTCTAGACGAGGAACTAGAGGTGCAGAGAGGTGCAGGGGCTTGTCCAAAGGCAGAGCCAAGAGTCCATCCCCGTTCACCTGATTCCCAATCAGATCCTCTTTTCTCCACACGATGGTCTAACCTGAGCACATGTAAGAGTTCTAACACGGGAGCTATGTCTTTTTATTTTGATGCCCTGGTTCCCCCTCCTGCACCCCAGGGTCAAGAGAGAAGTCACCAGAGTGAGAGCCTAGTCATAGGAGTCATTGTCAACCCAATAAGTTCCTCCTCTTAGAATGAGGTTATTCTAGGTCTCGTCTCTAGTGATGGGGCACAGGCCTCTGTTTTCTTTGACCTTTTTTCAGTAACTTGGATGTGATTATAAAAATATGCTTATAGGAATTTTAGAAGTTGATCCAGGAAGATAGATCCAGGGTACAAAGAACCTTACCAAGCTGGAATGTTTGGTTAAATCTAGGAAGGCTAAATCTAATGCGGGAGACCCGGGTTCGATCCCTGATTCGGGAAGATCCCCTGGAGGAGGAAATGGCAATCCACTCCAGTATTCTTGCCTGGAGAATCCCATGGACAGAGGAAGCTGGTGGGCTACAGTCCATGGGGTCACAAAGAGTTGGACGCAACTGTGCGGCTAACATACAATATAAGGCTGTATTAGAACAAATTGGGCTGCCTGTGTCTGAGGTGGCAGAGGCACGGCTGAGGAGTACTGTGCATTTAGAGCGAAAGAGACTTGGAGGCTCAGGTGACCTCAGGGTTACCGTGAGTAACCAGTGTGAGCACAGCCAGCAGGAGCCGAGCTTGCCATCTGGCTGCACACCCATACCAGGACGGGTGGTCTCTCTGCCGTCTGCTGGAGAGACTCCACCCGGGGTGTCCTGCTCAGCTCCTGGTGCCCTGTTTTAGAAGAGATGAAGGAACTGAGAAGAGGCCAGGAGTGAGGCGAGAGCAGTGGCTGGAAAACACAGTCACACACGGATGTTTCCTTGTGAAGGCTCAGGAGCAGAGTGGGAACCACCTGATCTCTCAAAATAGAAGGGAGGAGGCAGAAGCTACTGGCTGCCATTTCAGGGACGTCTCTTGAGTTTAGCACTTAGCGCTCAAAAGTCAGTCTGCTTGGGCTTGGACCCCTGATCTGCAGCTTAGTAACTGAATGTGGGCTTGTTGACACTTTCTGAATCTCAGTTTTCTCATCTGTAACACGGGGATGATAACACCTGTCTCATAGGGTTGTTACAGAGATTAAATGAGCAAAAACACTTTGCATAATGCCTGGCATACAGTGAACTCTCCACAGATGTCAGCAATCTCTTTTTGTTTATGTAGGTTTCTGAGGATGGAATGAACCACTGTTGGGCTGGCAAGGTTACTAACTGGTGAACTTTACAAGATTGTGTTAAGCATCCTATGTCTCAGTTAAGGATAACAAGGAGCCTTTCGTATGAAAATCTAAGGAGGAGCACGAGAAAAATTGAAAAAACAGAGCAAATTGATTTAATACATTTTACTTCAAACTCATAATACCTTACATGTTACCATCTAAGGTCCAGAAATGGCCCATTTGAAAAAGGAAAATAATGCTCCAAATTAGAAGACATAAATATTTAGAGAAGAAGATGAATTTTATCCCCACATATTCCCAAAGCCTTGTAAACAACTGGCACACAGTAAGTGATTATTGATCCAATAGGAAAAATAAATAGATAAAAATGACCCAGGAAGATGTCACACTGGGCCCTGGCCATCTCCTGTTTGTACAAAATGTAGACAGACCTCCTGTTCTGATTTGAGCCAAACCCTAAGCCAAGGTATGGCTGTGACTTCCCTCCGTGCTGGGATTATTTTCTGAGTGGCATTTCCAGCAGTGTGGTTTCCATTTCGGAACAGACGGCGTGGCTGTCTCCCTCTTGAACAAAAAAGCTGCAGGCTGCTTGCCTTCCACGGCACGGGACATCGTCTTACCTCCTCACCCCACTTTCCTCTTCCTCTTAGACTTTGAGCATTTTGAAGTGGCCTTTCTCTTAGAGTCTTTGCTGGCAGCTTCATTCATTGAAGTGTTTCTCAGAAGTTTTGTGTTTGGCGTTTTATTCCGTGTGTCAGATCCTCAGATGGACCTCCCTGTCAGGACGTTCTGTCTTACACGCTCAGGAAGGAGCTCTTCTGGCAGGTGTAAAGATCCCAAGGAGTCTTCTCAGTGTCTTCACAATGGATCAAGACTCTGGTATACGGTGGAGAGAGAGGCTGCTTAGAGCAGAGACGCAGGGCCTTGCTGCCCGTGTCAGGGTCAGGGTCCAGGTGCAACCAGATGGAGACAGCCGTGTCTTTGCCATCCAAATTCCACATGCAGGGCAAACTTTGCAGCATGTTGCTGCGTGTTCTTGAGATTGGACCTGCCACCAATGGGAGAGCAGATTCCAGCAAATGCAAAGCCTCTTTATAGCCCTCTGGCAAAATGTTCACTTTGGCTCCAGCAAAGGATGGGCGTGACCTGTCACTTGTCTTCTCTCTTCTTGGTGGTCTGTTCTAAATTCTCAAGCATTCTGACCTCGGTTCTGGTTTTAGTTCTGCCAGCTGTGTGACCTCAGACAGGCCACTGTGCAACTCCCCAGCTGCCTCACCCCTAAAGTGGAAGCAATGACCTCTGCCTTATGTGCCTCACTGGATGGTTGAGAGGCTTAAACAAGGTCACCAAAGGATGACCATCATTCCAACTGTGAACTGCGTTACTGATGTGAGGATTTATTGCTCTTGTGGTTGTGAAATGCCTGTAAAAGGGAAAAGTCCTTCTTGCATGGGGAGGTGAAAAGGCAAAAGGAAACTTAATAAAAAGAGGAAATTGGATTTTTAAATTACCTCATGGCCACCTGTCTGCAGCTAATGAGAACAGAGTGGTTCATGGGACTGAAGAACATGGGCTTAGGACTGCCCACCATTACCTGGCAGGGCTGTTTGGTGGCCACAGGGCCTGAGACCACATTCTTACTAGAGGCAAAAAAAAAAAAGAAAGAAAAGAAAACCAAGGTGACCAAGTCAACTGAAAGTGTGTTCAGTCAGTCACTGTACAACCAGTTATTGGATGCCCTTTATACATCAGGCACTGTGCTCAGCACTGGGGACCCTGGGAAGAGCAGACACCACACTGCCACCCCACTCCAAAACTCCCTTTTTGGCAAAAGAGACAGACAAAGATACCAGCAGCTTCTTAAAGGTCAGTGTCCCACAATCTCAGCTCTTCTGAAAGTGGGAATGTTGAAATGGAGGCCCAGAGGCTTCTCTGCAGTTGCTGTAAACATTAGATGCTATAATTAAGCCCAGTCTACCTCCCTTGCAGGAGAGCCTTTTAGACCCTCACTCAAACCTGTGTACTTTTTTTCTGCACATATGTTTAACAATCCCTGCTTTCCATAGCAATTTAAAAGCAGCAGATTCAGAGTGGGGAGAGGGATTTAATGACAGTGAAAGTGACAGCCTAGACCTGACAGCTAGGAAGGAGACAAACCCATCAAAAACGGATCAAAAACTCCAAGAACAACAGTCTGGGGCCATTTGGTATTTGGACCAATCTTCCCTATGTTCAAAAGTATCCCTGCCCATAGCCCAAACAATGGCTAATGTTCAGAATAAAGCCTTGAGTTACAAAAAAGGAGAATGGGATGAGAAGGAGCAGCTGAAATGTTCCTACACAAAGTGTTGGCCAAGCATGTACACATATTACCTCATTTATTATTATTGTTATTATTTTATTGAAATATAGTTGACCTACAATGTTGTAATAGTTTCTGGTATACAGCAAAGGGATTCAGTTATATATACATTTTTTTCATATTCTTTCCTTTGTGGTTTATTGTAGGATATTGAATTTAGTTCCCTGTGCCATACAGTAGGAGCTTGTCATTTATCTGTTTTATATATACTAGTTTGTATTTGCTAATCCCAAACTCCTAATTTATCCCTTCCCCCTTTCCCTTTGGGTAACCCCATAAGTTTATTTTCTATGTCTGTGAGTCTGTTTCTGTTTTGTAAGTAAGTTCATTTGTATCATATTTCAGATTCCACATATAAGTGATATCATATGGCATTTTTCTTTGTCTGACATTTCACTTTAGTATGAAATCTCTAGGTACATCCATATTGCTGCAAATGGCATTATTTTATTCATTTTTAGGGCTGAGTAATGTTCCATGTGGTACACATGGTATATATGTACCGCATCTTTTTTTTTTCAATGTTGACTCACATCATGATTTTTATATTATTAAAACTGTGATGTAAAAATTGAAAGTGAAGTTTTTTAAATTTATTTATTTTAGTTGGAGACTAATTACTTTACAATATTGTAGTGATTTGATATGAATCACGCATAGGTTTACATGTGTTCCCCATCCTGAACTCCCCTTCCACCTCCCTCCCCATCCCATCCCTCTGGGTCATCCCAGTGCACCAGCCCTGAGCACCCTGTCTCATGCATTGAACCTGGACTGGCGATCTATTTCATATATGATAATATACATGTTTCAATGCTCTTCTTTCAGATCATCCCACCCTTGCCTTCTCCCACACAGTCCAAAAGACTCTTCTATACATGTGTGTCTCTTTTGCTATCTCACATACAGGGTTATCATGACCGTCTTTCTAAATTCCATATATATGTGTTATTATTCTGTATACTTGGAGAAGGCAATGGCACCCCACTCCAGTACTCTTGCCTGGAAAATCGCATGGATGGAGGAGCCTGGTNTTGCATACAGGGTTATCATTACCATCTTTCTAATATTGTTGGATTCTGATTGCTAGAATTTTGATGAGGATTTTTGCATCTACGTTCATCAGTGATATTGGCCTGTAGTTTTCTTTTTTTGTGACATCTTTGTCTGGCTTTGGTATTAGGATGATGATGGCCTCGTAGAATGGGTTTGGCAGTTTACCTTCCTCTGCAATTTTCTGGGAGAGTTTGGTAGGATATGTGTTAGCTCTTCTCGAAATTTTTGGTAGAATTCAGCTGTGAAGCTGTCTGGTCCTGGGGTTTTGTTTGCTGGAAGATTTCTGATTACAGTATGATTTCCGTGCTTGTGATGGGTCTGTTAAGATTTATTTCTTCCTGGTTGTTTTGGAAAGTTATACTTTTCTCAGAATTTGTCCATTTCTTCCAAGTTGTCCATTTTATTGGCATATGGTTGCTGATAGTCTCTTATGATCCTTTGTATTTCTGTGTTGTCTGTTGTGATTGCTCCATTTTTATTTTTAATTTTGTTGATTTGATTCTTCTCCCTTTTTTGCTTGATGAGTCCAGACAATGGTTTGTCTATTTTATCTTCTCAAAGAACTGGCTTATAGTTTTGTTGATTTTTGCTGTAGTCTCTTTTGTTTCTTTTTTATTTATTTCTGCCCTAATTCTTATGATTTCTTTCCTTCTACTAACCCTGGGTTTCTTCATTTATTCTTTTTCTCATTGCTGTAGGTATAAAGTTATTTGTTTGATTTTTCTCTTGTTTCTTGAGGAAAGCTTGTGTTGCTGTGAACCTTCCCCTTCACACTGCTTTTACTGAATCTCATAGGTTTTGGATTGTTGTGTTTTTATTTTCATTTATTTCTACGCATATTTTGATTTCTTTTTTTTATTTCTTCTGTGATTTTTTGATTATTCAGAAGCNTGAACCTTCCCATTAGCACTGCTTTTACAGTGTCCCATAGGTTTGGGGTTGTTGTGTTTTCATTTTCATTCATTTCTATGCATATTTTTATTTCTTTTTTATTTCTTCTGTGATTTGTTGGTTATTCAGAAGTGTGTTGTTTAGCCTCCATGTGTTGAAATTTTTAATAGTTTTTTTCCTATAATTGAGATCTAATCTTACTGCTTCCCAGGCGGCTCAGAAGTTAGAGCATCTGCCTGCAATGTGGGAGACCTGGGTTCGATCCGTGGGTTGGGAAGATCCCCTGGAGAAGGAAATGACAAGCCAATCCAGTATTCTTGCCTGGAGAATCCCATGGATGGAGGAGCCTGGTGGGCTATAGTCCATGGGGTCACAAAGAGTCAGACACGACTGAGCGACTTAACTAACTAACTAATCTTACTGCATTGTGTCCAGAAAAGATGACTGGAATGGTTTCCATTTTTTTTTTAATTTACCAAGGCTAGATTTATGATATGATGTATCCTGGAGAAGGTTCTATGTGCACTTGAGAAAAAAGTGAAATTCATTGTTTTAGGGTGAAATGTTCTGTAGATATCAATTAGGTCTAGCTGGTCCATTGTGTCATTTAAAGTTTGTGTTTCCTTGTTAATTTTCTGTTTAGTTGATCTATCCATAGGTGTGAGCAGGGTATTAAAATCTCCCACTATTATTGTGTTATTGTTAATTTCCCCTTTCATACTTGTTAGCATTTGCCTTACATATTGCAGTGCCCCTATGTTGGGTGCATATATATTTATAATTATTATATCTTCTTCTTGGATTGATTCTTTGATCATTATGTAGTGTCTGTCTTTGTCTCTTTTCACAGCCTTTATTTTAAATTCTATTTTATCTGATATGAGTATTGCTACTCCTGCTTTTTTTTTTTTTTTGGTCTCCATTTGCATGAAGTATCTTTTTCCAGCCCTTCACTTTCAGTCTGTACATGTCGCTTGTTTTGAGGTGGGTCTCTTATAGACAGCATATATAGGGGCCTTGTTTTTGTATCCATTCAGCCAGTCTTTGTCTTTTGGTTGGGGCATTCAACCCATTTACATTTAAGGAAATTATTGATAAGTATGGTCCCATTGCCATTTACTTTGCTGTTTTGGGTTTGAGTTTATACACCCTTCCTGTGTTTCCTGTCTAGAGAAGATCCTTTAGCATTTGTTGAGGAGCTGATTTGGTGGTGCTGAATTCTCTCAGCTTTTGCTTGTCTGTACGCCTTTTGAATTCTCCTTCATATCTGAATGAGATCCTTTCTGAGTACAGTAATCTGGGTTGTAGATTTTTCTCTTTCATCACTTTAAGTATGTTCTGCCATTTCCTGCTGGCTGTACCACATCTTTGTTACCCATTTATATGTCAGTGGATATTTAGGTTACTTCTGTGTCTTGCCTATTGTAAATAAGTAGTACTACTATAACATAGGGGTTCTATGTATCTTTTATTTATTTGTTTTAAGCTTTAAGTTTTTATTTCAACAAAGAGTATAGTTGTTTTGCAATGTTGTGTTAGTTTATGCTGTACAACAAAGTATTGTCAGCTATATATGTATACACATGTAGTGATGCATGTGTCTTTTCAAATTAGATCGTTCTCCAGATATATGCCCAGGACTGGTCATACCTTACCTGCTTCCTAGGAAATCTGTATGCAGGTCAAGAAGCAATAGTTAGAACCGGACACGGAACAACAGACTGGTTCCAAATTGGGAAATGAGTATGTCAAGGCTGTATATTGTCACTCTGCTTATTTAACTTCTATGCAGAGTACATCATGTGAAATACTGGGCTGGATGAAGCACAAGCTAGAATCAAGATTTCCAGGAGAAATATCAATAACCTCAGATACACAGATGACACCACCCTTATGACAGAAAGTGAAGAGGAGCTAAAAAGCCTCTTGACAAAAGTGAAAGAGGAGAGTGAAAAAGCTGGCTTAAAACTCAACATTCAAAAAACTAAGATCGTGGCATCTGGTCCCATCACTTCATGGCAAATAGATGGAAAAACAATGGAAACAGTGACAGAATTTTTTTCTTGGGCTCCAAAATCACTGCAGATGGTGACCACAGCCATGAAATTAAAAGACACTTGCTTCTTGGAAGAAAAACTATGGCCAACCTAGACAGCATATTAAAAAGCAGAGAGATTACTTTGCCAACAAAGGTCCATCTAGTAAAAGCCATAGTTTTTCCAGTAGTCATGTATGGATGTGAGAGTTGGATCATAAAAAAGCTGAGTGCAGAAGAATTGATGCTTTTGAACTGTGGTGTTGGAGAAGACTCTTGAGAGTTCCTTGGACTGCAAGGAGATCCAACCAGTCCATCCAAAAGGAAATCAGTCCTGAATGTTCATTGGAAGGACTGATGCTGAAGCTGAAACTCCAATACTTTGGCGACATGATGTGAAGAACTGACTCAGATGAAAAGACCCTGATGCTGGGAAAGATTGAAGAGAGAAGAATAAGGGGATGACAGAGAATGAGATGGCTGGATGGCATCACTGACTCGATGGACATGAGTTTGAGCAAGCTCCAGGAGTTGATGATATATAGGGAGGACTGTCATGCTGCAGTCCATGGCGTCACAGAGTCAGANCCATTTGCATGAAGTATCTTTTTCCAGCCCTTCACTTTCAGTCTGTACATGTCGCTTGTTTTGAGGTGGGTCTCTTATAGACAGCATATATAGGGGCCTTGTTTTTGTATCCATTCAGCCAGTCTTTGTCTTTTGGTTGGGGCATTCAACCCATTTACATTTAAGGAAATTATTGATAAGTATGGTCCCATTGCCATTTACTTTGCTGTTTTGGGTTTGAGTTTATACACCCTTCCTGTGTTTCCTGTCTAGAGAAGATCCTTTAGCATTTGTTGAGGAGCTGATTTGGTGGTGCTGAATTCTCTCAGCTTTTGCTTGTCTGTACGCCTTTTGAATTCTCCTTCATATCTGAATGAGATCCTTTCTGAGTACAGTAATCTGGGTTGTAGATTTTTCTCTTTCATCACTTTAAGTATGTTCTGCCATTTCCTGCTGGCTGTACCACATCTTTGTTACCCATTTATATGTCAGTGGATATTTAGGTTACTTCTGTGTCTTGCCTATTGTAAATAAGTAGTACTACTATAACATAGGGGTTCTATGTATCTTTTATTTATTTGTTTTAAGCTTTAAGTTTTTATTTCAACAAAGAGTATAGTTGTTTTGCAATGTTGTGTTAGTTTATGCTGTACAACAAAGTATTGTCAGCTATATATGTATACACATGTAGTGATGCATGTGTCTTTTCAAATTAGATCGTTCTCCAGATATATGCCCAGGACTGGTCATACCTTACCTGCTTCCTAGGAAATCTGTATGCAGGTCAAGAAGCAATAGTTAGAACCGGACACGGAACAACAGACTGGTTCCAAATTGGGAAATGAGTATGTCAAGGCTGTATATTGTCACTCTGCTTATTTAACTTCTATGCAGAGTACATCATGTGAAATACTGGGCTGGATGAAGCACAAGCTAGAATCAAGATTTCCAGGAGAAATATCAATAACCTCAGATACACAGATGACACCACCCTTATGACAGAAAGTGAAGAGGAGCTAAAAAGCCTCTTGACAAAAGTGAAAGAGGAGAGTGAAAAAGCTGGCTTAAAACTCAACATTCAAAAAACTAAGATCGTGGCATCTGGTCCCATCACTTCATGGCAAATAGATGGAAAAACAATGGAAACAGTGACAGAATTTTTTTCTTGGGCTCCAAAATCACTGCAGATGGTGACCACAGCCATGAAATTAAAAGACACTTGCTTCTTGGAAGAAAAACTATGGCCAACCTAGACAGCATATTAAAAAGCAGAGAGATTACTTTGCCAACAAAGGTCCATCTAGTAAAAGCCATAGTTTTTCCAGTAGTCATGTATGGATGTGAGAGTTGGATCATAAAAAAGCTGAGTGCAGAAGAATTGATGCTTTTGAACTGTGGTGTTGGAGAAGACTCTTGAGAGTTCCTTGGACTGCAAGGAGATCCAACCAGTCCATCCAAAAGGAAATCAGTCCTGAATGTTCATTGGAAGGACTGATGCTGAAGCTGAAACTCCAATACTTTGGCGACATGATGTGAAGAACTGACTCAGATGAAAAGACCCTGATGCTGGGAAAGATTGAAGAGAGAAGAATAAGGGGATGACAGAGAATGAGATGGCTGGATGGCATCACTGACTCGATGGACATGAGTTTGAGCAAGCTCCAGGAGTTGATGATATATAGGGAGGACTGTCATGCTGCAGTCCATGGCGTCACAGAGTCAGACACAACTGAGCGATTGAACTGAACTGATGACAATCCTATTTGTGTTTTTTTAAGGAACCTCCATACTATTTTCCATAGTGGCTGTGCCAATTCACATTCGTACCAACAGTGTTAGAAAGTTCCGTTTTCTCCACATTCTCTTCAGCATTTATTATTTGTAGATATTGTAAATAAATGTTGTTTGTATTTTAATGATGACCGTTCTAACCATGTGATGTGAAATATTATTTTGCTTCACATTTCTCTAATAACTAGTGATGTTTAGCATCTTTTCGTTTGTCTATCGGCCATTTGTATGTCTTCTTTGGAGAAATGTCTGTTTAGATCTTCTGCCCATGTTTGATTAACTTTGATTTGCTTTTATGTTCCTCATTTAATTCCTACACCAACTCAATGAGATGGGCTTTGCCTTCCACAGGCTATGGTTGAGAAAAGCAAGATCCAAGGAGTTATGGGCCAGATTACCCAGATGCTATGTGGCCCAGAATTGGCTTGACTATAGTTTTCTTTTCCCCAGGAGATCAGTGGAAAAAATTTTATCTTCATCAAAATTGACTAATGTTCTAAACAAAATATGTTGTCATTCAAATGGACTGAGCTTCTGTGGAAAATTCACTCACAAAGAACACCTAATGGAACAGTGGCAGGTCAAACAGCTATCACAGCAGATTCCTGGGAGTTTCCTGGATTCCCACTCCATGCTGCTTCCAAATGATCACATGGTCTTTGATCTCATAGAGGAAATCTGTCTTTGTGTCTGATGAAAAGACCTCCTTCTGTTGTCTCTCTGTCTATTGACTCTTACCATATATTCTTAATAGGTGGGGCTATCTTGCCTCACCTTTTAAGACTGAGAAATCTTAATTCCCTGGTGGCCTGGTGGTTAAGGATCCTGGGCTTTCACTGCTATGGCCCCGGTTCAATCCTTGGTTGGGAAACTGAGATCTCACATGCTGAGCGATGTGGCCAAAATAAGAAAAGATTGAGAAAGCTTCAGAAAAGTTTTACTTTGTTTTGCTAAGAGTGGAAGGAAGTTAAAACAAAAAAATAGACTTTGGGTCTTGTCCTCTTGACTTAACTAATATGTTTGGGCAAATTCCTCAATCTGTAAGGCTCAATTTCTTTGTCTATAAAATAGAGATAATAGCATACACGTCATAGAGTTATTGTGAGAATAAAACAAGATACTGTATATAAATGGCCAAGCACATAATAGGGGTTCAATGTATGTGAGTTCCTCTCTGCCAGTGAAAAATGAGAGTTGTGAAATCTCACGTGTTTTGAGTGAGTGAGTGCTAAATTGCTTCAATCATGTCTGACTCTGAGACCCTGTGGACTGTAGCCCACCAGGCTCCTCTGTCCATGGAATTTCCCAGGCAAGAATACTGGAGTGGCTTGCCATTTACTGCTCCAGGGGATCTCCCTGACCCAGGGGTTGAACCCGCATCTCCTGTGGCTCCTCAATTGCAGGATTCTTTACTACGAGCACCAGGGAATCCCCCTCACAGGTCTGACCACAGATTAAATAACCTGGAATCGTTGGAATGACCCTTTTGTTCAGAGGTTTAGCCCCCAACCAGGATCTGGGATTATCTTTATAAAACAAAAGAAAGTTTCTGTGGGCTAAACCCCATTTATTAGAAGGGAGCCCAGGTGGCTGCCTTCTTTTGTTGAACTGCGGTTTTGTTATGTGGTTGTAATATAAGGGCTGTGTTTTTCTACAACAACTTTGATTGGGGCAACAGTATAATGCAGTTGCTGGGAAAATGTCTAGGATCTGAGGCTGCATCATGAAAAATCCAGTGTCTAGAATGAGGGAAGTGAAAGTTCCATATCACTGGAGCATTCTAGAGAACAGGCAATGTGATCATTGACTTGAGAGAGTTGAAGAGCTGTTTTATGAAATAATCTCAGTTTACTCTCTGGAGTCTTCACTGAATCAATGAATAGAGGCCATGGAGATGGAATCTGAGCTTAAGTTGAGGAATAAATATTCTAATTCACCTTTACCCCCAAGCAGATGCTTCACACTGCAGGCTGGGCTTTTTCAGGTGTTGAGAGAATTTTAGAATTGCCTCCCCAGATGTAGGAATGAAAGAAACACTCCTCCAACTCATGGACTTGATAATAACTATTCTGTACCAGACACAACTAAT
This sequence comes from Neotragus moschatus, assembly GCA_006410615.1. NCBI lineage: Eukaryota > Metazoa > Chordata > Mammalia > Artiodactyla > Bovidae > Neotragus > Neotragus moschatus. Next base: position 541,284 of record SJYA01001317.1, on the reverse strand, counting down.
AGGGGCTCTGGCCCACCTTTCTGGGCAAACCCTGGCCTAGCATGCTAGAGCCTAAGTGGAGGGCAACCAAAACCTCCCAGGCATCCAGAACCATCATACAGGCTCCTCTCTCCACACCCTCTTGGCCTCTATGCTGTCTTTCTTGTAAGTCAAGGAACATAAAGGGTGTGACATGAATTGTCTTCCCCATGTGTGCTCCTAACATAGGTAACTCCCCTGGAACGAATTGCTGAATTGTTTCAGGCTCACACTTTAAATGTATGCAGTTCATTACAGCACACCTAGAGCATTTGCATAACCATCACTCTCTATAGTCACTTCCGGGCATTTTGATTTCTGAGAGGGCTGTGAGCTCTACTCAGAAACTCCATTCTGGACCCAGCTTTGATGGAATGTGTCATTCCTACACTTTGGGACTTTCTGGATGCATATAAGCTACCAAAAATCATGTTTTTCCTGCTGTAAAATCATCACAGTAAGAATTAAAGCCAAGTGGGGGTGTATGAGAACAGTCTGACAATTTTTTGCTTAAATGGGAATTAGGCAGTGTGGCTTTGCAGCGTAAGAGGAGGAGACCTAGGTTCCAGACTCTGTGACCTTGCAGAAGTGACTTTCCCTCTCTGGTTCCCAATTTCTTCATCTCTAAAATGAGCTTAATAAAGTCTGCCCAGACCATCTCAAATGGTGAACATGAAGAACCAATAAGATGGGCATAAAGCATATAAATATAAGGGACTTTTTTTAGGATCTGGATTTATGCCCACCATGCTTTGGGTAAAGATTCAGAGAGATGTTCAGTTTGCCAAGTGGCATCTTACATAAGTTGCATGCTTACATTAAATTTTCTTGGCCCCCTGGCAAAATTGTTCCCCCCTGAGTTATATTTTAAGATTATGATCCCAGCTTTTCGTAAAAATCTATACAAAAATAGCCTTATGAAATCTGTTTGTTGTGGGGACACTGTTGATACCATGCTAGCTAATTTGACAGTATCCTCCATATGAGGCTTTTTTTTTTTTTTTAAGGGATTAAAGCCTAGCAAACATTTTGTGTCCTTGAGGGACTGGTATTTTTTCTCATTAGTGAAAGTGAGAGCTCTGCAATTAATATCATTGCCCTTTTCTCCTGGGCTGCCAGGAAGTTCATCACCTACAGCGTTGGAACCTTCAGTGGACTCACCTATCCTCTGTCACCTCCAGTAGTGTTAGTCCTTAGTCGTGTTCGACTCTTTGCGAATCTATGGACTGTAGCCCGCCAGGCTCCTCTTTCCTTGGGGATTCTCCAGGCAAGAATACTGAAGTAGGTTGCCATTCCCTCCTCCAGGGGATCTCCCCCACCCAGGGACTGAACCTGGGTCTCCTGCACTGCAGGCGGATTCTTATTTGTTGTTGTTGTTCAGTCGCCAAGTCATGTCCAACCCCATGGATACAGCACACCAGGCTCCTCTGCCCATGGAATTCTCCAGGCACAAATACTGGAGTGGGTAGCCATTCCCTTCTCCAGGGGATCTTCCTGACCCAGGAAGATACCACCAATAAGCATATTACCTCCAGTAAGCATAGTATAATTTATATTTCCCCAGGCACTTACGTTTTCGTTTTTATTCAGTGTTTTATTATTTTAGTATACATTTCCTGTAAACTACCTTGGATACCTTGAGAGATGATGATAAGGAGACCAAGCAAGTAATGGAAAAATTAACAAATCCTCTGGTATGAGGAAGCCCGAGTCACTCCCCCCACCTCCACCTTTCCCACAGATTTCAAAGCTTTGAAAACAACGTTTGTCTCTTGGTGCCTTCATGATCAACCCATCTCTTGCAGGCATATGAGGAGAATATGTATGGGAGCAAATACCAGTGGATCATCCCGGGCTGGTATGAGCCTTCCTGGTGGGAGCAGGTGCACGCAGAAGCCAACTCCTCACGTTGTCTCCGGAAGCATCTGCTTACTGCCATGGAGGGCTACATCGGTGTGGACTTTGAGCCCCTGAGCTCCAAGCAGATCAAGACCATCTCTGGGAAGGTCAGTGCCATATCGTCCAGGGATGTCAGCAGAAAGCGCCCAGATCTTGTTCTGGCCTTTGCTGTGTGATTTTCAGCAAATCATTTGACCTCTTTGAGCCTCTATTTGTTATAGGAGTATAAATAAATCTTATATTTGTTAAAGGAGTATATCTGGCTGTCTCCCTCTTCTAGGGACTTGTGGGAATCAAATGAGGTAAGGGTGCTTTCTAAGCACATAACACAGTGTATGTGTAAGGGATGGAGTCATGACTCTTATAGCACCAACTGCAGGCATTGACTTTCAGACGAGACCACCATCCCCTGCACCCTCTGACCTGGAATGTCATTTCTCAGTCTAATTGATGCTACTGTCAGCCTGGAGGAGAAGAATAACCCCTCAAGTAGATTTGGGGAAACAGGTACTGAAGACCAGAAAGACTGGTCCAAATCCCAGTTACCAGATGTGTGACCTTGAGCTTGAGTTTTCTGAGCTGCTGTTTTTTTCATCTGTATTGTAGCAGTGCAAATATCCTCCTCTGGGGTCAAAAGGAGGACTGGTTGGCAGGTTGTGCAATGTGGCTGGCATGGCGCCTGGCACCTTGTGCTGTCATAGCTGGGAGGAGGACCTTGGCAGGGTGCTTACGTCCTCAGGCCTCCACTAGGGATATTCCCACTAGGAACGACTAACCCTTGGCCTGCTTTTATCATAGGGCTGTGAGAGAACAGGTAGCTTGGTGTATGTAAAAGTATTTCCAAAGTATACTATTCTCTATCATTGAAAGCATTATCAAGAATCGGAAGGTGACAGCCCGTGACGATGGCAACATCCATCTCTCAGTTCTAACCACCAGCCCAAGTTTAGTACAGCAGGGCACGTGATTCTTTTCCATCTTCTCTGATCTCAGATTTTTAAATCCTCCACCCACCTTCAATTTCACTTGAAGAATCAGTTTCATAGTAAAGTAAATATATATATATAGTTTCATCCATTATTTATTCTCAGTCAGAGCCAATACTACAAGAATGATTTATTGATTTGTCCAAAAATGGCAAATCATTAGGACACATTTTATAAGCAGCGCTTTAAATCATGTGGCACCTGAGAGGGCCTGGAAAAACATTCTGGGTAGAAAACGTTGAAAGAAGTATTTTCATCCCTGAGTCAGTGACCATATAAAGTTTGGGGACATGCTGAATAATGAGTAGGAACAACTCATTTTTATTTCAGTAAATGTTATTTTTAAAGGTGTTGAAGTTTGCAGTTTATTAGAAGACTCTTGGGTCCAGGGATACCCTATACTTTAATCTAAAAATAGTATAAAATTTGAGGAAAGTATAAAAACTAAGAAGAAATTTCCATGCAGGCAGACAGTATAATAATAATGCAAATGAGAAACTTAAGGAAGACCAAAGATGAAAATGATTACACATGAGACCTGTGAAGCTAAGTGGGGGTGAGGGCTGTGAGACGCCCCAGTGGCTACAAATATCATTACAAGGAGCATGAATGCTACCTAAGCATGGATGTAGAAATGCACAGGAATGCATTTTGGGAAGATCATTTTTTTTTGCCGTGTTTTTTGGAATAAACATTTTGACTTTATAACATCTTCCAAAAAGCATTAGTTGCTCAGTCGTGTCTGACTCTTTGTGACCCCATGGACTGTAATCTGCCATGCTCCTCTGTCCATGGAATTGTCCAGGCAAGAATACTGGAGTGGGTTGCCATACCCTTCTCCAGGGGATCTTTCCAGCCCAGACACTGAACCCAGATCTCCAGCATTGCAGGCAGATTCTTTACCATTTGAGCTACCTGGGAATCTTAACACTTCCCAAGTCACTGGCTTTCCTTTTTAACTTTAAATTTTTAAATTTGGGGCCAATGAGGAGTCTGAGGCTTTCCAGGTGGCACTAGTGGTAAAGAACCCACCTGCCAATGCAGGAGACATAAGAGGGTTTGATCCCTGGGTCGGGAAGATCCCCTGGAGGAGGGCATGGCAACCCAGTCCAGTATTCTTGCCTGGTGAATCCCATGGACAGAGGAGCCTGGCAGGCTCTAGTCCATAGGGTTGCAGAGAGTCAGACACGACTGAAGCCACTTAGCACGCACGCACGAAAAGGTTGACCTCATCCCCATATCACTATACACATGAATGGGAACCTTGGAGCTACTCCTGGGGCTCTTCACTTCACTGCACAGTGCGGGTTACCCACTCCTGGGTCTCCCCAGATGGAGCAATGCCATCAAGAGCAGAGCCAGGCAGCCTTCCTGCTTGGGGCAGCTCTGAAATTCCAGGTGACCCAGTCCCAGTCATTGAGGAAAGAGGCAGCATTTCTTATAATCTTAAGGTTGAAAGATTGAATTTATACAGGGAAATTTTCAGCCTCTTTGCCTCTGGGATTCTGGGTTTAGGGCTCTCCTAGCAGGCTTCCCTGGTAGCTCAGTGGTAAATAATCTGTCTGCCAATGCAGGAGACTCCAGTTTGATCTCTGGATCAGGAAACTCCCCTGGAGAAAGAAATGGCAACCCACTCCGGTGTTCTTGCCTGGGAAGTCCCAAGGATAGAGGAGCCTGGTGGGTTACAGTCCATGGAGTCACAAATACGTGACTTAGCGACTAAACAACAACAACAGTGGGTCACATAGACCAGCCTCTCATCAGACTCTCAGATCCTTCCAGTAGCACAGGACTTACAACTGATCCCCTGATTTTCCCCACTGGCCCCTCTGGACCTCCACAGGTCCTGTTGGCAGCCACCATATCCCTGTAGGCATTCCTTGTCCCTCGTGGGCCCACCCCTCCAGTTGTAACTCATAGTTCCAGGGCCAGGTCTAAGGGCCAAATTTAAGGGGGTGCCAAAGACTTCAGTGGGAAAATCCATGATGAACAAAATATCAAAATGTTAAATAAAGACAGGATCCACAAGGCCACCATTAGGGTGAACTGATTTGAGTCACATAATTACAAAAACATATCTTGTCTTTATTTAAATTTTTGTTCATCGTGGATTTTTTTTTTTGCTTTAGTTTTGATTCTTCTTTTTTTTTTTTAATCTTGATTATTGAGGTTTGAGGCCACTTCTTCCTTTTGCTTCTGAAGGGAAGGCTTCACTCACCTCCCCTTGGCCCTTGCCCTGCACAGATTGTGTTTGTCAGGCCCCTTCCTGTGCTCTGCCCATTCTCTGTACTTGATCGTGTTGAATGCTCTCTCAACAGGGTGTGGGGCCCAGAGTTGATGAGGCATTCCTATTTGTGGTCTGACCACAAGCCAACTTCCCCAACCAACCCTCAAGAATATATGGCTCAAGAAAGTTCTAGAAAGTCATGAAATAGTTCTTGAATTTGGTTTTGTGGTATATGTGACTGCTGGGGACCTTGGTCAGCATGGCACAGGCTGTTGGGTAAGTACCTGTATTCTGGGGCCTGTCAGTATCCATAAAACAAACAAACACTTATAGAACCAAGTCAGTGGACTCTTCTACCCTCACCGTTTACACATAGAAAAGCTGAGGAGCAGAAAGGGGAATAGCACACCCAGGATCCTTGTAGTGGGTTAAACAGGAACGGTGGCCCCTAAAAGGATATGTCCGGTTCCTAACACTTAGAACTTGTGAACGTGACCTTATTTGGGAAAAGAGTCTTTATGGGTGTAATTAATTTAAGGATCTTGAGATGAGATTATCCGAGACTACCTGCAGATGTGCATGCTAGGTTGCTTCAGTCGTGTCCAACTCTGTGCAACTGCATGGGTTGTAGCCCTCGGGCTCCTCTGTCCATGGGATTCTCCAGGCAAGAGTACTAGAGTGGGTTGCCGTTTCTCTCCAGGGGATCTTCCTGACCCAAGGATCGAACCTGCATCTCTTATATCTTCTGCACTGGCAGGAAGGTTCTTTACCACTAGCGCCACTACCTGAAAGTGAAAGGGAAGTTGCTCAGCCTTGTCCGACTCTTTGCAACCCCATGGACGGTAGCCCACCAGGCTTCTTCGTCCATGGGATTCTCCAGGCCAGAATACTGGAGTGGGTTGCCATAATGACAAATATTCTTATAAAGAAGAGGCAGAGGAGGTTTGCTATTTGGAGAAGATCATGTGAAGATGGAGCCAGAGATTGGAATTACAAGACAAGGAACTCCAAGGATTTCTGGCAGCCTCCAGAATCTAGAAGAAAGGCATGGAATGGATTCCCCTTGGAGCTTCCAGAGGGAACCAACGCTGCCAGCACCTTAGTTTCAGTCTTCTGGCCTCTGTAACTGTGAGCCAATAAGTTTCTGTTTAAACCACCGCGTTTGTGGAAATTTGTTATGGCTACCCCAGGACACTGATAATGTCACCCAGCAGGTCAGGGACAGATCCAGGGACTAGAAACCAGGACTGCTAGGTTCCCACTCACTGCCCCTTCCCCTCTACCATGCTCTTCCTCTCAACTTGGGACATGCCTAGGAGCAGAGCACTCCAAGTCGGCCCTTTTTGTGATGTCTTAGTGGGCCTGTTAGTAAGTGGCAGAACAGGACAGCATAAGTCTAGTAATCAGGATTTAGTGCCAATCCTGACATAGCCACCAGCCAGTCTGCCACCTCAGCTAGACCCTCACTATCCCTGGGCCTCAGTTTCCTCAACTGAAAATGAGAGATTAGGACCATATAACTCCTAGCATTCTTTCACAGTAAAATTATCTGACTCTGTGTAGATATGATACTGAGTTATTACAGTGAGCTGTGTGACTTGGTTGTAATGTTAAACTCTGGAACCCCAGGATAGAGGTGACCCATGATAAAGTCACAGGATGGGGTGGAATAGTGGGCCCTCCTGGAATGCATTCTCTGCAGTTCCCTCTTCCATATGCCTGACTCCAGTGCCAAGCTGCCCCAGCTTGTTCATTGGCATCCAGGAGATTTCTGGGAGGAGGAATAACAAGGTCTCCCTCCCCGGCACGTTCGTCAGTCCCTGCCAGTTGGAATTTCCAGCGATGGGACGAGTGCAGACCTTTGGGCTTCCCCGAGCACGTTCAGAGTTCAGTTTTCCAGAACCTCCCGTAAACAGCCTCTGGATACTTGCTTTGGCTCTCATGTCTCTTTCTCCTTGTTAAAGTTCCCCATCACCACTCTATTCCCCTAAAGTGACTGTTGACATTGGTGATTTCCAGTGTCAGCTTTCACTTTTCAATGTCCCATTGGGATAGTTTCCACTGTGAGTATTTATAATTTTGGTGTAAAATTCCAGTGATGGCTTAGCCTCTCCAATAAGGACATTCTTCCCTGTTACCATTCTCCTGCTGAGATACACAGAGTTGGGCCAAGGCACCAGATGGAAGTGTTCACAGAACCCTGGAATCAGTGGGAACCTCAGAAGTGGCCCCAACCCTCCACCAAAGGCACAGGCTCTTTCTTTGGAAGACTTCTGTAATGTTTTCCAGCAAGAAACTTCTGTGACCACCCACGACTGTTTATCCAACACAGCAGAACAAGAGGAAACAGGAATCTAATGAGTCCTCAGATTAGAGCAATGACCTGGGGAAAGCTGCATGCATCTCTTTGTCACTGCCATGGGAGCTCCATAACAAAGAACCTGGGACTTTTAGGAAGCTCTGGGCTCTAGAGAGGAGGATAAGAAGGTGCTATGGAAAAGTAGAGATGCTCCCCAGGGAGTCAAGCTTTATGGTGCTGCTGCCTCTGCCCCCACCTTCCCCACAAAGCTCCTGTTTACTGGCTGCTTCCCTAGATATTCATGTCCCTGGGAGACGGGCGGTGTGACAAAAGAACATGGGCTCCGGAGGAAGGGTGTGGTGTGGCAGATAGTTGTCCATACAACATCCATAGCCCTTCTTCCTCTTCAGTAGCATAACTCTGATTTTTAACTGAGTATGTTGCCACTCCTCTGAAAATATACATTTCCCAGCCTCCCACCCATGTAGCTAGATAGAGCCAGGATTCTAAGTCTAACCAGTGAGATTTAAGTAGAAGTATTATACAAGACTTCTAAAAGTCTGCTTTAAGATGAGAGCTTACCCTTCTTCTTTGTTCTCCTCTGTATTGGTTGAAATATGGATGAGATGGCTGGAGTTATAGCAGCCATTTTGTATCAAGAGGTGACCTTGAGAAGGAAACTTTAGGATAGAGGGACATAAAGATAAGAGCCTCAGTCTCTGGTTACACTGTGGAGTTGCCGTAGAAGCCCTGCACCACCTACCCATGGACAGCTTTCACTTGAGAGAGAAATAAACTATTTCATTTAAGTCACCAATAATTTTTTGTCTGTTATATTATATAACTGAACCTAATCAACAGTGATACAGTGACATTGGGCAAATCATTTGGCCTTTCTCAAATCGTTTCTGATTATGCTGGAGTAATATGTATTTTACAGACTTAGAAGGATTACATGAAGTAATACAGAGGAAAATACCTTGCTAAGTGCCAAGCACACAATAGGTGCTCAACAAATTGTAGTTCCCTTCCTTTATCAGTGCAGCAGCCTTGAGGTCAGGAGAAAGGAGTAATGGGTCAATTTATATGCACAAACGTTTTCTGGTTTGTTGTTGGAATTTTACTGATTGTATAGACTGATTTAGGAAAAACTGACATCTTTGTAATATAGAGTCTTTCCATCCATTCAATTTCTCTTAGAAATCTTTTGTGTGGAACTTTTGCATGTTTTTTTATTTGATTTATTTATAGGCATTTGATGTATTTTAGTGACTATATGTGCACAGTACTATTGGGTGCATACTTAGGGGTGGAATTTCTGAGTCATAGAGAATGCATATGCTCAGCTATAATGGACACTGCCAAGCAGATTTCTAAAGTGGTTGTACCAATTTACACACCCACTGGCAGAGATTGCAAGTTTCATTTGGTTCACACACTCACCAACTTTTGGCGTTGTTAGCTTTTAAATTTTAGCCAATCTAGTGGGTGAGTAGTGGTATCTCATTTTTATTTTAATTTGCATTTCTTTGATAAGTAATGAAGTTGTTGATCTTTTCATATCATTATTGGCCATTTTGATATTCTCTTTTATAAATTGACTATTCAAGTCTTTTGCCCATTTTTCCACTTGGATTCTCTGCATGTTTCTCACTGATTTGTAAAAGTTCTTTATGTATTCTGGGTATGAATTCTTAGACAGTTATATTTATTGCTTACATCATGTGTGTCTTAAGCAACTTTGCCCACCCAAGCTCATGAAGATATTTTTCTATCTTGTCTTTGAGAAGTTTGTTTTACCTTTCACTTTTAGATACAGAAATCACGTGAAACTGATTTTATGTAACATCTGAGGTGGGCTTCCATGGTGACTCAGACAGTAAAGAATTTGCCTGCAATATGGGAGACCTGGGTTCAATCCCTGATTTGGGAAGATACCCCTGGAGAAGGGAATGGCTACCCACTCCTGTATTCTTGGGGCTTCCCAGGTAGCTTAGACAGTAAAGAATCTGTCTGCAATGCAGGAGAACCAGGTTCCATCCCTGGGTCAGGAAGATCCCATGGAGAGGGGAATGGCTGCCCAGTCCAGTATTCTTGCCTGGAGAATTCCATGGACAGAGGTGCCTGGCAGGCTACAGAGCATGGCGTCACAAAGAGTCAGACATGACTGAAGTGACTTAGCTTCAGTGTGTGTAGATCTGTGTGGGGTGGTCTTTTTCTGGACTTCCTGTTCTCTTCCACTGGCCTGTTTGCCTGTCCTTTAGCCAGTACCACACTGCCTTAATAACTGAAGCTTTTAAAACCTGATGACTGGTGATGTTAAGTCCCTCATCTTTGTTCTCCTAGAAGATTTTCTTGAATGTCCTTGAAACTGATGTCATGTTTCATTTAGATCTACCCATATATTTACACTTTTCATTACTTCTCATTCCTCCCTTCATTTCTGTTCTGTTTATGATCACTTTCTTTCTGCCTATAGAATTTCTCTTGATCTTTCTTTTAAAGAAAGAAGATGGTTTTTTTTGGTTTTGCTGGAGACACATTCTCTCGGTTTCTGATTGTTTAAAATTTTCTTTGACCTTTAATATTGAGAGGTATATTAATTAGGTATAGGATTCTAGGTGATCTGTTATGTTCCTTTAGCACTTTCAGAGGTCATTTCATTGTCTTCTGGCATCCCTTGTTTCTGTTAAATCAGCCATCAGACTAATTGTTGCTCTTTTGAAGATAATGCATCCTTTTTTTTTTTTTTTCTCTAACTGCTTTTAAGATTTTATCTTTGCTTGACTCTTCAGCAGTTTTATATGCTGTGCTGAAGTACGGTTTTGTTTGGTTTTATCTTGGTTGGAGTTTAAGCATAATGGAACTTCATGAATCAGTGGATTAATATGTATTGGGGGAAATTCTAGGAAAATATCCCTTAAATACTGCTTCTACCTTTTTAATCTTTTCTCACATTTTAGGACACCAGTCATACATGTACTATACATTTTCAACATATTCCATATCTTTTATGTATATTGCTTACTTTCTGCCCTTTTTCCCTCCCTGTGCCTCAGGCTGAATATTTACTGCTAACATTTCTTCAGTTCACTAACCTACTTTCTGCCGTGTCTAATATACTGTTTCATCCATCTATTGAGTTCTTAGTTTCATTTGTTGTATTGATATTTTAACATTTTTAGGATTTAATTTTATTCTTTTTTTCTTTCTTTGCTCCCTATTTTCCAGTGATATTCTGTATCTTTTGTCTATTTTCTTGAACATATAAACCTGCTACATTAAAGTCCAGGCCTAATAAATTCAAGATATGAACCACCTGTAGATCTGCTTTGTTGCCTATTTTTCTTCTTTCATTTCTCTTCCTTCTTTCCTTCTTGTTTTTTTAAAGATTTGATCCTATTACCTAGTATACCTAGTAAGTTTAATTAATTGAATTCGATATGAAAAATGAAAGAAGCTACAGGTGGCATTCTCTTTCTTCAGAGAAGATTTTTCTCTTTGAGCAAACAGAATAGGGGCAGTTCACTTTATCCAGTCAAGAACTGAGATGATTCCAGGCTTGGCTTTCGTTTTCATGATATCTGGTCTATTTTGGTCTGACTTTATTCCTGTCTGTCCTTTAACATTCTAGACTAAAACCCTGGGATGTTTACTGGCCCTGGATTCCAACTTTCGTTCCTAATGTCCTGAGGCTTTAAACATACCTGCTTGTGTTCTTATCCCTTTAGCCACCACTTTTCACTTGGCCTCTCATCCTCCTTGTTTTATGCAGCGTGTGCTGTGCTTAGTCGCTCGGTCATATCCGACTGTTTGTGACCCGGGGACTGTAGCCCACCAGACTCCTCCATTCATGGGTATTCTCCGGGCAAGAATACTGGAGTGGTTTGCCATGCCAACCTCCTTGTGCAGCTTAGTCACCAAATATCACAAGTGCAGATGTCCATGTGCATACTGGTATCCTGTGGTTCCTCTTCCTCTGAGACCTTGGCCCTGTAAGCCTTGCCACCCTGATAACCCTGAACTATAGTTTTTGTCTTCCCATCTCTGAGGGACTGATGAAAACAGTGATCCACTGTTTTCTGTTCCTACAACTGGCCTTCCCACTTGCAAATCAACAAATGCCTCCAAGTGAAGCAGCAAAGAATGTTGGACTCTTCTCAAAACATTTCTCTTCCCTCCAGGATCTTGGTTCTTCAAGTCCTAGATGTCCTGGTCGCTTTCTGATACCTTTGGATAGCTATATTTATATTTTATTCTGCTTTCCTTAATGTTCTTCATGGGAGCTTTAGTCTCATATAACCTCTTTCGTCATAGAATGGATGTCTGAACTGAGACTGTTTTGCTTAAAAGGTGAAGAATATAGCACATTGAGGACAGGGTAAGCATGTCACTGACTTCAGCTCTTTGGGATATGTTATGGATAAGAGGAAGCAGACATGTTCTTTCCAGCTCCACAGAAAGACATAGCAAGCTACAGGGAGATAGGTGTAAACTTTGTATCTGTATCTGGAAGATTGATTTCATAGACCTCAAGCATTCCTTAAGTGGAAGGCTCTCCCTGAAGATGCAGTGACTTTCCCAGCACTGAAAGAGTCTGAGAAAGGGCTCAGAAAACATCTGGAAGCTGCTATTGAGAAAATCCAATAATCAGATTGTAATAGGGACTTAATCAATGTTAACCAATTTATGTATTCTTGAAGTCTTAAAAGATCTTTTAAAATACAGTTGTCAAAGTTATCCCACAGATACAATAAAACAAGGAGCCTGCATTCTCAACAGGCTTCTTGGGTGACCTCCGAACTAGAATAAAGGAGCCAGGAGACCGCGCCCTAGTGTACCTTCCAAAGGAAACTGGTTGCAATGTCCCACAAAGGGTGCTAGAGAGAAACTCTGATGGTTTTGCCGCTCTGTGGGCTTGCGGGGTGGCAGTTGGAGATATGGAAGGAGATGTTTCCCCCTGCTCTCTTCTGTCCATGAGACCTCCCTCTCCCAAGAAGCAGGACTCAGCTTAGTTCTGTTGGAATGGCAGACCCATAACATTTAGTCACAGTGTGGGGTAGCAAACTTGTGTGGGCTAGCCTGGGAGCCTAACCACTATTTATAACATAATTTCTATGTGAAAAGATGTTCCACGTTCCAACAACCGCCCCTCAAAAATATGTGGGGCACAACCTGTCAGTAGCTGGGACTCTTCATATAAAACTTGTTTTCTCAGAAACTTTTAGCCTCGCAAGATAAACTTGACCTCAGAGAGTGAGTAATCAATCAGTTTTCAGTGTCTGCTTTACAGCGGAAGAAGTTCTTCTGCTCTGAATAATCAGAGACCTGCTTTAAGAACAACTATTAGCTTTTCTCAGACAATTGTGAGAGTGTCTCTTCCTGCTGTCATTGTTTTGCCCGAGGGAGATCGGCACCGGCTTCACCAGGGAACAGTGATGAATGGGCCCGGACATAGTGTGGCAGCAATGACTTCAGCGTGGTGCCTGCAAAGACAGTGAGAATGAGGTCACCTTTCAGGGCTAAGCTACCCGGGTGTCCCACTCCAAGGACTTTACCCACAGAAGTGAGGTAAACAGGCACATTGCCAGTGTTCTCCAACCCCCTTTTCCCTGGTTGATGAACAGTTTTATGAGATAGAAGAAGATAGGGATTTATAAGAGCTACACCTAAAAAATATATAGGGGCTTGTGTTGGCCCCAGTGTCAAATAGAATAAACAGTCTGATCTTGATCCCCTCTATTATCTACACACATGGAAATATCACCAATAAACTAATCAAAGAAGTTTTAAAACTACACTCATTTACCTCCTGGTGAGGTAATACTGTGTTTGCCGAAGGTCTGACTCCCCCCACCGGCAAACCTTCAAGGATGCCCCAGTGGCATGTCCTGGATAGAGAAGAAGTCTTCAAACGTCATCTGAGTGTACTCATTAGGTTGAACAAACAGGACTCAAAGAGACACCACCAGCCCTTGGATGCCTTTGCCTGCATCAGAAAAAGCCTCGGAGAGGCAAAGTCTTGGAGAGAAGAGTTCAAAAGGCCTCATTCCTTTGATGCTTAAGCAATTAATTAGATAAATAGACATTTAGGTAAATTTTTGACACTTTAAAAATAGCCAATAGCTGAATTAATAGCCTGAAATATACCCAAATTTATTTATTTTTTTCTTTTTCTTTTTTTTTTTCGGCCACGCTGCGCACCTTGTAGGATTTCAGTTCCCCGAGCAGGGATTGAATCCAGGCCCTCTGCAGTGAAAACATGGAATCCTAACCCCTGGACTGCCAAGGAATTCCCTCAAATTACATTTTAAAATCAAGAAAAATATAGCCAAATAGAAAAATAACAAGGATATGTTGAAACAAAGCATTAAAAGTTGTGACTCTCACCATACCAATATGATATAAAGAGGAAACACACCTCAGAAGTAAAAGTTGCCCATCTATATGTGAAAAGAGATCACTCTTAATAGTTAACCAGAGAAATGCAAATTAAAATGAAAAGAGATGTACATGTTTTTCTTAACTCGAGAAACTGACAATGATTTTTTAAATTGAGGGACTTCCCTGGTGGCCCAGTTGTTAGACTCTGTACTTCCACTGCAGGGCCACAGGTTTGATCCCTGGTTGGAGAACCAAGATCCTGCATGCTGAGCAGCTTAAAAAAGAAAGAAAGAAATGCCTATTGTGGTCCAGGATGCAAGGAAATGGGCATTTTCATATAGAGTGGAATTTTAGCTTTTCATGTTTGGAGAGGATAATTTCGCCCTTTAGATGTATGAATAGCATTTAAGGTTTTTATACCTTTTGCCTCAGCAATTATATATCTGGGAATTTCTTCTGAAAAAATAATTATCAGTGTGTGTTCAGAAAATTTAGATACAAGGATGCTTTTTTTGCAGTCCTGTAATTGGGAAAAATTAGAAAAAAGCCTCAATGTCCAATAACTGGAAATTAGCTAAGGAAATAAAAGTAGGCCATCACACACTGGAGGGCTGTTACCCCCTATCAGCACAGGCGAAGTCTTGGGTCTTTAGGACATCCTGGATGAGCAGTTGTTCCAGGTGGCCAGGTGAACAACCACCTGTACTATTACTAGCAGTGACTGGAGTTCTTGGGGCACCGACACATCCTGGACACAAGACTGATGCTGTGCACTCTTCATCTCATGGAACTGTCACAGCCACCTAGATGGGAGGATGCAGAGACCTATAGGAGACAGGACCCCAGCCCCAGGTCATGTTATCAAACCACTGAGCTGGACCTGGAGGGCAGGTAAGCCTGCTTCCAAATCCTGTGTTCTTACCACTGTGCCAGGCTCCTGCCTAGATCACTCACCAGGAGGAGGCTTCTAGATCACCTGGTCCAACCTCCTCACTTTTCAGATGGAGAAACTGATGCTTAGAAAGGGTCTCTGTGGGTATTGTTTTGGGTTCTGTGATCAAGATAACACCCTTGACCCCTTGGAGCTTAATTCTTTGGGTAGATGCATTGCAGGAAGTAAAAACTGCCATAAAGAAGATAAAACTAGTGGATAGAGATTGCCCGGCAGGAAGAGGTTGTGGAAAGGGTGGGTCAGGGAAGCATCCCTGAGAAATGACACATGTTGACATTTGTGTGCCGAGAAAATCAGGCAAGAGCTGGGGCAGGAGCTTCCTGGCAGAGGAGGCATCTAGTGTAACAGCCCAAGTACAGACAAATTTGGTGTGAGTGAAGGAGACCCAACAGGTTCCGAAAGAGAGGAAGCCTCATAATAGACTATCTCATGCTCCCTGATAAGAAGTAAGCAGACAAAGGACACCTGTGGAGAGCCAGCCTCCAGGTGGAGGGCTGCAATTACCTATGAGAAGGGGCTTGAGGAGCTGGGCTGGGCTGGAGACAGTGCTGTCTCCTTGAAGAACCCTTGGAATCGAAGAACTTCTGCTGGGTATTTTGACATGAACAGAACAGTGATGGCTGGACATGATGCATTTCCGAAGGAAATCATAAATAGATAAAACCTGAGCTATCCACTAGGTGCCAAAGTGTTTGTTTTTTTTTTTTTAAAGGTGGTGGATTTCTTGCTGAAATAGCATTCACATTTGGTCAGGCAGATTCCTCATTTGGTTGTCTGGCTGCAGATTCCACGTTTGGAGGGACTTGGTTGTACCCAGGCTCTGCTAACGCCTTGAGCCAAGAGCGAGAGCCTTGAGATCCGGCCACGGAGTAACCTAGTCTTCACTGGCTCGGCTTCACTACTCTACTCAGATACCAGAACTGTCCCCAAACAACTTGGGTGGTTTTCAAAAGGCAGTTACGACTTCAAAATTCAAACATGTGAGAAGCAGCAAAGATAAAATGAGACCAGTCTAGCTGTTCACACAGAGACACACACATACTCATGCTCTGCGACCTTGGCCGTCTCTAGACCTCTCTGTGTCTCCTGCTGCAGATTGAGGCGGCATGTGTGACCGTCTCTACAGGGCCTTTTCTGGTATAAACTGACAATGAGTTCTGGTTTCTATGCTTGATTTGTCCCCAAGGAGGGTTTATCCAAAGACTAAGCCATGGGCTCTGCCGACATTTCTGGCAGAGGAGTTCAGAAGTGATTTGAGAAAAGGCCCATGAAAAGCTGAGGGTAATGGGTTCCCCTGGAGCGGCATTCATTTGGATCTATAAGCCTCAGGGACTAGAGTAAAAAGGCAGTTTCATTACTTTGTGGCCTCAATCAGAATGGTAATATTACCAGTGAAATTATTTTATGAAATCCAGCTCAATGGGAGAAAAAAAATTTTTAATGCGAGGTTATTTGCAGACCCTGCTATATTCTGGAAAATGAAAGGGAAGAGCACGAGGCAGAGATCAGAAGGGACCTTACAACTGGGCAACTAGGACCTGCCCGGGGCCCCATGCTCTAAGAGGACCTCACTCAAGTTACATGGGGTTCAAAATCCACAAGGCCCCAGGGACCTGCCCACCTGGAGCCTACATCCCTCCCAGTCCTGGGCCATACCCTGAATTCCCTGCCCAAATGCCTGGAGCCACATCCAGGGTCCAAGGAGCCTCTTCAGGGAGGACTGAGCCTCTGCACGGTCATGGGACTACTGATGCTAGAAGAGGGTGGACTGGCTTGACTGGCCTGTGGGATGGAGTCAAGTGGGAAGAGACAGGGGTGGGCCCCGGAGCAAGATTAGCTTCCCCTGTGCTTCTGTGTCCAGACTGAAGCTCTGAGGGGTCTCAGACTTCTGAACTCAAACCTGGCCTTCCAGCTTGTTAGGAAGGTTTATTTACCTTCCTTTAACCCATTATGACAAAAAGATAGACAATATTTTATTCAACAGTCTGTTTGTTGTCTATAACTTAGTATTTAGACATATGGTGTATGGGCCTCCACTGTTACTGTGGCTCCAGGCCTAGCGAATGTCAGGAGGAGGCCTGCTCGGGATGCATTTTTCCTTCACTGGTCTTGGCAGACAGCCAGGGTTCAGATGCCAGCCCTGCCACTCACTTGATCCTAGGAAAGTTAGCTTTCCTGAGTCACTTTTCTCATCTGTAAATGGGGACAATAACAGTCCCAGTGTGCCAGGTTGTTGTGGGGGTTAGACGCAGTAATGCGCATTAAGAGCCTAGCACTGTGCCTGGCTCATGATAAGCACTGGGGAGTGTCAGCTCTCAGCATCAGATGCTTTGTGTCCTGGCTGGCTTAACTCGGTGTCCCTGGTCTCCTTATCTTCCAGACACCACAGCAGTATGAGAGAGAGTACAACAACAAGCGGTCAGGAGTAGGACCCAGCAAGTTCCACGGGTATGCCTACGACGGCATCTGGGTCATCGCCAAGACGCTCCAGAGGGCTATGGAGACGCTGCATGCCAGCAGCCGGCACCAGCGGATCCAGGACTTCAACTACACGGACCACACACTGGGCAAGATCATCCTCAATGCCATGAACGAGACCAACTTCTTCGGGGTCACGGTCAGTCCCAGGCCCCTGGGCTCTGCTTTCCTTAGTGCCCTTTGGTGACATACAGGGCAAGAGGCACTATGTTACAGGCCCTCTGATATATGCTTCATTTTCTCGCTTGTTGAAATAACTTCCTGTGGGCTCTGTGATTGCAAGGCTGCTGAAACAGGCATGGCCAGTAATGCTCTCTGATGTGTTGGGAAACTGCCTGTCTATCACTTGTGGATTAAAAAGGCCGTAGTGAGTTGACACAGAGCAGGTGGAATCCACCGGGTGGTGGGGTGGGGGTGAGTCATCCAGAGTCAGGTTCAAATCCTAGGCATTCACTTTCAAGTTATGGTCTTCAGATTACAGAGCTTTTTCAGCCCCCAAATGGAAATAATACCTACCTGGCAAGAGAGTCATAAACATTAGCTGTTACAAATTAAAAACTGCCCTAGCAGTTGGTTGAGCAAGCTACTTGTTCTGAGTTTTAAGATTCTTGAAATAGCTGGCAAATGGGAATAATAATGACTGTCTTGCACAGCAGTCAGGAAAATTGGCAATGATGAGAATCACCATTTCTTGAATGCTTACGATGTGCTAGATATGTGCTAAGCATTTATGTAGATTAGCTTGATGATGTATGCCCAGTGCTAGGCACCTGTAGACACGGAGGAATGCTAGTGGTTGTTGTAGTTAATAATTGTCTCCCTGCATCCGTGTGCCATCCCTAGGAAGTGGGTTCTCTTACCACCCCCAATAAAGCTGAGGAGCCTGGAGCTTGGAACATTTAAGTATCACAGCTAATCAGAGGTAGAGTTGGGATTTGAACCTGGGTCTAGCTCTTAAAAGCTGCATCACACTACCTTCTGGTCATGAACATACGTGGTAGTCATTTAAGTCTCATGATGATGTATTTGTCACTGACTGTGCTCCCAGAAAATTAGGGAAATCTGCCTAAAGAACAGTTTGAAATGGCCAAAGTGCTGCTCATTGTTCTAATTTAAAAAGGCATTTAGAGAATCCATCTGTCTTGGGAGCATATAAGATGAGCTGACTGGGGTATTTCTTACATGGGCATGTTACTTTGCACATGCGCTCGGGCCTGGGTTGTTGGTCTGACAGGCCAGGACTTGTGCAGTGTAGACTATGGTGTGGATTCCGAGGTAAGATGGACTCCTGGTCCTGAAGTCTGTGGCCCAGATGCAGGGGTGAGACCTGGACTCAAATGACATTAAGAGGTTGAAAGTGCTCAGCACCATGGGAGAGACTGTGTGAGCCTAGGGGGATTTGTGTGACCTTTGAGGGAAAAGTCATGGAAGACTTTGGAAGTGGAATCTTTTCGGTTGTGCCTTAGACCTGCAGACAGGGGCTGGCGGTCCAGCTGGATGGAGTGTGGTGAGGTGCGTGTACTTTGTTGGGAATATTGAAAGGGAGGGTGATGAGGCTGGGAAGGTGAGCTGGGGCACAGCTTTGTAGGGAAAGCTAAAGAGGCTGACCTTATATTACAGGCCAACAATTTTCCAAGTGTGCCTTGACCAGCAGCACCAGCATCTCCTGGGAGCTGGTTAGAAATGCAAATTCTTGAGCCTAACCCCAGACCCACTGGATCAGAATCTCAGGGTTGGGGCACAGCCAACTGTGGTTTACCAGACCTCCTAATGCACAGTAGAATTTAGAACCACTGCTCTGGGCATTGGGGAGCATTGAGGTTTGCTAAAAAGAAGGAGAGTTCAAATTCCTAAACAGAGCCCCTCTTGACCTGAGACCTGGACATCTGCTCCCACAGCTCGGAAGTGAAGGCTCTTGTTAGTTATTGGTAAAAGTCATGTCTGCAGTACATCCTGGACACAGAGACTGAAAACTTTAACAGCTTTCCTCAGCCCAGTGGTTTCAAAAAGTTCTTTTTTTTAATCCTCAGAACTTCTTGTTATCAGATTGTACATGGTCCCTGGTGTGTAATGTAAATTAAAGAGGAGATTCTCAGGTGAATGGAAGAAGAGCCCAGAGCCCTTCCAGATCAGCCCTCTCCACATCCCACCTCACCTCTCCTGAGACCTCTCCCTCAGAAAGGCTCCACAGAGCACCAGATGCCTTAGAAGTCCTTTCTGCCCATGGAACAAATTCACAGACAGAGCCTTAGAGAAGGGTGGAATTCACCAGAGGTCCCACTAGTAGCATTGCGGCAAAGCTGTCTCAAAGTATGGGTCCACCTTTACAGGCCATCTTGTCACACTTTGTTTCCCATTTAATATAATGAATTTGTAGTAGCCCAAGTTGAAGTGGCTGGATAGAGAGCTACAGAATCTAGGAAGCCTCTCCTAATCCTAAAATGCAGCATTTTGTCTAGATGCCTGATGTAGCTTAGGTGGAGATCATTTATAACTACTCCTAAATGCTGCCAAATAGTACATGATCCCTACTTGATACGCAATTAGATGAGGCTGCCTGAAAGGCTTTACACAGCTTGAAGATGAGTTTCTTTTTGATGGGACATTCCTTGACACATATTTATGCCTGGTCATTTGTGACTCATGATTCAGCGAATGTCAGAACTGAAAGCGATCTTAGAGATCCTCAAATTCAACCCCCTCGGGTTGCAGATGAGTAGCTGAGGTACAGATGGGGAGTTTCAAAGTCACACAGAAGGAAGGTTCGATTTAGGCAGGACAGTAGCTCAGATGGGCCTGCCATCACCACACCGGTGCTGTCTCTCTCCTCTTTATACAAATCGTCCATTAGTTGAGAAAAAGATTGCAATAGTGAAACAGGTCTTCAGGTTTCTTCCCCCTTCCTCATCCCCTTCATCACATATTAATATGTGCTTGTCACTTGGCTCAAGACAGGTTTCATTAAAATTGTCTTCTGGTCAGAGAAAAAAGACCGATTTCTGACAAAATAAAAAGTGTCCCTGTGGTCCAAGGAGACCACAGAAGGCCAAGTTCAGACATAAATAAAGAGTTGGAATGGAAGGGAACAGGAGGTAGAAATAAATTGAAGCATTTTCTATTTGCTGAAGGGTTTTCATTATACAGCACACACAGTATCCATTTTTCCATTCTCAGGCAGACACTTTATTCTGGGTCACCCTCTTTCAGCATGTTTACTATACGGAAAATCGTTTAAACACATTAAATTAATTATATCCGTGACTCAATTTCAATTGATTCAGTATGCATTCTCGCCTGGGAGCCAGGCTTGTGGCTGCCAGTTGGTGTGTTAAAGAGATTTCTTTGGGCATCTCAGGTCGGGACTCTGGCTTAGTCTGGGGCCCTAGTCTCTTTAATTTTCTTAAGAGCTCTCCTCCCAGCCACTTTCCTCTGAGAACACTGGAGAATAGGACCTGTGTCCCCAACTGCACACTGATGGTCTAGGGCGCCTGCTACCTCTGATTCCCTGAGCTCACAGTTCTGGTTTCTGGCCCTGTCATTACCTCTCTCTGGTCTGCAAATCTCAGAATGCTCTCTCACCTGGAAACGCTTCTTCTAACAAACACTTGATAAAACTCAGGCTCGAACTGGCTGTTAGGTCTCAAAAGCCCAGAGCATTCTGAGAATCCCAGTCAGCAGAGTTCCTCTAGGGCAAGGATTCCTAAACTTCTGTATACATGTGGGAATCTCCCAGGGAACTTCGTTAAAAATGCAAATTTCCTAGCCCTGCCTCAGAACTTCTGAATCAGTGGCTTTGCAGTAGCGCCAGAAAACTCTCATTAACAAGTAGTCCTGCTGCTGCTAAGTCGCTTCAGTCGTGTCCAACTCTGTGCGACCCCATAGACGGCAGCCCACCAGGCTCCCCCATCCCTGGGATTCTCCAGGCAAGAACACTGGAGTGTGTTGCCATTTCCTTCTCCAATGCATGAAAGTGAAAAGTCAAAGTGAAGTCGCTCAGTCGTGTCCGACCCTTAGTGACCCCATGGACTGCAGCCCACCAGGCTCCTCCGTCCATGGGAGTTTCCAGGCAAGAGTACTGGAGTGCGGTGCCATTGCCTTCTCCGAACAAGTAGTCCTGATGAGTCTCAGCGTTGAGAATTGCTTGGGGCTCTGGCAGATGTATTTGTTCCTCCATTCATTTGCTCCTTAGCAGATCCTGTGCTGGGTGCTAGGAGCCGGGAGCACAAAGAAGAATGACGTGGTCTGTGGGTTCCCTACCCAGTGGTAGATAACAACTGCCAGTCACTGTCCAAGGTCAGCCCAGACCCCTTGGAACAGGGACTCCATTCTGCTTATGAGAAGAAAAACCAGGAAGCTGTCCTGGATTTTCCCCACAGTTCAGTACGCAAAACTCCATGTGTGGGTAAGCACAAGGTGCCTGTGCTGCGAGTTCTCCCTGTGCCATACCCTGGGGAGTGAGGGTGCAATGCCAGGTTCCCTCCTCCCTAGCACTCAGGCCATACACTGTGGTTTAATAGACTCCTCCAAGAAGGCTTTTCTACCAAAGAGACACTGAATTAATCAACAAGCTAGTATCCATAACCCTTCAAAGGCTGGTTGGGAACATGTGCTGAGTTTCCAGGTAAAAAAGCCAAAGCTTAAATTTTGGGGGGTGATCATGTTTTAACTCCTCCCAGTTTCCAGTTTCTTTCCCCAAAACGGATGATGTTCCAGCCCTCAAAATGAACACATCCTTTGGGTGTGTCAGACCAAGATACAAGGGCTCTAGCCAGCAGTGTCCCTCCTTTAGTGAATGTTTCTTCTGGTTTGTCTTTTGAAATGACACCATATTTATTTTATGGTTCCTATGACAAAGGCTAAATTCATAGAATCTTGTTATATCCAATCGTGTGCACCAGTTTCTCCAGGAACTCACACCCCAGGCTTGGGTCAGGGCTGTGAGGCTTACAAGAGCACTTGGGCATGGAGAAATTGATAGGGGCTCTTGGGAATATTTTTGACCATGAGAAGAGGGCCCATTCTTTCTAAACTATTTCCTGTGATCACCTCCTCACTCCCTATGGGTGGACCTCATATAGAAGTGATCACAGCTGCAAAGACGGTGACCCATGAGTTCCTCCCGATATAATAGACCCAATCTTCATCCTTCGCCCAGCCTCTCTCAAACAGCTGCGGGCCTCGACATCTCAATTTAACATCTCAGGAGAGGCCTGCAGCCTTAAGTTCAGGCAGTCACCTCTGATGGCTGTTATCACTAATTGATCTCGCCAAGAAGGTTACGAAGACAGCAGGTGGCAGTTTGCAGAGTTCATTGATCTGTTTGTGTTTGTTGCTGAAGAATGGGAATCCAGCCTTCACCAATGTGCCCCTCAAACTTCAAGTTTTTATGGGAGATTTTTAAAAAATTATCTCTACTAAGACTCAAGTACTGCCCCCATCCCCAGTCAATGTTTTGCCTGAAAAGAGGGCATCCTAGAGTAAGCTCAGTTTGGCTTGGATCCCAATCACTAACTTCTTGGAACCAGGTCGTTAGAGGAAGCTAACCAGCTCCTCTTCCCAGGAAAATGACACACTGTTGACTGAAGCCTCATTTATTTCATTCCCACTGCTGCCTGGCCATGCTGTGACCCTGAAGTTGTACGGTTGATTTTTTTTATCAAACAGGAAACTTTACACTACACTACACACACATACACACACACACACACACACACACACACACAGTCACACACACAAATGAATTAAACTTCGTTTTGTTCAAGTCCACCTATCTCTCCTGCCTCTCTGATCTTTGGGATCCTGGTTTTATTCTCCAGTACAGAAGCTTCCCACCAGCCACCCATTTGTGCCTTATACTTGATATCATCATTTTGCCTATAGTTTTTTTTTTTTTTAGACTGAATTTGAGTGAGACAAGAACTAGAGTGCTAGGAACTCCACCCAGAAGTAGAGAAAACCCTACCAACTTAGGATTTGACCCCTTTGGGGGTGGTCATTCAACCAGTCATGACTCCATCGCCTGGACTCTCCTGATTCCACCTGTTTCAATTTTATCTGCGAAGCAGTCACTGGAGAGCTTGTCAGAAACTCTGCCATGGTCCGAATGTGATGTGCCAACTGCGTGTCCCAGAAAACGGGACTTGTCCCAGTGACCTCGTGCTAGTTCCCAATGCCACTCAGGGTTTTCTGTTCTCAGGTCTCCCTTTCATGAGTGTTTCTTGGCTGTTGCCCAGTATCAACAGCAAACCCTTCCAGAACTTCCTCTGCACCCCACTTGTCTCCACCCCATCCAGACCCAAGGAGTTCCACTGAAATTGCATTATACAGTAACTTAACATGGGAGCTGGCTTGGGAACCTAATCTCTCTCCCTTTATTCCCTGGCTAAGCAGCCTACCCTCATACTCACATAAAATGCACCATTTCCCAGAGCATGGCAGTGATGAGCTGTAACAGGAAATGAAGATTTGAAGAGTCAGGCAAAAGGAGGCCACAGTTCAGTCCAGCACTTAGAACTGTGTGACCTCAGGAAAATTGCTTACCTATCTGCGCCTCAGTTCCCTCATCTATGTAGGGAAATATAACCTACTTCATAGGGTTGATATGAGAAATAACAATGGTGTTTAGTACCCAGTAGTATCATCATCATTACTATTATTATTATTCCCACGCTATTATGATGATGATTTTTTAAAGCCCAGTTTATGCAGGTCTAAACCAAGGAATATTCAGAATCAAGTCTAACCATCATTGTGTTTCTACTAAGTGCCAGTCTGTTTCACATATGTTATCTCACTTAATTCTCTCAGCAAATCTGTGAACTTGTATTAAGGTTGTAGGAACACTTTCCAGTTCTCTATCTGCTGCCGCCATTCCCTCTAGGGACTTGATAGTCACCTTAAAGGTGGAAGACATCTGCTCACAGTCCTCCCTTTGTTCCTCCCTTTAGTCGAGCTCCATGCCACTTAGGGTCCCACAGCCCTAAGAAGTATCACTCTATCATACACAAAAACTAATAGCAGCAGGTGCTGTTGGTGTCCCAGCCAGATCCCCGCCCTTTTAGGAGTTGGGTGAGATTTGCCCCTTCCCCAGCTGTGCAGGCGCGCCTGCCAGTGTCCCCCACGGATGGACACCTCCTAGCCAGGAGATGCCTGGGACTCACACCCCTAGCGCCAGCAGCCTGCAGTGATGACTGGCTGGTGTGATGGCGACACCAGCGCTTTTCACCTCCAGGGGCTCCCTGGAGGATCAGGCCGAGACTTGCCTCACTTGGAAACACATCCCACAGAGCTTGGCCTCTTCCCTCTTCCTCTCTCCCTTAGAGGTGTCTCCCGAGAACACATGCTTAATGTATCCCTTGCAACTGATTCCCTGTCCTAGGCTCTACTTCTAGGGGACCCAATCTGAGACATCTAGGTGTCTTTGTGGGAAATTTAAACACTTTAAAGAGGGAATTATTACTGTAAGCTACTTGTTAACTGTGCATGAAGTTTAGCACCAAGCCTCTCCCATCACCTCCCCCATACCAGGTAGCCAGTTCCAGACTCCTCTCCCTTATAGTCCGTTGCACCCCGCTCCTATCCCTGCCTCTTGCAGTCTGCCTGTGGGAAAGCCATATTCATATTCTCCAATGAATTAGCAGCTCCCAGATTTGTGGTAGCCACCGTTTTCACCCGTCTGGTCCCCACAGTACTTCGCCTGGCTCTTACACCTGGAGGAAGCTCAGTAAACACTGGTAACCTTGAGTTAACTTCTCGGGATTGAATCCATACACGATTGAGAAATTCAGTCACACTCTCCTACTCTGCTGCCTTCCAGGCTTCTATAAACTAAAGACTTTTGCTATCCAATAAATAATCAAAACTGACAACAGAAGTATTAACAGGGTCTGTAGTTCTTGAATCTGCTGATAGTGATTCCCAAATTACTGCTGTGACATCTGGTGTCACTGTTTCACACAGGTTGTGGAAATCTCCCTGACACATGTATGTGTGGGGATGGGCAGGGAGGATTCTCACTGTTTCTTCTGTAAGGCAGGAGAGAAACCCAACCTTTACCCCTTCCCCATCAGCATTTCACTAGGACTCAAATCCCAGAGCCTGAGGAGGGAGCCAGTGGCTCTTGGGCCCTCTGTAACTTCAGACTGTCAGCATTTCCTGGAGGTAGTTAATTGCGAGTAATATACAACAACTATAATAATAATCCTCAATGTGACTGCCCTGTGCACAGGGTACATTTATAGTCTCTGTCTCCTTCCTTCCTCAATAGAATTACATTTAACATCATGCTAATAATAGCTCTCAATTAACGAGCTCCTACTGCCCCCCAGGCAGCATCCTGAGCACTGTACACATGTTATTGAATGTGATGTTAAGACAGCCGCCAGCAGGGGATGTGTAATTTCCAGTGCCGGGAGTGCTCCTCCCAGTGAGCTGTGTCTGCCTCTCTAACCGATGTCACATCTTTGTCCACCCATCCACACGGGCTTCCCTGGCACCCTATTGAAAACTGCAGCCCCATCCCTTTCGTTCTTCTTCACAATAGTTACCTGACTTCATGTGCACTCTTTTTCTTATTCATTGTCTGTTTCATTTTCTGCCATATCTCTGAGACTTAGAACTGGGTACCTAGGACACAGTAGATGCCTGCAGCTGCTGCTGCTAAGTCACTTCAGTTGTGTCCGACTCTGTGCGACCCCACAGACGGCAGCCCACCAGGCTCCCCCGTTCCTGGGATTCTCGAGGCAAGAACACCGGAGTGGGTTGCCATTTCCTTCTCCAATGCATGCAAGTGAAAAGTGAAAGGGAAGTCGCTCAGTCGTGTCTGACTCTTCGTGACCCCATGGACTGCAGCCCACCAGGCTCCTCCATCCATGGGATTTCCAGGCAAGAGTACTGGAGTGGGGTGCCATTGTCTTCTCTGAGATGCCTACTAAATATCTATTAAATGAGTGAATGATTTAGCTAATTAGCAACCATACCATTATTTAAAAAAAAAAAAAGGCTGAGCAGGCTGAACAAAGATAAATGATTTACTGAGCATCTTACAAATAGCCAGTGTCACTGCATTCAAAGCTGACCGGTCTGGCTGACTCAGAAGCCCATGTTCTTAACCATTTAGGTGTTCTATTAACTCAACTAGCATTCCCAGCACACCCTATCAGCCAGGCCTGGGCCAGGCAGGAAGAGTAAGATAAAAGGCTTGCCCTGCAAGGAACTCACTGTCCAAACAACCATAGTCGATGCTCGGGAGGGAGAGCAGGAACCACTCTCCCCATGTTAATAGGAGAGGGTATTGAGGTCCCCACTCTTCCCTGGGTTATTTGTGTGTCCATCTGCCCCTTCCCACTGGACAGTGAGCCTCTGAGCCCTTACCTGGCTCTGGGGCCTGTAATCCTCTCTGTATCCCTGTGTAATACTGGCTCTTACTCTATGAAACATGTTTGCTGACTGAATGAATTAGGAAATTGTAGCTCAGCAAGGCAGAGTAGCTATGCTTGGGTCCCATGGTACATTGCTAGTGAGCCTCTCTCAAATCCACATCCCAGGGCTTCTGATTCTAAATGCAAGTGTCTTCAGATCTGTTCTGGGGTGCTGCTTGGCTGCTCTCCCCCCATTTATTTAAACACAATTACAAATGACTGCAGATAATGTACAGCACAGGGAAGAAACCTACTCCTTCTGCTGTCAGCTAAATTTGAAAGATCAAAATAATGTGGTTTAGCAATTTGTTTGAATTGATGCCTAGCCTTCCAAAGCTTGAAGGTTTGACTTCCTCAAGTCAGGGCAAAAATAGCTGTTTCCTTGTGAGAAGCAGTGTGGGGGAGTGTACCATCTTATGAGAACTTCAGCAGAAGCCCTATGTACAGATTCGGTTCAGGTCCCTGCAAGAAACAGACTAAGGGAAGGTTCAGTGACATGGTGGCTGTACTAACATTGCTGTAATAACTGATGTCACGATGATAGGAATGGCTAACAGGACTGAGCGCTCACTATATGCTTGGTAATCTCCTAGGCCCTTAAATGTAGTATCTCATTTCATTCTTATAATAACCCCTGTTATGAGCTTGGAAGAAGAGCTATGACAAACCTAGACAGTGTATTAAAAAGCAGAAACATCACTTTGCTGACAAAGGTCCGTATAGTCAAAGCTATGGTTTTTCCAGTAGTCATGTATGGATGTGAGAGTTGGACCACTCTCACAAACAAGGCTGAGTGTGAAGAACTGATGCTTTCAAACTGTGGTGCTGAAGAAGACTCTTGAGAGTCCCTTGGATAGCAAGGATATCAAACAGTCAATCCTACAGGAAATCAACCTTGAATATTCATTGGAAGGACTGATGCTAAAGCTGAATCTCCAATATTTTGGCCACCTGATGCAAAGAGCCAGCTCTTTGGAGACCCTGACATTGGGAAAGACTGAGGGCAAGAGGAGAAGGGGGCGACAGGAAATGAGATGGTTGGATGGCATCACTGACTCAATGGACCTCAGTTTGAGTAAACTCTGGGAGATAGTGAAGGACAGGGAAGCATAGTGTACTGCAGTCCATGGGGGTCACAAAGGGTTGGACACAACTTAGCGACTGAACAACAACAGCAAAAATCCATGTGTTGCACTCTAATGAAAAGTGCCTCAGAATGTGATCTTATTGGGAAATTAGGTCTTTACAGATGTAATTAGTCAAGATGAGGTCAT
Organism: Neotragus moschatus; assembly: GCA_006410615.1. Taxonomy (NCBI): domain Eukaryota; kingdom Metazoa; phylum Chordata; class Mammalia; order Artiodactyla; family Bovidae; genus Neotragus; species Neotragus moschatus. Next base: position 513,348 of record SJYA01001317.1, on the reverse strand, counting down.
ACTGGAGTAGGATAATCCAGTGCAAATAGTGTCCTTATAGAAAGTGGAAATTTGGAGACAGACATACCCACAGGGAAGAACCCCACGAGAAGATGGAGCAGTGCTTCCATAAGCTAAGAAATGCCGACGACTGCCAGCAAGCTACCGATGGCTGCGGAGCTGAGTCTCCCTCACGGCCCTCGGAAGGAACCAGCCCTGCTGACACCCTCGTCTTGGGCCTCTGGCCTCTGGAACTGTGAGACAAGAAATTTCTTTTAAATCACCCAGTCTGGGTATTTTGTTAAGGCAGCCCTACCAAACTAATATTCAATACAGCCCCACACAGTGGAGATGTTATAGACTGTTATTATCAGCATTTTTCAGGCAAGAAAATTGAGAGGTTAGTTTACCCAGGATCACAAAGCTCATGAGAGAGGAGCTGGGTGGCCATAATATTGGAGTTTCAGCTTCAGCATCAGCCCTTCCAATGAACATTCAGGATTGATTTCCTTTAGGATGGACAAGTTGGATCTCCTTGCTGTCCAGGGGACTCTCAAGAATCTTCTCCAACACCACAGTTCAAAAGCATCAATTCTTTGGTGCTCAGCTTTCTTTATAAGTAAGAGGCAAGGCTGAAGCCAAGACTGTGGTCTTCGATTTCTAGGTGGTGATCCTCCTTGATACCCAGCTGCTGCTATCTGGGGGATGTTCTACACGTCTCAGTTGGGCCAGATCATCCTAGAAGCAGCACCGTGCCTTTTTCTCACTGTGTCCCTGGTTGGGGAAAGGGAGGGTACTTTACTACCCTCTTATTCATACATATTTACATTTATACACACATACACATTTATTTCTTCATCTGATTACTGAAATATCACATTTCCATTACAGAAAATGTAACAGCACAAGACAAGCACCAAAGAGAAAATTGAAGTCACCATAACTTCATCATTCAGACAGACCTGCGGGGTCCTGTAAGCACTTACAGTTCACACTCAGATATCTTTTTTTTTTTCTTTCCAACCATTTGTTTTGATCCCTCACATTATAAAGCTTCTTCTATGACAATGGTTCTCAATCTCTTTACCTCATCTCTCCTTTTTTAAAAATTATAATCAAATGTATATAACATAAAATTTATCATTTTAACCATTTGTAAGTATACAATTCAGTGACCCTGAACATATTCACACTGTTGTGAAACCACCACCATGTCCATCTCCAAAATGCTTTCCTTTTTCCAAACAGAAATTCTGTCCTCGTTGAATGATAACTCCCCATTAGGTATGATCATTTTAAAGCTATGATCTGTTACGGGGATATTTATTAGTTATTTTCAAGTGTTTGTCAAGATATCATAAGTGATTTGCTAACTCATTTTAAAGGGAAATTATAGTATTTGCAAGCTGTGTTCAACCAAACAGTTATTAGCCCAGCAAAAGTTTGGTTGCCTTTCCAATACAGAAACCTAAGAATGTACATTTTAAAATGTTGAGAATATAAATAGTAAGCACACATTTTAAAGTAAGTAATATAGCTAGACATTAGTGGTATCCCCACTATTAAGGAAAATCTTTAGATAAAGATATACCCAGATCTTGTATGGGAAACAAATCTGAAGAGGTCTGTAATACTAATACACCCCGTGCATTTCTCTCTGCATCAGACCAGAATGCCCCCCAGTGTGTGTCAAGGTGTGTTAGCCTGTGAGCTTGCTAAGCAGGAGGGAAGTCGTCTGTGATCAGGGAGGATGCCTGACATAAATTTCAGCTGACAAGCTTTGAACGCTAATGGATGCCAGCTCAGCCTGTGTGTACTTGAGCAGGGGTTACTCACAGACACTTGGATGTAAGCCTCTGTGCCTGCCAAGCTAATGGCCAGCCCTTTGGGAAGAGGGTGAAAGAAGCTGGAAAGATTCGTTTTCTCGTGGAATACCATTTCACTCCCTTTCTTCTTTTTCAGTGGAATTCAAGCTTTTTAGAATTCTTGTTTAAATCAGTGTTTGGTAATGTTATCCTAAAACAATAAAGAATCCCGTCACCAGCAAAAGGGGTTTATATAGGAGCAACAAAGAATTGCAGTTCAGGACATGCAACCATGGCAAACCACATGTAAGTCCAGTTCAGCATGGGAGAGGAAACTCTTTTATAAAGAAGGGGAAGTTGGAAGGGGCTATTATAAACAAAAGTCCATTGAAGGAAATGGGGAGTTCGAATTATAGTGGCTTTTTATTGGCTGAGTTGTGACAGTCTCTTGCTGACGGACCTGTTGCCAAGCAAGGAGAAATCTTCTTTCCTGCTGGTGACAGTAAGCTAGGGTGGCTTCCTGCCAGAGATACAAGGTATGTCTCTTCCTGCTGGGATCTATGGTGAGAGAGTGAATAATACGAGTGATTTGTGTGTGAGAGCTCCCCCTTCTGGCCTCCTGGCGACAACTTTTAGTGAAATTTTATTAATTTTCAAAGAGTGGAGACCTGGGAGCTTCCCAGGTGGCTCAGTGGTAAAGAATCTACCTACCAATGCAGGAGGCATGGGTTCGATCCCTGGGTCGGGAAGATCCCCTGCAGAAGGAAATGGCAACCCATTCCAGTATTCTTGCCTGGAAAATCCCATGGACAGAGGAGCCTGGCTGGCTACAGTCCATGGGGTCACAAAAGAGTCAGACATGATTTAGCAACTAAATGACAATAAAAGAGACCTGGAGTCTAAACAGAGCAATGTAGATTGGGAGCAGGGAGTGGAGGTGGGGCTAAGGTACGGAAGGGACTGGATGTGGGGAGGTGCCCACTTTTGTCTTCCTTAGGAGGCAATAGTATGAAATGCTTAAGAGCATAGTTTCTGAAGACAGACTTCCTAGGTTCCTATCTCTAAAATGGGATAACACCTTAGTTTGGACTTCCTATAAACAGACACGGGGACAGAGTCTTACATGTAGAAGGCTTGTGGAAGAATGAGCTAAGGAAATATACTGTAAGGAAGTGAGGGTGGCAGGATTGGTCAGAGCAAAAAATTGATCTGAAGTTTGCAGCTGAGCCTGCAGCCAATCCTAGAGGAGTTCTGGAGCTGGGATGGCCCTCACCGCTATCTAGAGTGAGGCTCGGGGCCTGAGCCTTTGCACCTTCTTGTCAGTCAGTCACTGGCCCTGGCTGGGCCCAGGAGAGATGTGTCCCTAGGCAAGGCAGTGCCCCAAGGTAGTGGCCTCGCTGAGACTCTCAATAGGGCCTACCTTAAAGGGTTGTGGGGATTTTTTTTTTTTTTTGATGTGGACCATTTTTAAAGTCTTTATTGAATTTCTGGGGTTTGGGGCGGGGGAGTTGTTTTGGTTTTTTGGCCAGGAGGCATGTGTGATCTTGGCTCCCCAACCAGGGATCAAACCTGCCACCCCTACACTGGAAGGTGAAGTCTTAACCACTGGACCACCAGGGAAGTCCTGGGTTGTGGGGATTAAAGAGGTTTAGACAGGTAGAATGCCTGGGCCATAGTAAGTGCTAAATTAGTACAAGGATAATGAGCAAAGATCCATTTGGATACCAATGACATACAAACCTCTAGACACTCAAACACCTGTAATTAATTTTCCAGGAGATATTGGGGCTAGTAGATCCCCATATCACTGCTTCGGTTGCATCCTTGCAGCTCTTGCCATCTTTGGTAATTCACATTCTCATGCACACACACACACACACACACACACTCCTAAAAGTATGATTTATGGGTATTCATGTTCATTGCATGTAGAGCGATTTACCAGTCTATTCCACTGGTTTTCAAACTTGTTTTTCAAGGGAGATTTTACATATAAGCCCAATATCATTGTTCCTCATTTAACATTTACATTAACATTAAAATGATACTTAATGTTACTTTATTTTTTGAAATTTGCTCTTTGGAAGACTTTGTTAACCATTATTTTCTATTTAAAACTCAGCAAACAAATTTCTTCAGGAGTAAAGATGAAGCAAAGGCTTAATTGGGAATCTGGCCCAAACCATCATTTCAGCTTAGCCTGGTCAGGGCCCTGAGAAGGACTCGAGGGTGGCTGCCTTGGTGGCAGGTCCCTTGACAGTGCCTCAGAGGTGGAGGAGGGGATGATCTTAACCGGTACCCAAGCCTCCACTCTTTAAAAAAAAAAAAAACTTTAGTATAATTGATTGACAATATTATATTAGTTTCAAGTATACAATATAGTGATTCAATATTTTTACAGATCATGCTCCATTTAAAATTATTATATATAAAATAATGGCTGTATTTCCCTGTATTATACAGTGTATCCTAATATCTCAGTTCAGTTCAGTTCAGTTCAGTCTCTCAGTCGTGTCTGACTCTGCGACCCCATGAACCGCAGCATGCCAGGCCTCCCTGTCCATCACCAACTCCTGGAGTTTACCCGAACTCATGTCCATTGAGTCAGTGATGCCATCCAGCCATCTCATCCTCTGTCGTCCCCTTCTCCTCCTGCCCTTAATCTTTCCCAGCATCAGGGTCTTTTCAAATGAGTCAGCTCTTGGCATCAGGTGGCCGAAGTATTGGAGTTTCAACTTCAGCATCAGTCCTTCCAATGAATATTCAGGACCAATGTCCTTTAGGATGGACTGGTTGGATCTCCTTGCAGTCCAAGGGACTCTCAAGAGTCTTTTCCAACACCACAGTTCAAAAGCATCAATTCTTTTGGTGCTCAGCTTTCTTTATAGTCCAACTCTCACATCCATACATGACTTCTGGAAAAACTATAGCCTTGATTAGATGGACCTCTGTTGACAAAGTAATGTCTCTGCTTTTCAATATGCTGTCTAGGTTGGTCATAACTTTCCTTCTAAGGAGTAAGCATTTTTTAATTTCATGGCTGCAATCACCATCTGCAGTGATTGATTTTGGAGCCCAGAAAAATAAAGTCAGCAACTGTTTCCACTGTTTCCCCATCTAATTGCCATGAAGTGATGGGACCGGATGTCATGATCTTCATTTTCTGAATGTTGAGCTTTAAGCCAACTTTTCTACTCTCCTCTTTCACTTTCATCAAGAAGCTCTTTAGTTCTTCTTCCCTTTCTGCCATAANCAACTGTTTCCACTGTTTCCCCATCTAATTGCCATGAAGTGATGGGACCGGATGTCATGATCTTCATTTTCTGAATGTTGAGCTTTAAGCCAACTTTTCTACTCTCCTCTTTCACTTTCATCAAGAAGCTCTTTAGTTCTTCTTCCCTTTCTGCCATAAGGGTGGTGTCATCTGCATATCTGAGGTTATTGATATTTCTCCCAGCAATCTTGATTCCAATTTACTTAATACATATTAGTTTCTACCGTTTAATCCCCTACCTTTATCTTGCTTCTCCCTGCTTCCCTTTTCCCACTTCTAACCACTTGCTTATTCTCTGTATCTGTGAATCTGTTTCTGTTTTGTTACATTCATTCGTTTTATTTTCTGCTGCTGCTGCTAAGTCACTTCAGTTGTGTCTGACTCTGTGCGACCCCATAGATGGCAGCCCACCAGGCTCCCCCGCCCCTGGGATTCTCCAGGCAAGAACACTGGAGTGGGTTGCCATTTCCTTCTCCAATGCATGAAAGTGAAAAGTGAAAGTGAAGTCACTCAGTCGTGTCTGACCCCCAGCGACCCCATGGACTACAGCCTTCCAGGCTCCTCCGTCCATGGGATTTTCCAGGCAGGAGTACTGGAGTGGGGTGCCATTGCCTTCTCCATGTTTTATTTTCTAGATTCCACATATAAGTAACAACACAGTGTATTTGTCTGACTTATTTCACTGAGCATAATGCCCTCTAGATCCCTCCATGTTGTTGCAGATGGTGGAATTTCCTTTTTTAATGGATGAGTAATAATATTCTATTGTATGTGTCTGTATATATATATATATATATATATATATCACACTTTCCTTATCCTTATCTGTTGATGATCACTTAGGTTGTTTCCATATCTATCTTGGCCATTGCAAATAGTGCTGCTATGAACATTGGGGTGCATGTATATTTTTGGATTACTGCTTTCATCTTCTTATGGTATATACCCAGCCATGGAATTGCCCAATCATATGGTAATTTTTCTATTTTTAGTTTTTTGAGGACCTATACTCTATTTTAATAGCTCCGTTGGATTTTCATGTGTACTGTAAAAGCATAGCTGGTATTTAAGGTAGTGAGATAATGTTTTCTCTTTCTCTTTTAGTTTTGTTTAAAAGGCAGATAGTTCATAAAAGCACAGATGGCTGAAAATTGTGAAGGTGGCACACGTATGATGATGGTTTCAGAAATAGTGGCCCCCTGATTGCTTTATCCTCACTTTGTCTCCAAAGGCATTATGGTCATCCTCTTAAAAGGTTAAGAAGTGTATCTTGAAAGAGTAGGAAAGAGAATGAGAGTGGGAACAAGAGGGAGATTGACCAGCAGTTTAACTTTGTTTTCCTTAGCCAGCGTGTACAGTTATCAAAGCAGCAAATAGTGCTGTGCTTGTACACACAAGGTTTTGGTGGTAGGGTTAATAGCCTTTTTTCTTTGATCGCCTTTCACCACATCCATGTGGTATTAGTAATCAAATGTGTTTGTTCCAGGGGTGGGTGGCCATTAAACAGGCAGGAGCCAAGCTGCTTCAGGTGGAGCTGCCTGTGGTGTCCATTGAAACATGGCCCTGGAACCCAAGCAGCACGATGTGGAAATCCTCGCGCCAGTCCCTGCTGTGCCGTCATTTTGATTCCCAAGTAGTTGGTTAGCTTCACAGCAGAGGCTTCTACTACCCACTCCTAGAGGGTGCGGTCTGTCTCAGGTTCACCTCTGTTCTCAGGTCCACAGTTTGGCCCGTATTTGAGTTCCAGCTGATGGTAAAGGAACAAATACATCGGAGATATTTTTATGACCACTCCTGTCTCCACCCTCTTTCAGCATCTCCTCAGGGCTGAATGCATAGCAGGTATACAGGAAAGACTGGCTAGCCAGTTGGACGGTGAGAGGACTGGGCAGATGAGCAGACAGTTGGATGGCCAAGTGGATAAGTGAGTGGATGGATGGATATGTGGGTAGGTGAATGGATGTAGATGAATGGGTGCTGGAGAAAGAGGGAGCAAGATCAGTAGCTGGATTAATGGATGAACGTGTAGGTGACTGAATGAATAGACATGTGGGTAGGTGGACTGGTAAAGGGGTAGGTGATAGGTAGGCAGATGAGCAGGTGGGTGGGTAGACATAGATGAATGAGTGGATAAGTTGGTGGGTGGATAGGTGGGTGAGAAGGAGTGAACGAGTGAACAGCAGGCTTAGAAGAGGCATTGGCAGTTCATATGTGTCTGCTTCATTCTAATCAAAGCACATTTTTTTCCGGGAGGATCTTCAGAGGTGATAGCCCTGATGCCTTGACTCCTTTTCTGTACAAGTCCTGACCTCTCTAGAAAGTGTTTGCCACATTTTCTGATGTGAGGTCCCACTTGTCATCGGACTCACACAGAAATCCATGTTTCATCTCAGGCCTTTCTTCTTCACTCACACTTCACCCTTTCAGGGACTGGGCCTCATTAAAATCTGTCCTCTACCCGGTTACTCTTTGAGGAAGCTCCTTGTTAGGGCATTTCTGCTGTGAAATGTATCACACCAAACTCATGTGAGTGCCATTCTGAATGCTAAAGACTGTTATTAGCAGATTTAGCCTAGAGATGTTTCAGAGTTGTCAGTTCTGATGTTCATAGGATTATATTTTCAAACATCATCACACATCCTCTATGACAGACTTGATTACTGTGATGCACTAGTTTTCTTCCTTTGAGAGATGTTTCAGTTGCAAAAATGATTCTGAAAGCATTTGAGAGAAATGCCAGGCAAAACTGAAGTGACACTCTTTCATTCGGGTGCTTGTTTAGCTTGCTGGGAGAGGAAGCTAGCAGTGGCAGAACGAGCACTGGACATGGAGTCCCTGCACCTAGGTTTGCATGGTGTTCCCTCCACCTTAGCAGTGGTAACCTCAAAAAAGTCTCATATCTTTACATAAAGGTTGGAGGGCTCTTCCTGGAAAAAGGAAGAATCAAAGCAAAGGCCTTGGGGTGGGGGCATCTTTGAGAAAGCAACAGAAAGCCCGTGTAACTGGAGCTGAGGGTGGGATGGGATGAGCCTGGGTGTGGGGGAGATAAGTAAGTGGAGGACAGGTCATGTCGTGCCTGTTATCCCAAGATCAGCAGGAACCTGGTTGCTGTTCTTAAGAAGCTTTCCCTGGCTGCAGTGGGAAGGAACAGTGGAGAAGGAGACAAGAGCAACTGCAGGGATGCGGTACCAACCACGGCAGTGGAGTACACAGAGAGGCAGGTGGATTCAAGGCACGTGTCTGGAGAAAAGCCACAGGGCAAGGTTATTGACCAGTTATGGTAGAAAAGAGGGGACGATCAAGTATGTACTCCTCATGTAGTTGCTTCCTATTGTGAACTGAAAGGTTCTCAAATTATATACACTATGAAGATTATTGCAGTAAATTAAAAAATCATGTATAGACTCTATGATATTCTGTATATTTTAACACTAGATTAGCTGAAAATTTGCATGCTGGCCCAGGGGAAACTGGATGGTGCCATCACCCCTCCTAATGTGGCAGAAACAAAACTTGATTACTGTGATGAACTAGTTTTGGTTACTGAAGTCTTTTAAGTGACATACGTGACTCATATCCTATTGGTTTAAATATTAAAGGAGCCCCTGGGCCAGTGGCCTAGACTTTTAGTCTAGACATTTGGGCTTGACTTCAAAGGACAGGTTGGGTTTGGAAAATCAGAGATAATTGGAGCAGGGAAGAAAATGTTTTCTAGAAATAAGCACCCAGACTTTTCCATCCCTGTTTGAGGAGTATTATATCGCCTTAGACTTAAAATACTGTACTTCTAGAAAAGGAAGTATTTTGCTCAGGAAGCAGTCATGACATGAGCAAAGACACGGCCAGTTGGAGTGCTCGTGACAACATGGTTTGTTACAGTAGGGGCAGAGGAAACCCTGGAAATAACCCAAATGCCCAGTGGTTGGGCTTAGCTAAATAAACTGTAATGCATCTTTCCAGTAGAATTGTTGGCAGCCACTAAAACTAGTTGTTATGGAAAAATATCTAATGGCATAGATTGTTTATAATATATTGCTTGGTGATTCAATTTCAAAAGGAGTGGGGCAGATAGGGGAGAAAGGGTGGGAGCAAATGTCCAAGAGGCCTTCAGCGTGTCCTGCCCTGGTGTGGGCCTCAATTTTCTGGGCCTAGAAGAACTGACTCCACCTGCTTTCTCCTCCATGCCAGCCTCTGCTGAGTTGATTCCCACTAGTTGGAGTCTAGTTAACTGAGGGCATGTTACACAATTTCATCTTGAATATGTATAATAAAAATGACATAGAGTTATACACCCTAACACAGGGTATAGGCTAGCTTGAAAAAGTCTTTTAGAGGGCTAATGAGGTCTGGAGGGCTTAGGGTGTATACAGTTAATTACTAATTGTGACTGGTCAGCTCCTGTAGCCTCTTAGTGTGCATGGATGGAGACTGCAGGATTCTGTATATGTGTAGGTATGTATCTTATACATGCAAGTATACATGTGTATATTATTACAGGCCCACAGTATGTGATAAAACAGTGACCTAGATTCTCTCTTAGTACACAGGATCCTTGGGAAGCCATATGCAGTGATAGCTAATCCCCATACCCACTGTCAATTCCCCTTCAGTAGTTTGGCAGGGTCCCTGCAGTATGTGCAGGGTCTACAGTGCTTTCTGAGATGTACAAAAAAATTCCCTGTTTGTCCTCAAATCTAGTCATCCTATCAACTAGCTTATAAAGAGCTGCCTCAGTAATCCATGTTTAATGGCCTTAGCCACTAGACAGCTGTCCTGGGAATTAAAGTCTCTTGTGAACAGAGTATCCTGGGGTTCTAAACTCCAGTGTAATGGAAGTGAGTCCTGTTTCCCCCACCCCACCCCCACAGAAATGAGATTTGGAGCAGATGTCCAGCTTGGCATCTCCTCGCTGGGCTCTTGCTTCCTCCCCGTTTTTATGAGTAGCAGCAACCATAATAGCAGTGGGATTCATCAGACGTCCCCTCCATTGGACAGCTGTGGACCTCAGCTTGGGATGAGTTCTGTGCCTCAGCTCATCTGTGCGGTGGGGGGACGTTGTCTGACATGACCAGAGAAGGGCCTCTCAGATCTCTCAGGCTGCTTGTGATGCTGAAATAGTGAAAGACAAAAGGTTTTCAAAACAGGAACCAAAATTTACTAAATCCTCAAGGTACTGAATGTCCAGGGAGCAGGCCCTGCCTGTGAGGGAGATGTGATCAGTACTGTTTCATAGAGGAGGAAACCAGCGTTCAAGAGCCTGTGTAGCCTGCCCACACACACACGGTGGGAAGGACGGGGCCAGGCTTCAGGCGCGCCGTCAGCCACCTCCAGTGCCCAGGTTCATTGTGCACCCCTGCCCACCTCCCTCCGCGGAATCCTTTGGACCCGAGTTTGCACTAGCGCGCCAGCCATGTTTCTAGAGAAGCGTCTCCAGGCGTCATCTCCATTCCGCCCTCCACTTGCCAGTCTCTGCGGACTCTGAAATCCCAAGTAGTGCCTCTCTTCCCTCTCCCCTTTGCCACTCATTTATTCTGGCTCTCGCTTGTGCACTCAGCACATTCTTCTTCCTGAATGGCCTATGCCCATGTTGTTACTTATTAAGATCTTCCCTCCCCCCACCCCACTGCCTACAGCATACAGCCTGGCATTTTAGGAGTCCCAGCCCTCACCCCAGGCTCTAACCTGAATTCCCAGCTGTTTCTCCTCAGCCTGTTCTTCACAGGGAAGGGGTGCTAGCGGCTCTCCCCCATGGACATCATACTGTTTAACCTTAATGTCAGTGCTCATGGGTTGGTTTTTTTCTGTCATCTTTTCAATCATTGATTCATTTAATGAATTATTCTTGAGAACTTACGCTGGGCCAGCTACTGTGTTGGGGGCTAGGGGTACAGCAGTGAGCCAGGTGAACAGAGACCCTTCAGAGAGCTTACAGTCTAGTGCACGGAGGTGGTCCATATGGACACAGTAAATGGGTAAATTATATAGTTGGTTAGAAGGCATGCTTACTATTCAAACAGAAAAAGAAAAAAGAAACATGCAGGAGGAAGGAGGATTGGAAATGCCGCCAGTGGAGGGGGAGGGGAGCAGGATGGCGAGAGGAGGCCTCACCGGGAACCGGGAAGGTAATATAGGAGAAAAGACTTGAAGGAAGTAAGAGAGCGAAACGTGCAATGACTGGGGTAAGAGTGATCCAGGCAATGGGCAGCTGGTGCAAGAGTCTAGGGGGAGCGTGTCTGGAGCACTTGGATTGGCGGGAGGGCAGCTTCTACTTCTGGTCAAGATAGAGAGATAATATCCAAGGACTGGATAGACTCTCCTGCATTAAGCAATTGGGCTTCCCAGATGGTGCTGGTGGTAAAGAACCCGCCTGCCAGTGCAGGTAGACATAGGAGACATGGGTTCAATCCCTGGGTCAAAAAGACCCCTGGAGGAGGGCATGGCAAACCACTCCAGTATTCTTGTCTAGAGAATCCCACAGACAGCAGAGTCCATAGTGTCACCAAGAGTTGGACACAACTGAAGCAACTTAGCGTGCATGCACGCACACTCAAGCAACTAAAATAACATTCAAATGATGTGAAACAATAGTTTTTCTGACATTGGACTATAAATCACAGAGGAGAGTGACCTCTGCAAGAAGGGACACAAAGAGCACAACTCTCATGGTTGCCCAGCCTACTGCCTGGAGAGTTTCCAGGCCACAACATGGGGAGAGGGGGCAGGCAAACACAGCCTGGTTGACGCTTCTCCACATTGAGGAGAGTTGAAAATTTGAATTTAGAGAGTCCAAGGAGGCTGGAATTTGCAGGCAGAGCAGTAGAGAGGAAAGAGCTGCACGGAGAGGAAGAGCAGCAGAGATCTACATGCTTTGCTTGCTTGTTTGATCAAAATTACTACTGAGTGCCATCTACTTACAAAGAGTTTGAAGCAGCTCTCAATAATAGGCATACATACATCAAGGCCACTGAAACAGAAGTCAGGAATCTAAAACCGTACGATGTAAAGACAAAATATATAGCAAAGACCTAGGCTAGCATTGTGAATTTAATTATGAATTTAAACAAGCTGGATGCCAAGTGATAAGGAGAACTGAACCTCATTTTCTTCATCTATAAAATGGAATTAATGATCTCTGCCCAGCCGACCCCAGGGAGGGGCCACAAAGATCATCAAAGCTATGGGTGAGACTGTTTCATTCAGGACTCTTCTGGTGCAAGTAATTGAAAGCTGTACTTAACCGAAGACAACTGTGAGGTTTAGGATGAGGCTTCGTCATTTCTCCATCTCTGGCTCTGCCCAGTTGCTTCTTCTTCCCATTATCACAGCACCGAGTCTGGGGGTGGTGGGGTGGAGAAGCCCATTTCCCCAAAAGTGCCAACAAAATCCCTGGAGATCCCTCAGCCTTGATTGGCTATCTTGGGTCATGTGCCCATCCCTGAACCAGTCACCAGTAGCTAGAGGAAAGGCTGTACTGATTGTCTTGGGCTAAGTCATGTGAATAACTCCAGGGGTTTGTGTGCTGCAGTCCATGGGGTTACAAAGAGTCAGACACCACTGAGCAACTAAACTGAACTGAACTGAACTGAACTGAAGTCATGCGATCCAGCCCTGCATAGAGTCAGCTTCACAAAACTTCAAGACAGAGTCTAGAAGATCCCTCTGTTGAAAACTTCAAGACTGAGAGTAGAGTCTAGAAGATCCCTCTGTTGGTTTTTCTCTCTTTTTCTTCGCTCCCACGGACCCATTTTCTACCATTCTTTGTGCCCTGAGAGGCTGATTTCATAGATCACCCAGGATCTCTTGTCCTTGGGCTTCCGGTTGAATTCGGTCAGTGGAGAACATAGCCAGGAGATTGGAGGGCGGGAGGAGCAAGAGGGGTCAGGGTGCAACCCCTCTACCATCACCACCACTTTGGGGCTGCGTCTCCTAAAATAGCTGTGCCCTTCCCTCCAGGCCTAAGTCTTCTCTGTGTCTCCCGATCTTATGAAGCTCCACCGACACTCTTTCTTTGCCTTCAAATAACACCTCATGCCTTTGGCAACCCACTCCAGTGTTCTTGCCTGGAGAATCCCAGGGACGGGGGAGCCTGGTGGGCTGCCGTCTATGGTGTCGTACAGAGTCAGACACGACTGAAGCGACTTAGCAGCAGCAGCAGCCTTTGCTAGTGTACAGGCACATAAGCTTCCCTTGCCCGCTCCTTTAATCTGCCCCTCGCTCTGTAAGTGATCCTTAATAAAGTCCCTTTTGAAGCATCCAGGGTGAATTGTTTCCTCCTGTGACCCTGTATTTATTATCTATTATTTCATACCAAATTATCCCAAAATGTAGTTGCCTGAAGCAACAATACACTTTTATTATCGCACACAGTTTCTGTGAGTTAGGAATTCAGGAGTGACTTAGCTGGAAGGTTCCAGCCTAGGTCTTTTATGCTTTCTCATTGAAGCCTTCACAGGCCTTCCTTGAGTGAGTAAGCTAAGGCAGCTGAGGCTGGGACTACAGCCCATTTAGGGCAGAACTGTACTGGGGCAGGAGGGAAAGTAGGAGGTTTCAGAGTTCTGCAGACCTGAGCTCACACCCCAGGTCTGTGTCTCACAGCTGTGACCCAGAGCATGTGACTCACCTGACTGAGCCTCATTTTCCTCATCCAAGAAATGGGAAGATGGCAATATCCCCAGGCCTGTGGACCACCTGGTTCGCCCAAACTTGGATCCATTTAATACCAGAGCAGACCGTGCTTAGCCTGACAAGTGGGACCAGAGCCCAGGAATATGTTTGTTCACTGCACTGTTCCTAGAGCCCAGCAAGCCTGGCCCAAGGGAGAAAGGTCCACAGTGCATGATGAATAAGTGAGTGAATGAATGAATGAATGAACAACATACGGATGAACATACCACACACCTCTTTGACTCCAGCTGGCTTCTAGTGCCCTTAAGACAAAGTCTAGGTTCTGTTTTATTTTGTTTAACCTCCCTCAGGTACAGAGAACTGGCCCAACTCTGTTTCATTTCTTCATTCACTTATTCCTTTTTATCCCCATTCTCCACTGCCACCCTCCTTTCTCCACAACAGGCATTCTAATAAATCTAAGTATACCTTTTTTTGGTATGTGGTTTTGCAAAATGTGTGTTTTGTGTGTTTTTAATTTATGTAAGTAGTATTGTGCTACATGTTTCCTTTGCTTCTTACTTTTTTATTAAGTCATATGCATCCATTCATTTTGCTCTTCGTATATCTAATTTGTTGCTGATGACTCTCCCCAGGTCACCTCCACCTCTCCCACACAGACACATACATGCACACACACACAAACACACACACACTGTAATGTGTGTAATTAGCACTCTTCTGAGTCCCCTGTGAGAACTTCTCGAGGCTGCATCCCAAGAGTGGAATTCTGGGTCAGAGGGTGTGTGGACACTTAATTGGACTAAGCAGTGACAGATGCTGCTCAGAATATCTGCTCCTATGACATCCTGCCAGTGACACACTAGGTCATTATCAAGTCCTCACCAATACTTGCATGATCTGTATTTCTAATTTTTGCCATTTCATTTGTATAAAATGACATCAATTTAATTTTGATTTCTAATGATATTGAGCCTCCTTTCATGTGCCTCTTTGCTCTGGGTTTCCTCTTTTGTAAATTGCTTGTTTGTGCTTTGCTCATTTTTCTGATGGATTTGCTGCTTGTATGTAGTGTTCATTTTCAGGAGCTGTGTCCAGTCTGGATGTTAATATCATCTTTATTGTACACCTTACAAAATCTTCCATTCTGTCATCTGCCTATTATTGATTTTGTTCAGGGGCCTTTGTCTAACAGAAACACTCAATTCTGATATAATCAAATTAATCAAATTTTTAACCTTATCGTTTGTCCTCTTGAAGTTTTGTTTGAGAAGTTTTTCCTTGCCCTTAGGCTTTGAAGATATTCTCCTACATTTTCTTCTAATCAAGATTCCTCTCTACATCAAGTTTGTTCCCTCTGTAAGGGGAATTCTTAGCCCAGCTTTCAGATAATATAAATGTTATCTCTTTATATAATAGGAGAGATCACAACCAAATCAAGTAGAGGATCCCAGGCTAGAACCTCAGCAGCCTACCTCCCAGCCCCACACCCTTTCTGAAACACTGGTCCTTGAGTCACCAAGTCCTGATCATTTTTTCTTTACTATTTGTCCAGTCTGTGCCCTTGTTTCTGCTTGGTTACCTCCTGCAGCCTGAGCCCCGGCGGTCTGCCTGGACTGCTGCAGTACCAGCTGCCTCATTTGAACTCTGTCTCTGGCCCCCAGGCCAGTCTGCAGCCCACCTGGCTTAAAGAGAAGATTCCAACGGATTGCAAACTGCACGTCTCAGACTTTCAGGTTGACTGGTCAGCAGTTTGGTTTTCCTTGTGGAGACTAATCTATTTAACAAAAATAGAACATACAGTAAAGCAAAATTAAAT
Organism: Neotragus moschatus; assembly: GCA_006410615.1. Classification (NCBI taxonomy): domain Eukaryota; kingdom Metazoa; phylum Chordata; class Mammalia; order Artiodactyla; family Bovidae; genus Neotragus; species Neotragus moschatus. Next base: position 497,846 of record SJYA01001317.1, on the reverse strand, counting down.
ATTCCTAATCATGGGGATGCTTGCATCTGCAAATGACCAGGAAAGAAGGGAGGTTCAGGGTGGGGGCGAAAAGCTTAGAGGAGGCTCCATGATTCTTGGATTTAGAGCTACATGGCCACTCACCCAGGAACCCAGGCAAGGACCCCACTCACTGGCCCCGCCAGATCCCCGCTCCAGCTGTGCTGGTGAGAAGTGACTGAATCAAAAAACCTTTCCTCACTTCTCCGCTTTCCTCATGCCTCACATCCCAGCCACTGCTAGGCCCCAAGGAGTCCACCTCCTTCCTGACTCTTCTCTGTCTGCGTCACCCTCATCTCTCACTTGGATTCCACATCAGCTGCTAACTGACTTCCTTGTCTCCAGTCTTGCCATCGTAACCATCCATTTTCCACACAGCACCCAAAGTAGTTTCCCTTTTTTTTTCCCTTTATAGAGATATAACTGACAAATAAGAATGATGTATATTTAAGGGGTACAATCTGATGATTTGATGTATGACTACATTGTAAAATGATCACCACAATCAAGGTACTTAACATAGCCATCACATCACAGATTTACCTTTTTCTTATATGTATTTCTTTTTCTTTTTTAGTCATGAGAACACTTAAGATCTACCCCTTTAGCAAGTGTCAAGTGTACAGTACAGTATTGTCTGTGTCTTCTCCCAGTTTCCACTCACTCTAGGGTTGGCTACTGGCAGAGCTGACAAGGAGGCTGGGAGACATGGCCCACAGAGTCCCAGGTTCAGCCACACAGAGCCCAGTGGACCAGGGCAGCTTGGATGCTGAGATACAATAGTAATAATGGGACAGCTCCTCCTCTCTCTCTCCCCAGTCTGATTTGAAGCCTGCCCCCCACCCTGCTTTAAGAAGACAGTAAAAACTAGGCAGTTTGAATTTCTCTTCAGTTTCATATTCCTGAGAAGACTGACCAGGCCACTGTGCTGGAACCAGCTCCTGCAGGCTGCCTAGAGCTAGTTGTTAATGGTTGATCACTTGAAATCTGCCTTGGTGGGAATAGTTACACTATGGAAATTGGCAAACACTACAGATCAGCCCCCACCCCAAAAAGCCAGTTTAACAGTTACCAACACATTCTTGATTCCTTCTTCTACCTACCTCCTATTCCACTCCTCCTCCTTACCCCTAGCCCAAGGCTGCTTGGGACTCACTCTGACCCCCACAAAGGACTAATTTTCTGATCAGTGACTAGTCTTTGAAATGAAGGCAGGATAGTATGTGGTTAGAAGCTTGAGCTTGAAGTTAGACATGTGCAGGGTGAGTCTCAGTTCTACTGCCTCTAGATGTGACCCTAGGCAACTTTCTTCTCAGGCCCTCAGTTTTCTTATCCTTAAAATGGAGATGATAATAATAATACATAGTTCATTCCACTGAGATTGTTATTGAGAATTAATTAATAAAGGAGAACCCCAGGGAAAAAATGTTAGATAACATACACAAGTGTTTTAGTAGAGCTAAAAATAAGTTAAAGATTGTTATCCCTGCATGTTCTGCAGAGAAAAGCCCGAGAACAGAGATAAAAAGGGACTTGCCCCAGCTTCCCTATCTGGAAAATGGCGGAGCACAGCCCAAATCTCCTTCTCAGACCCCTGTTCATTGCTCTTTCCATTCTTCTAAGTTGAGGGGGAAATGTGCTTATGCTTGCACAGATCCTCGGCTCTTATTCAGGAAAACTCTAAGCTGTCAGTAAAACTTAATCTATTCCAAGAGGAAGTATTATTTTGTTGGTGATGATGTTGCTATTTTTATCTGTAAAAAATGTGCCTCCTTATAATAGCCTTTCAGTAAAGTTTTCCTGTTATTAAAATAATGCATGCTCATTAGAGGATATTGGAAATATTGAAAAGTAAAAAGACAAAAAAGCCTTAATCCCACAACCCAGGAACAACCAATCAACCTTGAATATTCATTGGAAGGACTGATGCTGAAGCTCCAATACTTTGGCCACCTGATGTGAAGAGCTGACTCATTGGAAGAGACCCTGATGCTGGGAAAGATTGAGGGCAAAAGGAGAAGAGGGCGGCAGAGAATAAATCTGAGCAAACTCTGGGAGATAGTGAAGGTCAGGGAAGCTTGGCATGCTGCAGTCCATCGGGTCACAAAGAGCTGGACATAGCTTAGCAACTGAACAAGCACCACCTTGCCCACTCCACTCCGTGCTCTTCTTCCGCTCAGCTCCACTGGCACTTTTGCAGCTCCTCCCACTTCCCAATCTCTTTCCACCTCGGGACCTTTGTACTTGCAGTTCCTCTTCCCAGGGGAAGCTCTCCCTTCACTCTGAGCTAACTCCTTCAGGTCTCAGTGCAAATGCCATCTCTCCAGAAGCCCTCCTTGATCCCCAGTCTAATTGGGTCTTGCAGTTCTCTCTTGTACTACCCTCTTCTTTTCCTTTATATCACTGACTGTAGTTTGTGATTATATATTTATCAGTGTATTTATTGTTTAATGTCTGTAGCTCCCACCAGACTGCAAGCTCCATGCACTCTAGGACCACATGGACTTTGCTCACTCTTTATCCAGTGCCTGCCTGACACAACTTTGACATATAGGTGCTCAACAGTGCTGATTGATTGAATGCATGTATCATAATATTTCATCATGCGTCTGTCTCACTTTAGTGTTTCCTTATTTCTTGGATATCTTGTTAATACCTGATAGTTTGTTATTCTAAACAAGCTTGACTCTTGTATCATTACAGGAAGAAAAGAGAGAGTTGGTCCCACCTCTCTGGGGCCATCCAGCCAGCCATCTTCTCTTGATCTCCATTGTTCTCCACTTCACTAAACCCTGCCTTAGACCACCACTCCCTCTGTGGCTGGACACCACTTTAATCCTATGGGCCATCTGATCACGATCCCTCAGAAGGATGCCCCTGCATTTAATGGCATCAGCAGAAGGATGGCAGTGGACAGGGCACACTTCCCATCCTGCCCCTCCTTTTAGTTCACTGCAAACCAGCTGCTGAAGACTCAATGGATACATCAAATTTTCCTCAAGTCTTAGGTCTATCAAAAGCATTTTTATGTAAGAAAATATCTTAAATAGTATGCAAAATATCCCTTATCTTATAGCCCAAGGGACATGCAAGGAAAACAGGAGTATTTTTCACCTTTGCAAAACATGTGGGAAGATATACCCAGTTTCTTGGTATTTCTCTTTAATGCCTTGTCATCCCCTGGGAAACAGAAAACACCTTCTTCTTCAAGCCTACATGATGAGGAGCTCTGCTCTTTAAGGAAAATCTGACCAGCAGTATAACCCTCAAATTTTCTCAAAGTCCTCGTTATTCATTTGAGACCAGTGTTGTCCTAGGTAAAGGGCTGGCAGCAGAACAGCCTACAGTGGTCTTGACTCATCCACACAGACAGTGATGGGCTGGCCAGGGTCCCCCAGCACCCTTCAGCTTCCATCTCCTTAGAGGTTTTGCTGTCTGTGTGGCATGTCAGGGCAGATCTTGTTTCCCTAGAGCATAAATCAAACACTCAGCTGATCATGTTTGCTCACACCTCCCAAAGACAAACACAACTGCCCGGAGACAAGAGTGCAGTTAGAGCCATATTAAAGACAGAGTGCCTTCCCTAAATGCAGTGTGTCCAGCTGAGACTGTGTCCCTCAGTGGGCCCAGAGTTCCATGAGATTAGGCTGAGCCAAGCAAGTCTTCCCTCTCTGTAGCCTTCAGCTCCAGCCCGACGTCAGATAATTTTCCAGGCAGGGTGTCCCTGNTTCATTGGAAGGACTGATGCTGAAGCTCCAATACTTTGGCCACCTGATGTGAAGAGCTGACTCATTGGAAGAGACCCTGATGCTGGGAAAGATTGAGGGCAAAAGGAGAAGAGGGCGGCAGAGAATAAATCTGAGCAAACTCTGGGAGATAGTGAAGGTCAGGGAAGCTTGGCATGCTGCAGTCCATCGGGTCACAAAGAGCTGGACATAGCTTAGCAACTGAACAAGCACCACCTTGCCCACTCCACTCCGTGCTCTTCTTCCGCTCAGCTCCACTGGCACTTTTGCAGCTCCTCCCACTTCCCAATCTCTTTCCACCTCGGGACCTTTGTACTTGCAGTTCCTCTTCCCAGGGGAAGCTCTCCCTTCACTCTGAGCTAACTCCTTCAGGTCTCAGTGCAAATGCCATCTCTCCAGAAGCCCTCCTTGATCCCCAGTCTAATTGGGTCTTGCAGTTCTCTCTTGTACTACCCTCTTCTTTTCCTTTATATCACTGACTGTAGTTTGTGATTATATATTTATCAGTGTATTTATTGTTTAATGTCTGTAGCTCCCACCAGACTGCAAGCTCCATGCACTCTAGGACCACATGGACTTTGCTCACTCTTTATCCAGTGCCTGCCTGACACAACTTTGACATATAGGTGCTCAACAGTGCTGATTGATTGAATGCATGTATCATAATATTTCATCATGCGTCTGTCTCACTTTAGTGTTTCCTTATTTCTTGGATATCTTGTTAATACCTGATAGTTTGTTATTCTAAACAAGCTTGACTCTTGTATCATTACAGGAAGAAAAGAGAGAGTTGGTCCCACCTCTCTGGGGCCATCCAGCCAGCCATCTTCTCTTGATCTCCATTGTTCTCCACTTCACTAAACCCTGCCTTAGACCACCACTCCCTCTGTGGCTGGACACCACTTTAATCCTATGGGCCATCTGATCACGATCCCTCAGAAGGATGCCCCTGCATTTAATGGCATCAGCAGAAGGATGGCAGTGGACAGGGCACACTTCCCATCCTGCCCCTCCTTTTAGTTCACTGCAAACCAGCTGCTGAAGACTCAATGGATACATCAAATTTTCCTCAAGTCTTAGGTCTATCAAAAGCATTTTTATGTAAGAAAATATCTTAAATAGTATGCAAAATATCCCTTATCTTATAGCCCAAGGGACATGCAAGGAAAACAGGAGTATTTTTCACCTTTGCAAAACATGTGGGAAGATATACCCAGTTTCTTGGTATTTCTCTTTAATGCCTTGTCATCCCCTGGGAAACAGAAAACACCTTCTTCTTCAAGCCTACATGATGAGGAGCTCTGCTCTTTAAGGAAAATCTGACCAGCAGTATAACCCTCAAATTTTCTCAAAGTCCTCGTTATTCATTTGAGACCAGTGTTGTCCTAGGTAAAGGGCTGGCAGCAGAACAGCCTACAGTGGTCTTGACTCATCCACACAGACAGTGATGGGCTGGCCAGGGTCCCCCAGCACCCTTCAGCTTCCATCTCCTTAGAGGTTTTGCTGTCTGTGTGGCATGTCAGGGCAGATCTTGTTTCCCTAGAGCATAAATCAAACACTCAGCTGATCATGTTTGCTCACACCTCCCAAAGACAAACACAACTGCCCGGAGACAAGAGTGCAGTTAGAGCCATATTAAAGACAGAGTGCCTTCCCTAAATGCAGTGTGTCCAGCTGAGACTGTGTCCCTCAGTGGGCCCAGAGTTCCATGAGATTAGGCTGAGCCAAGCAAGTCTTCCCTCTCTGTAGCCTTCAGCTCCAGCCCGACGTCAGATAATTTTCCAGGCAGGGTGTCCCTGCCCTTTAATGTAAAATTGAAAGAGATAAAAAATTTCCAATGTAGGGCTTGGCCTGTGCAATTCATAAACTGCGGTTGGAATAAATTTCATTCATGCTTGGTGGTAAAACATTAACGATGAACAGTGAAAACAGAATTAATTTTTCTAAGAGGGCGCCACTGAATCCTACTGACTGCTGGAATCCTTAGTGTACATTTTGCTCTCTGCTGATTTTTCTGGGGATTCTCAACTGACATCATGGTGGAATTTTGCAAACTCAGATTATCTGGAGGATTATAAGAGTTAATCTCTGTGTGCGGCAATTCCGGGTTTTGCTTTTTTCATAATTGTCTTCTTTAGCTCTCACAGACAATCCTGAGAAGTATTTTTCTTCCTGTTTTTCAAGTAGGAGAATTTGTGTTCAGAAACATCCAATGGCTGTTCAAGGTCACACTAGTGGCTAATTTACTCTTGTCCGGTGAATGCAGAAACTAAAGTCTTTTTTCCATATGTTATCCTATGTGTTCTGAAGATTCCTCTAAAAAAGAAAATTCAACTTTACGTGTCCCAGTTCCACCTGAACTGTTTGGATCAGCTTTTATGAAACAGATTACTGTCTTTGACATGAGCAACATCTATTTCAGGAAGAAGAAAATTCCTTATAAACTATCCACTTGGGGTTTTACCTCCATTATTTTATTTGCATTCCAAATCAGCTCTGTGGTCATTCTTATAAGCTCCTTTGGAAGTTAGAATCCGTTATCAATCACCATGCAGTCAAGAAAGCAGAAAGCACTTCAGGCATTTCAGAGGGAGATTTAATACGGGGAACTGGTTACGACTTTGTTGGAAGGGATGGAGGAGCAAGTCAGGTAGGCACTGTCACCAGAGATAAGTATTTACAGAAAATGACCAGGCCCCGTGGGCTGCAGGTTGGTGTTGCCACTGCCTCTGACATGCCTGAAGTGCTTTCTGTTTTCCTGGCTGCATGCTGATTGATAATGGATTCCAACATCCACGGAGTCTTTAAGTGGCCACAGAGCAGACGGGAAATGCAGATAAAATAATGGAGACCCCAGCACTCTGGCCTCTGAGGCTCCTGCCACTGCAATTTCTGTTGCCGCTGGGACCCCAGCACTGCTCCTGAGCAGTTATCCGGAGCCCCGCTACACACACTAACAGTGCGGAGCTGCTGGGGCCCTGGACACCTGCAGTCACTCAGCTCCTGCTGCTGCAACCAAAGAAGGAAAAAAATTAGAAAAGCTTTTCCCTGCTGCACACTTTCCAACCCCCAGTGAATGCTTCTCATTAGCAGAACCTAAACAGACACCAGCTGGCAGGGGCTTCTGGGAAGCGTGGTTGCTGGGCTATGGGCCCCTGTGACACGGAGGAGGACATGGTAGAGTGAGTGTGGACTGGGAGCCGACAGACTCCAGCCCCCACCCCAGCCAAAGTTACCGAACACCACTGCTTTGGAATGTAACGCATCACGTGGTTTGGTCTCAGGTCGATGGAATGATCCTCTGTTACAGCCTGGACCGCACGCAACAAAAGCTTAAGAAGAGTCTCAACATTTCTATGTACCTAAAGAATACGCGTGTGGGGAGAAGAGCAGAAAATAATCCCTGATCAAGCTGGGATTTTAGAAACCAAAGCCAGCCCGGCTTCCCTGGCTAAGATGCTAGGCCACCGTGAAACCAGAGTCTAGTTGCCGTGCGGACTTGACTCGGAACCCATCGCCTCTGTTCCCACCAGTTATCGCTCAGGCTCCTTTGGTTTGTGAAAAAGAGTGTTCCAGTGACCTCTGATGGCAGATGTCTTAGGCCAGGTTACCCATGAAACAGACTCTGAGACAGAGATTCACATATAGGAGGTTTATCAGGGAGGCTCTCAGGACAAAACCAAAGAAGGGAAGCAAATCAGGAAGAGGGATGAGCTGAGCTGGGCGCAGCAGCAGTCCCGGCCTCAGCCACCCCTGGGGACCTCTGGAGCCCACAGTCCTTCACAGCTGCCCTGAGCAGGGGGACTCAAACCGCTGTGCGCCTTCGCTTTGACCAGTGGATGTAGGCTGCCCTCAGGGAGGGACTTAACCTTAATCGTCACCCTTCGAGCAACCCAGCAGCAGCCAAGATGCTAGGGAAATATGTCTGTATCCTGGGGACTTCTGGTCACACACCACGGCGCTCACCACATCCCCTCCCAGAGGACAGAAGTAGAAGGGAAGTGTCTGCCACCTGGCCACAGTGCTCAGGCACCTTGGTGATGCACTCTGGACTGGTCAGAGGGAGAGTGTGACCACCATCGTAGTCTAAGTCACTGTTGCTTCACATCTGGATGACCAGATGCCTGAGCCTCCTTCCCCATATCTCTTCTCCCACTTTCTCTCCAAGAACCAGAGCAATCGTCTCAAATCTTAAATCAGATCATATTACTTCTTTGTTTAGGCTCCCCACCCCCATGGCTGTTCATTGCATTTAGCATCCCCTCCAGAGCCCAGCTGGGGCCCCCAGACTCTGCCTACCTTACCTTGCTGCCCTGCTGGCCCCTTCTGATCCTTCCCACCTGAGGGCCTCTGTCTTGGCCTTTCCCTTTGCCTGGAGTAGCTGCCTCTTGCCATGCAGGCCTCAGCTCTTATGTCCCCTCTTCAGTGAGGTCTTCCCTGAAAGTGTGTTAGTCGCTTAGTCAAGTCTGACTCTTTGCGACCCCATGGACTATAGCCCGCCAGGTTCCTCTGTCCATGGCATTCTCCGGCAAGAATGCTGGAGTGGATAACCATTCCCTTCCCTACGGGATCTTCTTGACCCAAGGATCAAACCCAGGTCTCCTGCACTGCAGGCAGGTTCTTTACCAACTGAGCCACCAGACTCACTCCACCCCCCAGGTACTGCCTTTTGATTTCCTTCACAGCACTCTTCAGTAACTGACATGACCTCATTCATTTATTGGTGAACATGTTTTGCCTGTCTGTCCTGATCATACGTAAAGGTCTCTGAGAGCAGAAATCAGCACCTAAAAGAGGAGCAGGTAAATATTTGTGGAATGTCATAAGCTGAGCACTTGCTCACATGGAGGACATCCATCAGGCAGAATTTTATGAGCATCAGCTGATTGGCTGTGGCCTTCCTCACTCCTGTTCAGTCTTATCCAGGTGGGCTTGGCTGGGACGGTGGTCCCCATCCAGTCAGCCGTGGTCAAGTTTGAAGAGTTGGCATCAACTGGCAACCCCAGCAGATGCCATGTCACAACCTTAGGAGAGAATCACATTTGAATCTTCATCAGAACAGGGCTTGGCGAGCTTCACCGCCCTCTCTGATGCAGACCCTTGACATAGCCACTTACCCACCCTCATGGCCACGTTACTCCCAGTTACCACAGTCACAGAGCTTTCTCCCTTTGATTGAACACACAGTGGCCCATGTGGTTTGGGAGCTCAGTCACTTAGGGGCTGATGTTTCTTTTTGTGTGTGTGTGGAGGGGCTGATGTTTCTGAGCTGTGGCTTAGGGCCCAACAGTTTATCCCTTTGCCAGCTGAAATCATGTGATGTTGAAAATGTCTTCCCAAAGACTGGAAAGCTTCTTGGTGCTTGAAATCTTTTTTTATTTCAGCTCTCTACTATTAAGTGTTCAGATAAAAATTACTAGGGCCATTTACTGAATGCCTGTTGAAGACCAGGAGCTGTGCTAGGTCCATAACTCAGGTGCCCAGGGACTTGCCCGAGGGGACCCTGAACCCAGCTTTGAGATATTCAGATGCTGGCCTCCTTTCACTGCATTACCTGAAAAATTGAGATAGGAGGAGCTCCTGTTTACATACATAGTTACTGTGAGAAAAATAAAATATGACAGATCTTACTTCCAAGATGAACGAATTAGTTTTATCTGAAAGGTAAAGGAGAAAGGAAAAAAAGAAAAAAAAAACAAAAGTGAAAGGAAATTCTTTCTCACTCCTGTCCTGTATGCCACTCCAGTATTATTCCATCCACACATTGAATACCTTTCGATATACTTTTTTCATTTAATAAAGATTCTTCAGAATTTGTCCACATTTTATATCCAGAGCTCTTTGGAGTTCTTCAAAGCTCGGCAGAAGATGGGTGAGTTAGTTAGATGTCCGCCTTTGCCAAACAAAGAAATGTCCTGGGAACAGTATCTGCATCTTTTCCACCCTTGCAAAGTGGTCCATTTGCATAAAAGTGATCCTCTGGAAGGTGTTCTATGTTTTTCAATCATCCCTAGAAATAAAATCACAGCTCCTGTCTCACCTTGCGCTGAAGTGTTTTCACACTCCAGGGAATTGCTTACCGTCACCTGAATATAGAATTCGGTGGGCGTTAGTTTCAAACTGATACTACTCACAGCTGCCTTCAGGATTTCAAAAAGATGTCAAAGTAGCCTTAGAACGTGTCTCTCACTGCGACAACAGGTTGAGTGATTCTCTTTGTGCCAGAAGCTTCAGGGCCTCAGACTTTGGATTTCCACCGTGGGAAGACATGTACTTTCTGTCACTTTCTCTTGAGAATTGCATAGGATCCATGGTATCGTCTCTGCTGTTCCCTGATGATGCAAGCTCATAACTGTGCTCGTAAAGCTGTGTACCTTTAGGACAATTCATTTTTTAAATTTCACATTAATGGAAAGAATGGAAGAGATTTATTTCTGGATCAGAAACAATATGCTGTGGTAAAGTTGCGCAGGCCTTAAAATCAAACTCGGGTTTGAATCCAGCAGCCTCATTTGCAATGACCTTGGCATAACTTCCCTCAATCTCAGTTTCTTGATCTGTAAAATTAGAATCATCCCCCCTTTCCACTCAAGCGTGTCATAAACACTCATTGATATAACCTGTGACAGTTTCCTTGCAGGGTTGCAGAACTTTAGGTAAACCGTAAATAGACAGACCACACCCTCTCTTTATGTTCCTGGCTTATAGACAGACCACACCCTCTCTTTATATTCCTGGCTTATTTAGCCCAGCTTATGGAAGCCGGGTATCGGCCAGCAAAGCAGACGCAGCATATGACTCTTGTCTTTAGCTCCTGGGGTCCCTAATGAGGGGTGCTCAGCTACCTGTGACACTAGTCAGGTCTCACTGGCTCAAGAAGCTTAATTTTGTGCTGCCCCATAGCCCAGTTATAATTGGGGCTGACATCACCACTCACAAAGAACTTACAGAAACATTCTCTGTCCTTAATAAGAAATGCAGGCCTCGACCCTGTATTCCTGTATCCCTTCTGACCCTCCAGATAAACAGCCTCAGCAAAGACCCGCATCTTTATGGGTGGGGCATGGGAGCAGAGCCAGGGCCAGGCTCCAAGGGCTTCATCTCCTCCTGCATCTTTCCAACCCCCCGGAAGACCTTGTCCTGGGATAACACAGGGCACATGGGTGTTTAATAAATAGTCATGATGATAATGATGGTGCATGTCTTGGTCTTAAAATACATGTGTTGGTTTCATTATTTTGTGCTCTTCGTATTATCCAGATAAAGTCACAGCCATTCTAAAAACAATTAGTTTAATTTTGCATCTGTGGTTCCTCAGGAGTCTGCTCTTTCTCCAGTAATAATTGCATTCTACAATTAATGAATTTCAGCTGAGATCACTGGTGTTTGGGCTAATATGGCATTTCTTCTTTGTTCTTTTTTGTTTTGTTTTTAGGGTCAAGTTGTATTCCGGAACGGGGAGAGAATGGGGACCATTAAATTTACTCAATTTCAAGGTAGGCTTTTTTGATGCTTATTCTTTCTAGTTGATGAATTCTATATTCAGAGACATTGTGTTTATGCAATAAAATATGTCAGAAGAAATGAAAGTACAATGTTCCAGATAAGAGAAGGCAAAGTCAATAGAAAATATTCTGTGAAAACATTAGTTTCAACTTATTTAGAATATTTTTTCTCAACTGCATAATTTCTCAGGGCTATTCAGTCTTTCCACATGACTCAGGCGCATGAATGTATGAGGAGTGGCAGTTAAGTCAGTGCCAGTATTCTGAGGAATCTGGCATTGTTTTAGCTTTTGATTACAGAGATTTTCAAACAGACTCTAAAGTTGAGATAATAGCACAGTGAACCTCATGTACTCATCACCCAGCTTCAACTGTTTTCTCTGTTTTGCCAGTCTTGGTTTATCTTGACTTGCCCCATCCCCCACCCCCCATTTTTTGCTATAATATTTTAAAACAGCTCCCAGACATTATCTCATTTCAATCTATAAATATCACAGTATGCATTTCTACTAGATAAGGACTTTTTAAAACATTACCACAATACTATTATTGTACCTTAAGCATTTAACAGCTTTTAATATGCTTATTCCAAGTCTACGTTGCTCCTCTAATTATCTTGAAAATGACTCTATAATTGGTTTGTTAGGGAGTCCACCGGAGAAGGCAATGGCACCCCACTCCAGTACTCTTGCCTGGACAATCCCATGGATGGAGGAGCCTGGAAGGCTGCAGTCCATGGGTTCAATGAGGGTCGGACACGACTGAGCGACTTCACTTTCACTTTTCACTTTCATGCATTGGAGAAGGAAATGGCAACCCACTCCAGTGTTCTGGCCTGGAGAATCCCCGGGACGGGGGGGCCTGGTGGGCTGCCGTCCATGGGGTCGCACAGAGTCGGACACGACTGAAGCGACTTAGCAGCAGCAGGGAGTCCACACCAAGTCCACTCATTGCGTTTGGCTGATGTGTCTCTTTAAGTCCCTTTTAATCTGTAATCTTCCCCGACACACTGTTTGCAGGCCATTTTTGTTTTGTTTTGTTGTAAGAAAACGAATCATTTGTTGGATTTTCCTGCTGTCAGAATCAGAAGGGACCTCAGCAGCCATTCAGACAACTCTCCTCATGTGACGAGGAGGAAATGGAGGCCCATAGGGCATCTGTGAGGAGCTAGGCCAGGTGTTCTGCCTGGAGGAAACTCGATTCAGCCTTTCATGGTCATTAGTAGGGTTGTTAGGCAGAACCATGAGACAGACTATTCATTAATGCAATGTTTTTCAATATCTGAATGTTTCTGGAAAATCCAGAAATGAGCAGTGCCTTCTGTGTCCACTCATTTTGAGCAGATCCCAGAATCATCCAGGGAAAAGCAAGAAATGAAATCGAGTTATTCAGCTCCATTCAGGCAAATCTCAACCAGATTCAAATCAATCAGGTGTTCTCCGGTACCACCGTTCCATAATGCGACCTTGTAGATTTACCCGTTTGTCTTCCCGTGGTGGATAATTGAAACGCATGTCAGCTCTCTGGTGTGCACAAAAGATGTAATTTTAGGCAAACGTAATTATTTTTCCATTTGTTAAGTCTTACTTCTTCATTGGCTGAACAATGTAAGCATCTTGGCAAAGATATACTTTTTTTTTTTTTTTTTTTGAGTGATTGCAACTAAATTCTCTTGTCACATTTCCAGTTCTCAAATTGTATCGTTCTGGGAGAATATTTTGTAAAATATTGATTGGCCAATCACAGCTACAAGTGAATGCCAATTTTATTGCCTTTTTTCCCCTGAATGTTAGGATTAGACACCAACTCCAATGACTGGTTTTAGGCATTTGTAAAGAAAGCATTGTAGCAAACAGCAGTTCCGAGGTGAGTTGAAAACCACCTGAGCACAAGTCCAGTGTATAGGCATGTGACTCACCACTCTGAGTCCCATGCCAATGTCCTCATCTATAAAATAGGAATATGATCCTACCTACCGTCTTGGGATGTGGGAAGAGCTACATGACACGGCATAGAGAAACGTGCATATCTTTCCTGCTCAGCAAGTAGTAGCTATCATGATTAGCTTTTACTCAAAAATTATGATACTTGCCTGGGGCAAATCCATATTTTCTTGGTGTGTTGAAACCCTCTGGGTGCCACTTTCTCTACCTACCCTGGGCATGTGTGCGTGCTCAGTCGCTTCAGTCGTGTCTGACTCTTTGTGACCCTATGGACCATAGCTCACCAGGTTCCTCTGTCCATGGGATTCTTCAGGCAAGAATACTGGAGTGGGTTGCCCTCCTCCAGGGGACTCTTCACGACCCAGCGATCAAACCCATGTCTCCTTATGTCTCCTGCATTGGCAGGCAGGTTCTTTACCACTAGCACCACGTGGGAAGCCCGCCTACCTCTTAGAGATGTTTCCAATACTTAATGACATGTACGGTGTCACATGCGCAGGGCCTTAGAAATGATTTCGCCCCACTACTTCATGATATAAATGGAGAAACTGAGGGAAGGGCGGTGTTCCACCCAACTGGCTGGTGGCAAAGTGGGACTAGACCTCAGCTTTCCCCGAGTGCCAACCTCTGCGTGCTCAGATGCACACCTGTGCCCAAGTGTCCTCCCTTTGCCACTTTTGTGTCCAGCTTTTATTGTCTGTCAGAGCCGGGCCTTGCAGATACTCCCATTTACATGTTTTTAAAACAGACACTGATTTTGTTGGCAGAGGATATTCTGCTGGGAGCATGTTCACATCAGCACAACAGTTAGTTTTCCAAATTCTTAGGATCTCAGATGTGCCTTACTGCCAGGATAGAGAGGCATTGATTTGTTGAGTAGGCTCCCCAAGTTGGAAGGGCTCCTGGTTATCATCTTGTTTCAGAGGGGAAACTAAGGCTCAGACATGGGAAGGAACTGGCTTTGGGACAGTGAGTTCGTTCCTTCACGTCTCTCGTTCACCTCCGAGAGAGGCTGGCCTAGACTGTTTCTGGGACCTTTCCAGAATTTATCCAGAGGGTGGGCCTGACCTCTACCTTGGGGTTACTAGATCCTAAATTGCCTCATGCCATTGACCTCAAAAAAGGCTTCTCAATGAGGTCACTATGCTGTTTTCTGCTGTGCCCTTCAGGTCCTCCCTCTCCCTGTCTGTTTCTCTCTCCCTCACCTCCTGCCCTCTTTTAAGAGGGGACAGTGGGCACAGCAGAGCTGACTTACAAATAGCCAGCCCCAGCAGTGGGGCTCCCTTTGCAGAGACACCCAGGCTGTCTCAGTGCTCACTGGCAGGATTTTGGAAGTCAGCCCATCCCACCCTCCCTCTGAAGACCTTGAAAGATGCTGTTTTAGGCTTCTTGTTTATAAAGTTCCTGATGGCTTCTAAACCCTTTTATCTGTAGTAGAGGAAACATTTAGTAGGAGGCTCTGTTACCATCTTTGTAAAACTAAAACACAAAGTAGTTGGAAATGGGAGCAGTTTAGGGGAAAAGATGAAAAGGAGAGCCAGGAATCCATGGTCCTGCTCAACTTTTTTATTCCAGAAGTGTAAGGTTGGTATCTCAAGAACGTGGCACACAGTAGACCCTGGTACAAGTTGATTGACTTAATCTGCAGGCAAAAGACCTGAATTCAAGCCTGTGCTCTGAAGTTTACCAGCAATGTGACCCCGGGCAAGTCACTTCATCTCCCTAAGCCCCAGCTTCCTTCTCTGGAAAATGGATGACACTAATGCCAACTCTGCCTGTCCCCTGGGGCTGGGCTGTATGAGATTTTGCTCATAAATGTTGGGTGATAGGACACTAGTCACATCACTAGCATGCTGCCTCGCTCCTGACTGGCTGTTGGTAAATGTTTACTGAACTGGTGAGTGATTCAGCTCATGGAACTTTGAAAGCGTGTTCATTTATTTGTGGTCTCCAGTGGCTTGAGTCTAGGCAGAATGTCTGACAAACAGCAGTTGGTATTGACAACAGAAACATAAACCAAAGCTACCTCACAATGGTGACCACTGCGGTCCCAGGCTAGAGAAATGGACTTTTTTTGCAAACTTAGGAGTGCTGGATAGACAGAACTACCTCTAAAATAACGTGTCAGGGACCTCCTGCTAAATCCAGAGAGGGATTCAAAGCCCAAGCATGACCTTCCTCACCCTGGCTTCCCTCCATTCACTCCATTTTCTAGACTTCCCAGGGACCTTACTTCCCAACAGAACAATCCTAGAGGGGCAGATGTGCCGGATACCGTTGTTGTCCCACCCGTAGTCCCTGAGCATTCACGGTTCCAGTCGTCTGGTTAAGAGCACCTGTGCTTTCCACCCTGTGCAAGGATCAGGGCCAATATCCAGGGAGAGAATGCTTCCAGGGCAGCCCTGAGCTGCGGATGGATGAAGGGTAGAGGATAAATCCCCCAGTGTCCTTCCTCCCTTGGTTGGAAACTCCCAAGTGCTCCAAGGTGTGTCTGCTCTGTCTACAGAGGTCCCCATGGAACTGAGCCTCAGCTGGGCTCTCAGGAACCTGCTCATTAATGCAGCTTGCCCTGGCTCCCTTCCCTTCCCGGTCTCACCTCCCCACACTCCTATTAGAGTATTCAAGGATCACCTCCCAAATAAATTACATGCACTCTCTCTCTTGTCTCAGGCACCCTTCTGAGGGATCCACCCATGGCTGTAGGTAAGGCAGGTGTTAGTATCCCCTCACCACACACCTGGGGTGCAGTGGCCCTAACCCCCTTTCAACTCCAGGTTCAGAACCCCTCCCTCCAGGCCATTGCTGACTTGCACCAAATCACGTGTAAATGAGAATGAATACTAGGGAATTGGCGCTTTTTTCCCCCATAAGAGAAGAAAGAATCCATGTTACTAACGAAGTCTAAACATGGCTCAGAATTTGCAGCAGGGAAGGAAGTTGAGTGAAGCCATGATTAGAGCCTTGTTTATGCTGTTCGTGGTGAAACCCCAGCATCTGCCGCTCTAACTCACCACCCCTGCCTTCATTAGGCCTGTTTGTAAGAATTCGGTGAATGACAATCTGCTTGAATTCTGCACTGTTTCTGTACAGCATAAAGGACTCAGACTTTGGAGTTTTATACTTCAGCACCTGATCTGAAAGAATGGGGTCTTCCACCATCTAACGACATAATTGTCATTCGGAAGGTACCTATGAAATGCAGGCTTGTCCTCCCCATTTGCAAACATTAATTACCGTTTGGTCTTCAGGGTAACAGATATGGTTCTATTCAGTGTGCATTTCCTGAGCATCTGCCAGGTGCTTTACCAGCTCCTCTGGGAAAGCCAAGTTGAATAAGATAGGGCCCCTCCCCGCAGGGGCTTCATAATCTCCCTGGCCGAGTGCGCCAATGCCTATAAAAGAGGGAATATAATTTCTCCAAGAACCTACTAGAAAACTTTTGGAGCCTGATTGACTCCAGATTGAAACTCAAGGCTGATTTTTAATATTCTTTTCCTTCTGTGAAGGCATGTATCATAGCCCTCTTCACTAAGCTGTGGGTTTGGAAAGAGCAGTTTGTTGGACTGCCTCTCAGCTTGATGTAGTTGAATGGAGACATAGTCCACTAAACTGCAGGTTACACCTGAAGGGCTGCGGGTCAGCAGAAATGGAAGGACACACGTGAATATGGGCTCTTTCAGGCTGGAAGTCTGACCCTGAGCTTGATGCCTCCCAGTCCTCATGATCCAGGGCTTATTTTTCTTGGAGCTCAAGGATGATGACTTGGAAAGACAGAAGTATTTAGCAGACCTTGTCTTTCATAGAGCCACAAACTCTCCGTGTTGAGGGGAACCCTGACTTTCCTTTACAGCATTGTCTCTGCTTGAATGCCTCCAGTGACAGGGAACTTACCTCCTATCATGTGGAAAGTTTCGAAGCAGGCATACCTAATCATTGCTAGCCATACACTGTGGCTTAATCTTTCTAATCTTTCTAAGCCATCATTTTAGCACTTATTTTAACACATTATTGACCAGGGGATTTTTGCAGAAACTAACACCTGTGGCTGGCAATTTGTTATGTAAGTGAGTATTGAAATATCTCCTGTGAATAACAGTTGGCTAAGAAAAGATGTGTTAATACCTCTCTGGTATTCAATAATGAGTTAAAGTAGCGAAATGAAAGGTTTTCCTTGCTTAAAAGTAATGATGAGAATCCATTGACATGAGGCTGTGAATGAGCCTGGCTCAGTGACTAGCACAGATGAGAGCCGTGATAGCTACTGGCTTCCTGCTCCTCTCACGGCCACTCTTCACAACGATCGCAGATTTACCGAGTCCAGAACTGCTTGAGCAAGGTGCTGTCTTGCTTCCTCAGGACACGCTTCCCACTCCTCATTTCATGGAGTGGTGTTGTCACTGGTCCATGGACGCCCCTCTGCTTGTTTGTTGATACCTTTATTTCCCTTATTTATTCTCATCTGCCACTCCTGCCTGCCCCAAGAAAGGCAAGCATTCTGAATGTTTAATGCATGTATTGTGTCTGTACAAGTCCTTGCAAACTGTGTCTTGCTGTTTTGTGCGCGTATTTTGACTCTGCATCGAGGCAACTGGATGTTTCTTTCTTTTCCCACTCAGCAGTTTGTTTTGAAGCTACTCCACATGGCCGGGTGCACATCTAGGCCGTGGCCCTCACAGGACATAGCCCTCCACTCCCCTGATGACACCACCCAGGTCACCTTCAACTCCCTGCCTCCACACGTAGTGAGTGTCCTCAGACATGTTCCCTATGAACCCAGCTGGGCGTTTCTTGAGGACAAATGCCCATGAGCTGAATTGTTGGGTCAGAAGGTGTGTCAACACTGAATACGCCTAACATGTGCCAGACAGCTCTCAGAAATGTTCCTACCCGTGCAGCTCCTACCAGCATGAGGAATTCCACGTCCCTACCTCCCACCCTCAGCTGATGTTTCCCATCTCATTGTTTGCCAGTCTAAAGATATAAACTAATGTTATGCTGTGGTTTTGAGTATCGTTTGTCCCTGATGACTGATGAGTTAGGGCGTTTCTTCCTGTGCTTGTCAGCCATTTGTTGTTAACTGTCAGTTCTGATCCTTGGACCACTTTTATTTTGAGGGTATTGTCTTTTGCTTGTTGATTTGCAAGAGTTCCTCACATAATTTCGATTTCAGCTTCCTATCGGGGCTTTAGGCTTTGCAGACATCTTCTCCCGTTTGGTCATTTGTCTCTAAGCTTAAAGTCCCTGATGAAAGGAAGTTCTTAATTCTGATGTGCTGTTTTTATTCTTTTTTTTTTTTTTTTTTTCCTATGGTCAGAGCTTTTGAAGTTTCTCAATGGTCATTTCCTGGTATCACCACGGCACAGGGATACTGAGATGGACAAGACATAGCCCTTGCCATCAGGGAACCCTGGTCTAGTAGGGGGCAGACACAGGACCCCCACCTGAGTGTTATAGGTGATAAGGGCATTCAGAAGAAAGTCTGAATCTGCTCCACTTGGCAGATTCTGGGAAAGCTACCTGGGAGAGGCAGCATTCAAGATAAACTCTAAAGGACTAGTGGGAGTTAGTGAAGAACTGAGGAAAGGTGTTCTAGATGCAAATAACCCCTTGTATCTATACATGTTCTGTGTCTCCTCAGGCATTCAGCTTTTGTCTCTGGGACAGTTTGCATAAATCAGTGGACAAGTCTACCCTTAGCAAGATTATTATACTCCTGGGGCATTTGGCTAGTGTCCACTTAGCCTGTTAAAAATCTCAAAACAAATGTCGATGAAGTTAACCTATTAAAAATGTGGCAATGGCGTACCGTTTGTGCTGGAGACGAGCTGGTGGGGAGGGCTCAGGCCAAGGGAGCCCTCTCTGCCTGGTGCTGCTGAGAGGTACTGCTGAGACCTGCTTGCGCCCCATGGGAGGACAGTGACCATCGAGGTCCTGTCCACAGGGAGTGACCAGACTTCGTGGGCTGGGGTGTGTGCATGCACGCGCAATTGCTCAATTGTGTCCAACTCTTTGTGACCCCACGGACTGTAGCCTGCCAGGCTCCTCTGTCCATGGGGCGGGTGGGTCAATGAAGTAAAAAATCACTTCCCGAGGGATGGCTGGCTGGCCTGGAGAAAAGCAGAATCAAGGCTCAAAATCGCCACGTCCCTGTCTCTGAAGCCTGGTCAGGAGTAGGAGTGGCTATGATGTGTGCCCCCAGGCAGAGCCAGGACTGGGAGGGGAAGTCCCAAGGCACACACTTCAGTTTGGAGTGAGGAAGACCCTTCAGAGCAGTTGCAGAATCGTGGAACAAGAGCAGGAGGGCACAGAGATTTCCCTGTCTAGTCCACTTGTTTTATCAACACCCAGACAGAGGAGGCCACTTCCCAGGACTCATTACTGAGAAGACAGCAAAACCAAGACCCCTTCCAGGGGCCCTATCCTCCAGCCAGAGCTCTTTCCTTTCCCTGAGTCCTAGAATGGAGTAATTTTATAGAATCTTTGATTCTCACTGAGCCAAGATTGTCTTTTGGTTTACATCTTAAAGTTTTACATTTCTAGATGTTTACAACAACAATCGAAGAAGGCGATAGCACCCCACTCCAGTACTCTTGCGTGGAAAATCCCACGGATGGAGGAGCCTGGTAGGCTGCAGTCCATGGGGTCGTGAAGAGTCGGACACGACTGAGCGACTTCACTTTCACTTTTCACTTTCATGCATTGGAGAAGGAAATGGCAACCCATTCCAGTGTTCTTGCCTGGAGAATCCCAGGGACAGGGGAGCCTGGTGGGCTGCCATCTATGGGGTCACACAGAGTCGGACGCGACTAAAGTGACTTAGCAGCACAACAACAATTAAACCTTAAAGGACACATATACTTCCCTCGGGCTTCCCAGGTAGCTCAGTGGGTAAAGAATCTGCAGGAGACCCAGGAGATGGGGGTTCAATTTCTGAGTCGGGAAGATCCCCTGGAGGAAAGCATAGCAACCCACTCCAGTATTTTTGCCTGGAGAATCCCATGGAAAGAGAAGTCTGGCAGGCTACAGACTATGGGCTCATGAAAAGTCAGACATGACTGAACAACTTCAGCACACACGCCCTTGAGTCTGTTGAGGAAGAATGAACCTTTTGTGGGGAGGGGAATAGAGGCCAGGAAGTAGGATGTGGGGTCTCATCTGCAGCAGGAGGTAGGCGACCCTACATCTGGCCCTCCCACCCACGGGCTGCAGGCAGGAGGGAGGCAGGATCACTCTGTGACTGAAGCGGTCCCCCAGCTGTCTCGTGGATGATCTCGGGCCCACAGCCAGAGAGTATTTTCGGCAGACTGGACTTTTTTCGGCAGCCTAATTTTCACCAATGGGACTTATTTTCTTTATGTATCATCCAAATCCTAAGTTTGAAATAAAGAAAAATAAAAAATGCACTTTTCTAGGAAAACTTTTTTTTTTTTTTTTTTTTGCACCACAACAAGGAACTGGTATTATCCTACAGGAAAAGGGGCTCTGTGTTTTACAGTATTTTGAGCCTCTGAGAACAGAAAGTGTCAGCGTTGCAGGGTTCTTGGTTTTAACCAGCAGTTTTCAACTCTAGATATGCATGAGTCAACTTCAGTTAGGTTCAGTTCAGTCACTCAGTCGTGTCTGACTCTTTGCGACCCCATGAATCGCAGCACACCAGGCCTCCCTGTCCATCACCAACTCCCAGAGTTCACTCAGACTTGCATCCATCGAGTCAACGATGCCATCCAGCCATCTCATCCTCTGTCATCCCCTTCTCCTCCTGCCCCTAATCCCTCCCAGCATCAGAATCTTTTCCAGTGAGTCAACTCTTCGCATGAGGTGGCCAAAGTACTGGAGTTTCAGCTTCAGCATCATTCCCTCCAAAGAAATCCCAGGGCTGATCTCCTTAGTCAACTTAAGGAACTTTTAAAAATACTGCCACCCAGGGTTTACCGTTCAACTCCACCCGACCCCACCCCACAACTAGAAATTTTAATATAATGGATCCACGTTGGGATCCAGGCATCTGAGTTTTCTAGAAATTCCTCAGGTGACTCTCATGTCTGGCCAGGACTGAGAACTATTGGAACCCCTGCAATGCACTTTGTGGGTGGAGAAACTGAGGCCCCCAGAAAGAGGATGATCTGTCCAGGGTCACACAATAAGTCAGCAGCAACTTCGAGCAGGGCACCGGGGCAGGGAAGCAAGCCAGTGGCAGATGCACACCCCTTCCCCCTGGCCCTGCTCTATTCTCTCCTGCCCCTAGGAATCCTCTTTCTAGCCTGTCCGTAAGCCCCCTGTTCTGCAGTCTGCACATCTGTATAAGTGGTTGATGTTCTTTGCACAACAGAGTTGCCAAGGAGCCCTAGAGTTAAAAGTTGAAAGCGGCTGGGCTGTGGGTGAAGCGAGAAACACAGGGGACACCATCCTTCCCCTGAAGAGCCAGGTGGGGCGGGGTTGGCTGGGCCTAGTGCAGGGGAGGGGACACTCTGCTGCCCAGGACCGCCGAAGCAAGACTTGATGTGCCACTCAGGAACTGGCCGGCTGGCAGGAATAACAAGGCCTAGGCATACCAAGGGCATAGCTCCAGCACAGCTTCTCACATGTCACCCAGTGCCCTGAGCCCACAGCAGCTGGAGAGGAGCTGTTCTCACAGAAGCCTTCCTGGAAGAGGTGAATAGGATTCGGATGTATTGGTTTGCTAGAGGGAGGGAAAAGCCACCTTCCAAGCAGACAGTCGGTGATGCTATCTAGCCATCTCGTCCTCTGTCATCCCCTTCTCTTCCTGCCCCCAATCCTTCCAAGCATCAGAGTCTTTTCCAGTGAGTCAACTCTTCACATGAGGTGGCCAAAGTATTGGAGTTTCAGCTTTAGCATCAGTCCTTCCAAAGAACACCCAGGACTGATTTCCTTCAGAATGTACTGGTTGGATCTCCTTGCAGTCCAAAGGACTCTCAAGAGTCTTCTCCAACACCAAAGTTCAAAAGCACGAATTCTTCAGCGCTCAGCTTTCTTCACAGTCCAGCTCTCGTGTCCATACATGACCACTGGAAAAACCATAGCCATGACTAGACAGACCTTAGTCGGCAAAGTAACGTCTCTGCTTTTGAATATGCTATTTAGGTTGGTCATAACTTTTCTTCCAAGGAGGAAGCATCTTAATTTCATGGCTGCAGTCACCATCTGCAGTGATTTTGGAGCCCAAAAATATAAAGTCTGACACTGTTTCCACTGTTTCCCCATCTATTTGCCATGAAGTGATGGGACCAGATGCCATGATCTTCGTTTTCTGAATATTGAGCTTTAAGCCAACTTTTTCACTCTCCTCTTTCACTTTCATCAGGAGGCTTTTTAGTTCCTCTTCACTTTCTGCCATAAGGGTGGTGTCATCTGCATATCTGAGGTTATTGACATTTCTCCCGGCAATCTTGATTCCAGCTTGTACTTCTTCCAGCCCAGTGTTTCTCATGATGTACTCTGTATATAAGTTGAATAAGCAGGGTGACAACATACAGCCTTGACCTACTTCTCTTCCTATTTGGAACCAGTCTGTTGTTCCATGTTCAGTTCTAACTGTTGCTTCCTGACCTGCATACAGGTTTCTCAAGAGGCAGGTCAGGTTCTCTGGTATTCCCATCTCTTTCAGGATTATCCACAGTGTATTGGGATCCACACAGTGTTCAGGGACCCCACAAATAGTTCACAGTTACTTTTGTCATGACTCAAATAGCTACAACTTATTGAACACTTGCTGTGAGTGAGGCCCTGAGCCAGAAACTGCCTCTCGTCTCCTCTGTAGCCCTCACAGCCACTCTGAGAGCTGCCGTTTTACACTTAGAGCCCCGCCACTCACAGTGTGCGGCAGGAAGGGAAGTAGGACCTGCAATTGGGAAGATTTTGCCCACTCAGGAGAGCTGGGTGAGGTCACAGTCACCAAACTACAAGGTCAGAGATTATGAATTATTTTTTAATCTTTGTAACTTCAGCACAGAGCCTGGCACCCCATCCTTTATTGAGTGAATGAAGTGATTAAGGGATTTAATAGGCACAGCCTTCAGCACCCAGATGTCCAAGGTCAGCTCGGTCAGGGAAGAGAACTTAGCTAACCTTCCACCACCTGCTCTTTTGAGGGATTCCTCATTATGAAATAGCTTGGGCGGGGCCTGGCGTGCAGTAGGCACTCAATAAGTATGGGCCGAATAACCAGCAGCCCTGGTTGCTCAGTAAGCGTAGGAAGAGGCTCTGAATTTGGAACTGAGACTCAAGTTCAGGCAGCCCCTTAGTCGCTGCCCAGCACGTGGCCCTCAGTGTTCACTTAGCAACTTGAGGCTCCTCCCTCACCTGCACACTGGGGTGAATTACGCCTGATTCAGGGTTTGCTGGGAAACTCTGGATGAAGGAATGTGTGAAGCTCCCCTCCCCCAGCCTCCAAGCAGTGCACCCAGGGAGAGATTAAGGTGATTATGGTCGTCGTTGCAGAAAGCTGAGTATTATTTTGGTGCCACAGGATGGATGGTACAGTGGGGTGTGTGAGTCAGAGGGGCGGGCTGTGTGGCTGGGGGCACGGTGAGGTGCAAGCCACACCACTTTCCGGCTCCTGGTGATTTATTCCAATCAGCCTGCATATTTCATGTGCTGCCTCCCCACACCAAATAAATAAATCAGAGCCTCCTCTGAGCAGTGGGAGCTGATTAGGGCTGAGACTTCAAAAGGCCAGAGCAGGGATGCTTGAGCTCCCAGCAGAGGCTGCTAATGTGACATTTAGGAGCTGGGTGACCCCAGCAAGTTACAGTTGCCTACACAGTATGAGGCCCCCCCACAAGTGGCGGGGAGACCTTTGCAGGGAGAAGGAAATGACTTTTACAGTCCTGTGTTCCAACGCCAGTCAAAGGAATGCAGGCAGAGATGTGGCCGGTGGGATTCCCTGTTTCATTTCCTGAATTTTTATGAGGAACCAGCAGCACACCTGCATCTCTGCAGAGAAATCCAGTTAGAGCCAGAGCCCCAGGGGCAGCTCCCCCGGCCACGGTCTTGGGATTCCTGCTGCTGTGTCTCTTTATGACCCTTGGGCCTTCTGAGCACCAGGGTCTGCAGCTCTGGGTACCCTCCTGCCCCTGTGTTGGGCAGGTGGGCACTCCTCTCTGTAGTTGTCACATTCAGAATGCCCAGGTGGTCCATGGAGTGGGCAGCTCAGCCCAAAACTGTCACCTCTCAGAGATCCCACTGAGGTGGCCACATGGGGAAACAGTCCTGGGTTTGAGCCTCAACTCTGCTCTTAGGATCAGTGGGACCCTCTGCAAAGCTGTAACCTGCCTGAGCCTCAGTTTTCTCATCTGTAAAATGGGACTGAAACCACTTAACTCCACACAACTGTGAGAACTAAACAAGGAAAGGCACATAAAGTTGAATCCCTTTGGCCCTTCCCCGCCGACTCGCCACCTTGTCCCAGCCTGCACTACTCCGGGGCCCCACTCTCTACTCCTTGACTTTGTCTCCCTGCCTCTAACCCCACCTTGAATGAACTCTCTGTTCAAGGGGATCCTTGTCCCTGTCTTGGTGGCATGTGGCATGTGTCATGGCTGGCCAGCTCCCTTGTGAAATTTTCCCTTTCCTTGCGCCCACTTTATTCTGGCATCCTGGCCCCTCTTCCCCAATCTTTTTGCTTGTCTTTGCTCTGCCCACCCCAGAGATCAGTGCTCCCCAGGGTCTGCCCTTGATCTTCTTCTCTTCTCACTTGGCACTGTCCCTGGAGGTCTCCTTCCTGCCCCCTGCTCCAACTCCCAGTTTACATGCTAATGACCCCAACTCTCTCCACCCCCCACCCCTGCTCCCCCAGCTCCAGACCCAAGGATGTCTCCATCCTGATGATGCATGGGCACTGAGGTTGGAGGGCGGGGGCTTCCCTGGTGGCTCAGTGATAAAGAATCTGCCTGCAATGCAGGATACGCAGGTTCAATCCCTGGGTCGGGAAGATCCCCCAGAGAAGGAAATGGCAACCTAACTCCAGTATTCTTGCCTGGAGAATTCCATGAACAGAGGAGCCTGGTGGGCTACAGTCCATGGGGTCACAAAAGAGTCAGATGCAACTTAGCAGCTAAACAGCAACAAAAGGTGGAGTTCGGGGCGACCGCCAGAGAGATGATGTGTTTTTGTCTTCAAATCTCTAGAGCTCTTCCGGGGCAGAGGGAGCAGGGGTGGTCTTTGTGGTCCTAGAGGGCAGAGCCAGATGGCAGAGTAAAGTTACAGAGAAAGCATTCAACTCGATAATGCACAAAAGACTTGGAAACAGGTGGAGAGTCCGGCTTCTTGGTTGGGGGTAGACTCCCTATCCATAGATGTACTGCAGAGGATGAATGGCCAGCTGTTGAGACCATGTGAGAGAGTGTTTGTGAGTCCACCTGGAAAAGGCAATGGAGGAAAGGAAAAGCCTGCAGGAATATAGCTGGGGCCTGTGGGCGAGCAAGAGTTGAGGCAGGAGCACCCAGATCTAACCAACCATGGTCCCTTGTTTCCCGCAGACAGCCGGGAGGTGAAGGTGGGAGAATACAATGCTGTGGCTGACACACTGGAGATCATCAACGACACCATTAGGTTCCAAGGTAAGGCAGGTGGGCTTCTCAAGGTTGGGGGGGGCCTGCTCAGGCCCACCCAGGCTGGGTATTGTCTGAGAGCTGGGGACAAGCTCAGAGGCACTGGTTTCATGGGAAAGAGGGAGCATCCTCTCCTCTCAGTCCGTGCGCTCACTCCCTGAGGACCGGCCACCATCACTCACACGGGAGCTGGGTTCCAGGCCATGGGACAAAGCACTTGTGTGTTCATGGAGTGCTCGCTCTCACCAAGGCATCTGCGTCCAAACAACTGGGTGACCAGGAGTGATTCATTTCGTGTGTGGCTCAGTTAAATGTTGCTCCATCTCCCCCCTCGGAGAAGACGTGGATGGGCTGGTAATAAGGCCTCGCCACCTGCTGCTCTTCTGGGAAGGCCGTCCCCTCTTTTCTGCTGGAGAATACCTCAGCACCGAGCACCAGATCAGATGACTCCTCCTCTGTTCAGCTTGCCCTGGTGGCCCCCAGCTGAGTCCATGGCGCTTTTCTCTTTGCCTCCAGTCTTCCGTCTTTGTCACTCGCATGGCCGCCGTCCCTTTGCATTGAAATTACTAGGCTATTCGACCCTGAGCTCCCTGACTAGATCCTATTTGACTTTAAATTCCCAGCACCAACCAGGGTCTGGCACATGTTGGGTGCTCAGTGATATGTGATAAAAAAGTAATTCATGATTGATCAAGTCAGCGGATGGGTGGGGGGGTGAATAAATGAGTGAATGGGTGAAGATATTAGTGAGGAAGTGGGTGGCTGGATGGGTGGGAGGACGGGTGGGTGGATGGATGGATAGATGGTGGGGGGCTGGTAGATGGCAAGCCTCGTCATGGAGTGGCTGGGGAGGAAGCTTGCATACCCACAGCACCGGGATGCTGTTACTTTGATTCCACTGGGAATGCAAAGAATAGACATCTAGCTTTCTACACCTGGAGTTCCTTCTTAAATCCAAGGCCACCAGAAAAGGCGATCCCATGAACTGTTTGGTTAGCTTTTGGATCTATGGGATTCCTCCAAGCTCCAGGTGGTCTCAAAGAGGAGGCATGGTCTTCCCGTTCCCACCTGAGGGAGCTGTCACCAAGCCCATAGTCATATATTACCTCATGGAGCCACAGAAAAATTCTGAAAGGTGGTTGGATGAGTCCCATCATCCCTGTTGTATAGATGAGAAAGAGGCTCAGAAAACCCCCAATTCACACAGCCTGTGAGAAACAAAGCCAGTTCTAACCATGAGAGTTTGATCCCGAGGACGGAGCTATTTGCTCCTGGACGTGGGAGATCTGGGTTTGCTGAATAAGGATTCCGGGTTTACAAACTGAAAGAAAAATTCAAACAAAAAATAAACTAAAAACACAAAACATAACTGAGAGGAAAAATGTGAGTAAAAGATTTTAACAGCCCAGCCAGGATAGTAGCTGGTTCTAGTTAGGAAGCACGAGGCCAAGGTAACCCTGAGGCAGCAGCTGTTCCTGGCTCACCTCCTGCTTCGCAGAGCTTCCCTGCACCGCCCAGAGGGTGGATGACCAGTCTTGAGCCCAGAGCCAAGTCAGGACACCCCTGGACGCAGGGCAGAGCCCAGCTCTCCTGTCCTCACCCCACCTGGGTTCAGCTCTCATCCAGCCCCCTGGGCCTTAGCCACCCACCTCCAGTCTAACCCCCTCAAGTCTGTTCCGCCCTTGACTGTCATGTCGCACTGAAAGACACGCCTCTCTGAGGCTCACATAGTCCCCATTGCTCACAGAGAGGGGTGGTTCCAAGACCTCTAGGATGGCACCCTGCCCCCACTTCTCTGTCTCCTCTTTCCAGTCCCCGCAACAAGACCGCTTACAGCTCTGCAAATGTACCTTCGCCTGTACTGGGCCCGCTGCCCAGAATGCCCCTTCATCCATATCTTCCTCGCAAACAGCCAACTACTTACCTTCCTCCCAAGACTCGGCTCCCACACATCTCCTTTCTATAGCCTTTCCTGAGCCCACCGGGCAGGACTGCACTCTGCTCCCTGCCTCGCACTCAGGCCTCCCTGTGCCTGGTGCTCTCACACCACCTGTACCCACCACTACAGGCAGTTTGCAGAGTGCTTAGAGCACCGGCTTCAGGTGGGGCAGATCTGGGCTCCAATCGGGACAGCTTTGCCACTCACTCTCTGTAAAAACCACTTAGCACCTGGAAAACTATTCCCTCACCCTGTAAAATGGAAATAATCCTCTCTGCCCAGAAGGCTCTTGGATAATGCAGCCCACGCTATGTGGGGGAGAGGGGGTAGAGGAGAGGAGGATGGGAAGTAGCAGGGAAATTTTCCAGGGCTTGAGCTTTTGCGTCTAGAGACAAGAGATGGTGTTACTTCTGTCACCTTGAGTTTGCTTTTGCCTTGACTTTGGCCCTCGCAGTCGCTCGTGTATTATTGCATAGATGTGCTTAATGCTTTACATTAATCAAGCCAGAGGATTCTTAGCTGCTTTTGAACCTGACAGCTCCCCTATACTGTTTACATGATTCATACTCTTTCTATCCACTGAATGTTTCCAAACACGTTTGAACTTGCTAGCAGAGTTTTTAAACACAGGTGTTCAGGGGAGTTCTCAGTCCCTGCAACCCCATCTGCCCATCCTCTGCTTATCTCCTGGGAGTGGAGGCATAACTGAGGCTGGCACAGCCATGGCAGGGTCACCGTGAACCCTCGTGGTTCTCCCAGGTTTGACCGCTTTTGAGCATCTGGCTGATTCCACACATCCCCACTGGGAGACACACTCCAAAGTTTCAGAGTCCCATAGCAGAAATCTGACCTGAAACAGCAACTGAGAAAGGGGGGATTTGTAAGAAACGAGAGGTGGGAAGGTGAGGAGGGGGTGTCCCTGCAATCTGTTTCTGGTAGAACAGGACAATTTTGCCACCATCCATAAAGATGAGTTTACTCTGAGGCCCTCGCAGCTCCCCCCAGGCGCCTGCTGACCCTGAAACATAAGCAGGGCCATCGCTACAGCCGCATGGCAGGATGAACCCTACAGTTTCTGTCCAGTCCTGGCACAGCAGGGAGGGGAAAGACTGCCGGTAGCTTCTGCCTCCCATGGTTAGTGAGTCTTATGAGAGTGGAAAACCAGAAAGCGCTTTTATAACATAACAACCTTGAGGCAGAAAACTCCACAGCCAGAGCACCTGCATGTCTCATGGAGTTGACAGGCAAGGTGTCCAGCCCTTGACACCTTGGTCGTGTATTGGAACAGAATCCCTGAGAGCTCAAGCCGAGTTCCTCGCCCTCAGAGGCACCCAGTGCTACCCACTCCCAGTACCCAGCCCTGCCCCTTCCAAACCACTAGTACCTTTTGGGGAATAAATGGTGACGGTTTTTCAACATGGTGGTAGACCAAATCAAATTCTAGTCTTCTAATGGCTAATAGCTATTAAATGCATCACAAATCCCTTATTGATTCTGTTTTGAGAAAGAAATAAGTCCTGACTTAGGCTCCCTGCTGGGCATACTGGCCAGCCGCTGGAGTCCGCTCACCCAGGAACACATGCTGCGCAGACTGTGTGCACAGGGGGCCAATGTCAAGGACGGCCAGGCAGGGATGCTCTTGGGGTCTGATCTGGGCACTGGACCCATCTCATGCCTTTCCCTCGATCTTCTAGGGTCTGAACCGCCAAAAGACAAGACCATCATCCTGGAGCAGCTTCGTAAGATCTCCCTGCCTCTCTACAGCATCCTCTCCGCCCTTACCATCCTGGGGATGATCATGGCCAGCGCGTTTCTCTTCTTCAACATCAAGAATCGGAATCAGAAGTAAGTCACTCGTGCCCTTCTCTTGGATAGTGCTTTCTGGATTGACAAGCCTCATAGACAAAGTGTAGAATCCCCCACACGTCTTTGTCCCACTCCCCAGGGCCTTTAGGAAGCACTGCCAGAAGGGGACCACTGAGCTCAGTCAGGGCATTCCCCATCTGTATGGCACATCACAGGCAGGAAGTGACCTCCTTCATCGTCTCAACTGACCCTGGAAGAATGATCCCAGTTCCACAAGACAATGCTGGCTCAGTGTTGGGGGCTGGAACATCACCCGAAACTGCACTGCTGTGTGTGGCAGAGGCCCTCCCCCGGGATTCCCGCACACTTGCCCTTCCCTCTCCGGAGGAGAGCAGCTCACTTTCTGAGTTATTCTGGTCAGCCCAGGGGCATGGCCAGCTTCTCTGGTTTCCACAGAAAATCCCTGCACCCTGCTCCTCACTCTGTTGTAGGAGTGCTGAGCAGGGGCTCAGCGTGTGGGCCATCAGGCACACAACCCCATGCCTACCCCCAGCAGTGCGGCTCTGCTGTCATCGGGCCCAGAAGCCACACAGCATAGCCTCCCTGGCTGCAGGACAATTCGGAGTCCCGAGAGAAGTTCTTCTCTCTCCCTGCTTGCAGAAGCCGGATTCGAGGCTCTGGATTTTTTGTTGTTGTTTTGGGGTTTGTTTTGTTTTTTATTTTAGAGACAGCTGCTTAGGTCAATCCTATTTCCTGAAGAACGAGTTTTATTCTCTGTTGTCTTATTTATCACATACATTGCCTCAAAAGAAAAAAAATTGAAGCGTCTCTCATCTACTCTGTACAGACCTTAAATGATGACCCATGCCTGTTAGCACTTGGCACAAGGTCTGAGCACATAGTCCGCTCTCAATGTTAGATTTCCTTCCTACAAGTTGCAAGAGTTCCCATCATAGCAGCAAGTGGCCCTGTGGTATGACTATGCGCCTTTAATTCCTTAACTGCCCCCTCTTGGCCTCCTGGGGCAGGGGATTTGCTCTTTCCAGTAGGCTGGCTTCTGTATAAATTTTTTGACTGGCCTTGCAGATTAAAGAGTCTGCAAAGAGATAGGAAATAAATGTCCCTATAGTTTCAGATCCCCCTCTCTTCTCTCCTCCTTAATGTCTTTGTGACCCCGTGGACTGCAGCACACTAGGCTTCCCTGTCCCTCACCATCTCCCAGAGTTTGCTCAAGCTCATGTCCATTGAGTAGGTGATGCCATCCAACCATCTCATCCTCTGCCACTCTCGTCTCCTTTTGCCTTAATGCTACTCATCCTTAAGGTCCGCCCCACCCAGGAAGCCTGCCTGGACTCCTGGCCTCTCCCCTCCCCAGCTTCCTATGGTAATAAGAATGAAGGAGCCTTAGGGGTTCATGGTGTGCAAAAGGACCTTCAGGGACCCAGCCCCCTTTCAGCTTCGCATGTGCCCTAGTCAAGGACATTTGTGCTTTTATACGTGAGGAAACTCAGTGCGCTAATTGGATTGCTGGGGGTGCACCTTGAGGGGTTACACAGGCACTTGCTGGACTCAGGGCTCCTAATTCAAAAGCCAGTGAGGGGTCCATAATTTATAGCCTGTCTTTTATCTCTTGACTATTAGTACTTTGACACTGCATTAAATTGTGGAAGGATAAACAGAACTGCAGAATGCAAAAGAAATGCTCAGGGAACAACTGACTATAATTACAGTCTGCAAAAGAGCACCTGGACCATGGGGGCACCTGAACGCCCAGGACATTCTGAGCAGAGTGTGCTGGGGGAGCCAGGCACCTCTGAGGGTAAATGGCAGCTGTCTGATGGTTTAACACAGCCTGCTGAAGACAGGGGGAGAGTGAGGGTGGGGATTCCATCGTCCACCTCCGTCACCTGGTGCTGAGAGGCGCTGTGTATGTGGCCCTGTTTGTGCTCTGGACAGTGTGAGCTTCAAGCAGCCCCAGTGGATGCCGGCGTACCACCTGATGACCACAGTTCTGAGCAGCCCTGAATTCTCACCTATATGCCTCCTAGATCTGGTCCACTCAGCACCGGAGAGTGTGGCATAGCCCAGCATTGTGACAGGTTGCTGAACTTAGATTAGAATTCTCTAGATTTGGCTATCTTCCCAGACCCAGCCCCCGCCCACACCCCCCTAAAAAATGTTGACTTAATGTCTTTGTGTAAACTAAAAATTCGTGGTTGAAGAAGCCGACGCTACAAGCTATCCCCAGAGAAGTAATAGGTGAACTTGACTGAGAAGACAGGGAAACCAACATCTAGAAATAGATAGCATTGNGTGTGGTATAGCCCAGCATTGTGACAAGTTGCTGAACTTAGATTAGAATTCTCTAGATTTGGCTATCTTCCCAGACCCAGCCCCCGCCCACACCCCCCTAAAAAATGTTGACTTAATGTCTTTGTGTAAACTAAAAATTCATGGTTGAAGAAGCCGACGCTACAAGCTATCCCCAGAGAAGTAATAGGTGAACTTGACTGAGAAGACAGGGAAACCAACATCTAGAAATAGATAGCATTGGGTCCTAGAGTGAGGGGGAGACAAGCCCCTTGGAGGCAGCAGCGCCTTGGGGAGGGGCAGGGGAGGAAACCAGGGCTTCCATTTTTCTCTCCCCCTCTAGCCTTGGTGACAAGATACACATTCAGAAAATATTTGCTGAAGGAATAGCTACATTAGCGGTTCTGTTAACTGTAGTATCTCTTTCTCTCATCAGGCTGATAAAGATGTCGAGTCCGTATATGAACAACCTTATCATCCTGGGAGGAATGCTTTCCTATGCATCCATCTTTCTCTTTGGCNAAATATTTGCTGAAGGAATAGCTACATTATCGGTTCTGTTAACTGTAGTATCTCTTTCTCTCATCAGGCTGATAAAGATGTCAAGTCCGTATATGAACAACCTTATCATCCTGGGAGGAATGCTTTCCTATGCATCCATCTTTCTCTTTGGCCTTGATGGGTCCTTTGTCTCTGAAAAGACTTTCGAAACCCTTTGCACCGTAAGTCATTCTGCACGTTCCAGTGGTTTGTGATATAAGCTTTTCTTTGGTGGCCACGATCACCAGAAACACAGATACAACCCAGAGTTGCATGAAAATGCGTGAACAGGTGGCAGACAACTTGTTCAGCCATTCAAGCAGTTCAACAGGGCAAACATGGTGTAGCTTTCGGACCAGAACAGAATATTGCTTATAAAATTAAGTATTGCTTGTAAAATTAAGATCATGGATTTAACAGGCTATTGCTAGAAGACAGCCCACTAAGACTGACTGGGTAATCTTGAAAAGCAAGGGAGAAAAATACCCACTCGCCCAGAAAAGCATTGTGCCTGGAGTCAGGGTCAGGGCCGTGTAAGAAAGAATACTTCTGCCCGTCAACCTCAACAGCCATCACAGAATATAAGGAGAGATATCTTCATGGATGACTTTGAATTGTACGGAAAAGATCATGATCCTTATCCTCTTTCTAATAGCACTGTTTCTCAACACCTCCCCCCCCCTTTTTTTATTTTTTGCTAACTGCCCCTCTAAGAAGCCTATTTAGACTTTTTTTCTAATTATCCATTTTTGAAATTTAAATTCCAAAGATAATGCTTTATGTCAGTTTATGTGCTGTACATATATATATTTATGCATTCGTCATGTCCTACTCTTTGCAACCCTGTGAAAAGTGAAAGTGAAGTCTCTCAGTCATGTCTGACTCTTTGCAACCCCGTGGACTGCAGCCTACCAGGCTCCTCCCTCCATGGGATTCTCCAGGCAAGAGTACTGGAGTGGGTTGCCANGTGCTGTACATATATATATTTATGCATTCGTCATGTCCTACTCTTTGCAACCCTGTGAAAAGTGAAAGTGAAGTCTCTCAGTCATGTCTGACTCTTTGCAACCCCGTGGACTGCAGCCTACCAGGCTCCTCCCTCCATGGGATTCTCCAGGCAAGAGTACTGGAGTGGGTTGCCATTGCCTTCACCATTGCCTTCTCCAGGGGATCTTCGCGACCCAGGAATCGAACCCAGGCCTCCTGCATTCCAATCAGACGCTTTAACCTCTGAGCCACCAGGGAAGCCCATATAGTTTCTACATAAAAGAGTAATGTTTATTCACATTAAAGAACCAGTGTTGTCCCCCTTGGGAACTACTATCACTCCCACTGAGAGTGCATAAATTTAAGGAAGCCCAAAACGGTGTAGTTTATTTACTGTATTTTAGCAATGTTGTTTTGAAAATTAACCTGTTTAAAAATGTTGATGCCAAGTCGTTGTTGTTGTTAGTTTTGTTTTTAAATTAATGTTTTTAGCCATTATGTAAAACTCTCGGTTGAAAGTCTCTTTGGTTACTTTTTAAGATGAGGCTGACCAGCTGGGATTTATTTCTGGACTTTATGGTGATATTTCAAAACTGGGTTAGACGTTTGGGTCTCTCTATTGTCCCAAATGTAGTAATTCATCTAATACTCTGCCTGGAGGACTAGAGCTGGAAGGGACAGTCAAAGGATCAGGGTTGACCAGATTAATTCAAAAGCAACTCTTGTATTAAGGTTATTTTCGTTTAAGGTGTCGAGAGCAGTCTAGGTCCGTTTGGGGGGAAGCAGTCCCTTTCATTAATAGATTACATTTGCTCTTCTGTGGTCTCAGTGTTGCCCACTACTGGATGATTATGAAATATAGGTTGGCATCGAGGGATAAACAAATGGAGGACCCCTTAAATGAGCTGCAGGTCACCAGCCACACCTTGGACTTTCAGGACCGCAGAGGGTCCCTAGACTCTGGGACAGCCCATGGACTGGAGGGAGGGCCCCGGAGCCCATGGTGGTGCTCCCCTGATTCCTGCAGATGATGACGCCGGACTGACTCTTAATCACCAGGAACTTCAGCATGAATTGTTTAGCTCGTGAGATGTCCCTGGAACACATACTTTGAAACNCTTTGCTGTTGTTGTCTAGTCACTGCGTAGTATATGACTCTTTTGTGACCCTGTGCACTGTAGCTCACCAGGCTCCTCTATCCATGGGATTTCCCACGCAAGAATACTGGAATGGGTTGCCATTTCCTTCTCCAGGGGATTTTCCCAACCCAGGGATTGAACCCATATCTCCTGCAGGCGGATTCTTTACCACTGAGCCACCGGGGAAGCCCAGAAAATCTTTGCTGTACTCTAAACCCTGGGAAGATTTTCAGTGCAGATCTTACTTAAAGGACCCTGGGTAAAACAGAGTCTTCTGGAGCTGTTTCTGGAGCATGCTCTTCAGAGGCACCCTGCGTTTGGAAGCACTGCAAATCTCTCCAGCACCCGCACTCTCCCCAGGAAGACAAGGCAGGCCCTGGAGATCCCAGGCTGAACCCTAGCCTTTCAGCTCCAGGCTATAGCACTTCATGGTAATGGAGGTCTGGGGCTTGCTTTTGGATAATCTGGGCCTCCCTTGCCTGCCTTCTCACTATTGATCATCTGGGGTGGATGGTCAGAATGAAACAAAAGGCCCTTTTTTCTAACCTTTCTGGACAGCAGGCAAACAGCTAACCACGCCGCCTGCCCCCTGCCACCCAGCATCCATCCAGCTGACACAGCTTCCTCCACCCCCAGACACTGGAAGAACAGAACTGTGGGAGGGGCTCTGTGTCTCTTTCTCTGCTAGTCCCCAAAGAGCACTGAAAGCCCTCTGCCAGGCAGGCCTTTCCAAAATCAATTGAGCAAGAGTCTGAACAGAATGGTTTCAGGTGTAGATTTTTCTTTCCATCTGGAGATGTGCACTGTTTTGTCCTTCGTAGTTGAGACTAAGATGAGCATTGCCTGCCTAAAGGTCCTCTCCCCCATGGTTGTTATCATACTGTGTGCAGAGGGCCAGGAAACTTTATGGCTAAGGAGAGAAAAGGGAAGACTTTTACATCAGAATAATTATGTTTCATTAGAATAAATATGTTTAAGACTTTGGGTTGATGAATCAGTAGACTTGTATTAGAAACAGGAGCTTCCCGGGGGACTCAGTGGTAAAGAATCCTCCTGCCAGTGTAGGAGATGCAGGTTTGATCCTTGGGTCAGGAGGATCCCCAGGAGTAGGAAATGGCAACCCACTCCAGTATTCTTGCCTGAGAAAACCCATGGACAGAGGAGCCTGGCAGGCTAGTCTGTGTTCAGTTGCTTCAGCTGTGTTCGACTCTGTGATCTGATGGACTGTAACCTGCCAGGCTCCTCTGTCTGTGAGATTTTTCTCGGCAAGAATACTGGAGTGGGTTGCCATGCACTCCTCCAGGGGTTGGTGTTGCAAAAGAGTCAGACACGACTTAGCAACTAACAACAACAATTAGAAACAGAATCATTATAGCCCTGCAGAACCTTCTAGTTTATTTGGCTTCATAGAACCACCCAGAAGGAAGATACATGAGATGAAATCAAATAAAACTTCCCCAGTGCAGGAAATGCCCTGTAATACCCTGATACACAGGGTCTTCCAAGGTCTGCTTGAATCCATTGA
Source organism: Neotragus moschatus (assembly GCA_006410615.1). Classification (NCBI taxonomy): domain Eukaryota; kingdom Metazoa; phylum Chordata; class Mammalia; order Artiodactyla; family Bovidae; genus Neotragus; species Neotragus moschatus. The sequence goes on along the minus strand of SJYA01001317.1, from coordinate 461,819 downwards.
GTGAGGGGAGCTCACTACCTCACAGATACTTCATTGCGAGGAAGGGACCACTGAGGCCATAAGCTCAGCTTCCTTTGCCATTCAATGCTCCAGTTCCCTCTGTGGTCTTCCTTTCATGTGCTCGCACATCTTTGGTGACAGAGATCTCATTACCTCCTAAGCAAGCCCACCTAGCCCGATCACCCCCTCAGTGCTGGTCCAGAGATTTAAAGGTGGGCAGTGTAGGCCCTGCACCATATTATAGGAGAAGCAGGCAGGTAATCAAATGGACATGATCTCAGTGTGACCAGCACAGCAGAGACATGTGTGAGGACAGAAGTCGCAGGGAGGAGGCAGCTGTGACCTCCTTGCAAGACCTGGGAGGGCTTCTCAGAGGGGGTGGCCTGTGAATCTGGGTTTTAGAGGACTCATGAAAATTTGCGAAGGAACTTAGTGGGGATGGCATTCTGAGTGGAGAAAATAGCCAGTGCCAGGCCCCCGGCGTGAGCCGTGTGGTGCGCGGGGATGCTGAAGCCGTGTGGTATTGCTAGGATGTGAAATGCTGTGTGGGGAGTGGCAGGAGGAGTGTGGATGATGGAGGGCACACCCTGCTAAGTTTCTGGAGTTTAACCTGTGGGCTTGATGGGGCAATAAAGGGTTTAAACTCAAGGAGACTAGCTAAGATTTGCTGTGGAGGATTGTTCCTCCTGGGGGGTATTTGATGGATGAGCAGCAGGTGAGCCAAGGGGCAGGAGGCCAGCTGGAGGCTCGTGCCGTGTTCCTGTCAGCAGTGATAAGGAATACATGGACAAAATCCAAGTCTTGATTAAGAGCCTCAGTCCTTTACACACCTTCATTCATCTCATCCACACAACCATGAGGTCGGATACATTAGTTGCCCCCACTTCACAGATGAGCAAACTGAGGCTCAAAGAGGTTATGTGACCTGCTCAGGTTCACATAGATAGTAAGTGACAAAGCAAGAACTGGAACTTCTGTCAGTCTCACTCCAGAGTCCCCGCTCATAATGGCTCATCTGGATGACACTACAGGAACAGAGAGGAGGGGTTACTAACAAGAGACGGAGGAGTAAGACTGTCATCAAAGTCCTGGAAGCAGACGGAGTCCACCTGGGTGCTTCACTAGAGAGGTGCAGTGAAGGGACCACCTACAGAGGTGTGGGTGGGGGTAAGGAAGCTGGTAAAGAGGCCATCGCAGGAAGCCCTCACCACTCCTGGGCCTGAAGGGGTAAAGAAGAAGGGTCTTCCTATACCCAGCAAGGCCACACCACACACGGAGCCCAGCTGCAACCAGAGCTGGCACAGATGCTGTGGCCACAGGGAGTGCACACCCCATCTTCTCTCTCCTGCCCTCTCCAGTCTCCTGATGGTACCCTCCATCAAGACAGAAACCAGAGAGCAAAGGAGCTGGGAGGTGCTGGCGTGGGGCCCCACCGCTTAGAGCATGGGAAGGGCGGCAGAAGGAGAAGCACTTAGGGACTGAACAGGAAAGTGTGAGGGGAGAGGAGAGGGTTCCTGGGGGACTTCCAGGTCCCTATTTCCAGTGACAGGTGGATAAAGGCACCATCCCTGCCTGAATCGGCCGGCAGTGGAGCTACTCAGCAGAAGGGCTGATGGGCTCAGCTCTGGTTCCGGAGTGTGAAGGTTTGGTGAACACCTAAGTGTGACCTTGGTCTCCAGGGTGGTGGCCTATTGCAGGTCTGGAGTTCAGAAGAGAGGTAGGAGCTGGGAAAGAGCTAAGGGAATTGTCAGCACAAGGAGAGTGGTTGATGCCTGAGGGTGGGAATGATAACCCAGGGACTTTTAGGACACTTTTAGGATAAAGCAGATTCAGGACTGAGCCCCAGGGTCTATTTCCATCTTACAATGTTGGTGGCAGAGTGGAGAGAGAAATTCTACCTCCTTTTGCAAAGGCCAAGCCCAGGAGTAACCCTGAGCAGAGGCAGCCCGAGGTGGGTGGCTCTGCTAGTAGGGGTCCCACTCTCCTGCTTTCAGAATATTTCTTCTATTGTTTTATCATTGTCTGAAGAACTCCAGATTGTCTCCAAAGGGACGTGAATCCCCTGGGATCATCTTGTGGAGGAATATATTACAGGCTTTACTTACTTTATATGTAGAAAAAATGAAAGAAATTGAGGGTGACAGTCGCTCAGTCCTGTCTGACTCTTTGCAATCCTATGGACAGTGGCCCGTCAGGCTCCTCTGTCTATGGGATTCTTGAAGCAAGAATACTGGAGTGGGTTGCCATGCCCTTCTCCAGAGGATCTTCCTGACCTAAGGACGAACCCTGGTCTCCTGCATTGCAAACAGATTCTTCACTGTCTGAGCCACCAGGGAGGCTGTGAAAAAATATATTACAGCCTTTACTTACTTTACATGTAGAAAAAATGAAAGAAATTAAGCTTTACTAAAATCTAATGGCAGTGGGTGTGTATGGTGGCCTCACGCAGGAACTCTCCTGAGGACGGAGTGGTTGGTCAGCTGTGACACCAGCCAGCCCTAGGGCATTGTGTCCAGGGTCCTGGGATGAGCCCCAGCTCAGTGATTCTCTAGGAGGACTCAGCATAGAAGTGTACTCACAGCAGCGATTAATTACAGAGACAGAAGGTAAAGCAAAATCAGCAAAGCGGAAAGGCACGTGGAATGACGTCACGGGGAACCAGGTTCGAGCTTCCCAGAGCCTCTCCCAGTGGAGTCACATAGGATGCCCTTAATTCCCCAGCACTGACTTGTGACAACACATGAAATGTATACCAGGGAGCTCAGCAGCCACTCAGCGCCCACGGTTTTTACTGGGGGCCAGTCACCTAGGTCTCCTCTCCCGAACACTTACCCAAACTCCAGGCTCTCAGGAGGAAGGCATAAAACACACTGCACAAACCGTTCAGGCACAGAGTCACTTTTATCACTGGGCAAATGGTGGGACCCTCCCCAAACCCAGGTTCTCAGACACTAGCTTAAGTGAACCTTGCCAGCAGGTCTTGGGCCCTGTAGGTTCCCTCTTTTCTGCCCAGGATCCTCACCTATTCTTTGCTTTCAGTTTATGGCACCATATTGCAGTTTCCAGATGCCCAGTTAAATGTATATTGTCGAGTTTCAACTAACTTAACTCATTTGTACTATTATGTCTTAATGAGGTTGGCCCTACAGAGTAGACAAGCGGCCTGAAAATAATGGCCCCAGAGAAAGCATAAGTCAAAGCAAATATAATAATGCCAAGCATATTGAAGTAATACTTTTACCCAGAGTATGAGGTCTTTGTCTGCCACACTATGAAGAAAAATATTCCATCTCTTACCGTCCATTTTAAAATGTCCTTGTTCTGTATATATTCATGTTTTGAATGGTTTTTGCTGATAGAGGAACATGGTCAAAAACACTTGGAGACCACTGGTCTTCACACAACCACCAGCTCTCAAAGTGTGCTGAAGTCAGCCAGGGAAGTGTTCTCAGGCTGGCCAGCTGCTTGCCCAGGTGTGCTGTGCTGGCAGCTGCCTCCTGGGCAGGGTGGACCCGGCTGGCATCAGGAGGCTCTCTGCGGGACAGGCAGCAGGATGTGGAGGAGAAAGGGCTGGACTAGGTCAAGGTCTTGAGTTCCAGGCTTAGCTCTGGAGCCAGGTTGCATGGTTGAGAGAAACACTTCAATGCCCTGAGTCTCAATTACTTCATCTACAAAGGGGTTTTCTCGCTCAACTGATGACTCCAGAAAAAATCACCCTGGTTTTGGTGGTGGTTGTTTTATTCATTTGTTTTTATCGTTAAATATTCAGCTTCTGATCTAGTAATTGTTATTGAATGAACAGATGAACAAATGAATGAAATGATCTGTAAGGTCCCATGTAACTCTAACAGGCTAGGAATGTGAAATCTTATCATTGAATAAGCTCAGGTCTAAGTTCCCAATAATTGACTCCTTCCGTCTCTGTTCTGCTTACTTTTCTTGCATCCTTGTTTTATAATATGGCCATCCTACACCTTCTGTAGAGTACTGTGATTCATTCTTGCCTGTCTGAAATTTTTGAAATTTATAAAAAAAAANGAGCGAGAACTGTAGAAGAGCTTCCTGGGGCCGCCTGGTCTCCTAGAGACTTGGGTGAGGAGGCAGAGAAATCAGCAATTACAGTCACCTCGCAGGCACGCAAAACGCCGTCCAGGAAGGAAAGGAGGAAGGGAGGACCAGAAGGCTGGTCTGTGGCCCCTCAGTGGCCCCGGGGACCCTCTGTGCCTCTCTCAGTGACTGGCTGTGGGCCCATGGAAGGCAGAGTTTGAATCTCACATGCCTCTGCACCTAGGGCCCTGGGTCTGGTGAGTAGTCGATAGAACTAAAGGTCTATCAGATTGACTTGTGATGGAAGGACTGCTGATGCTCATGAAACTCCACCATATGTAAAGTAGAGCATCTGCCCCCACCATCTGGGGTCCCTCTGTTGGGACACTCTCATAAAAGACAAGGTCATCCACCTGGGAGATGTTGACCCTCTGTTTTCTCATGGCCTCTAGGTCAGGACCTGGATTCTCACCGTGGGCTACACCACCGCCTTCGGGGCAATGTTTGCAAAGACATGGAGAGTCCACGCCATCTTCAAAAATGTGAAAATGAAGAAGAAGGTAATGGCTCCTTCTGTGGCAGAGTGTTTGCAGTGTTCACCCAGTATTTATCCTTAAAAGACTTCTTAGGCGCCTGCTGTACAGCCAGGCACTGGGTTGCCTGCTGGGGATTCAAGCTAAACACAATCCTCCCCCTCCCCCCCGTTCCCAACCCAAACCCCCAACATCTTCAGCCTCCTAGGGAGATCAGATGCTTTACAAATTGTTTACAAGACAGGGTAATAAGGGCTGGTTGGGTGAGTATGGGGATGCTGGGGTACAGCACTTGGGGAGGGGTCAGTGTAGAAAGTGACCCCTGTGCCAAGACCTGGAGGCTGGGAGGGAGACAGAGGCTGAGGGGTTACCCATCTCCCAGAGGGAACAGTGTGCAGGGAGGCCTGGGCGAGGGAAGGGAGAGGTCAGCTGCTGAGGGGTCCATGGGGACAGGGTACAAGAGGAGGCTGCAGGGGAAGGCAGGAGCCACAGTTAGAAATTTGAACCTGTGGGCAGTGAGAAGCCCTTGAAAGAGAAAAGTGGAACAGGGAAGGGGCCTGATGCAGTGCTGCCGTTTTCAGAGAGGCCCTTAGAGGACGGGAGCCCTGCCTTCGTGTGGAAGGAAAGCGTTTGCCACCCGTGTCGTTGGCTATAAACACCGTGTTGATCAAGCTCAACCCTTAGGATGCATTCAGGGAGCTGGTCTTTTTTAACTCCTCCGACCGCTGGCACTTATTTTCCCTTACTCCTAGAGCAAAATTCAGGCAAGTCTCCTGACTTAGAAGGTTGTCTGGTCAACGACGAATACATGGGGTCCACCATAACATTCAAAACCCCAAACTGCGTTCAGAGGCAGCTCCTCCCCCTCCCCCAGCTTGTCCTGAGCAGTCGGCCACCTGCCCTGGGAGAGCAGCGGCTGTGGATGAGCTGCCTCTCCGTCTTGCCAGGCTGAGCTTCTCCCCCACCGTCCCATCTCCAAGGTTTCCGAACCCTCCAGCGTTGGGCCTTCAAGTGGTGGAAGGGGCAGGGAAGACCTCACTTGCCAGGGGTGGCATTGACCTTGCTGCTCCTGAGAGGATAAGCGGGCTCTTTAGGCGCTCATGGGCTTCCCTCATAGCTCAGTTGGTAAAGAATCCACCTGCAATGCAGGAGACCCTGGTTCAATTCTTGGGTTGGGGAGATCTGCTGGAGAAGGGATTGGCTACCCACTCCAGTATTCTTGGGCTTCCTTTGTGGCTCAGCTGGTAAAGAATCTGCCTGCAATGCAGGAGACCTGGGTTTGGTCCCTGGATTGGGAAGACCCCCTGGAGAAGGGAAAGGCTATCCACTCCAGTATCCTGGCCTGGAGAAATCTATATAGTCCATGGGGTGGCAAAGAGTCAGACACGACTGAGCAACTTTCACTTTCACCTTAGGCGCTCATGGAGTCCTTCTGTGGGATTTTCAAAGCCCGCATTACTGGGACTTATTCTCCTGCAGTGCCCCCAACATGGGAAAATACTCCCCTGCTTGGCCACTTGTAGCTCCTNCCATGGGGTGGCAAAGAGTCAGACACGACTGAGCAACTTTCACTTTCACCTTAGGCGCTCATGGAGTCCTTCTGTGGGATTTTCAAAGCCCGCATTACTGGGACTTATTCTCCTGCAGTGCCCCCAACATGGGAAAATACTCCCCTGCTTGGCCACTTGTAGCTCCTCCCCCAGGCATGTGGCAGTGCCCCTCTCCTCGCCCCTCCAGCTTGCCTTGGGCACAGCCCTCCCTCACCTGGAGCCCACACTGCTGCTCAGGAGGCACTTACACATCCTTTTCACTGCTACACACTCAGGGGTGGAGACTGAGCCGGCTGTAGCCGCTTGCCCTCTTCTGCTCCACGCTGGAGCAGCTGACCCGTCATCCTCCCTGGGGTTTCTCAGGCAGGAGTCAGACACAGGCTCCCCAGGTCCCCAGGCTGCAGGGAGCCTAGCATTCAAGCCATCTGAGTGTTCTCGGTAAGCCTCCCTCTTGATCTGAGGTCATAGAGGAAGCATATCCCCCACCCTCTCACCTGGAGATGAGGCGAGATAACATCATGACACCACTTTCCAAAAGTCCCCTTCTTGCGTCATCTCCCCCTCTATCCCCCATGTCCCCCCTCACACACTTCTTAAACCCCTGGTGTGTGTAAAACCCATTCACAGACACGTCCTTCGAATATCCTGCACTGTGACCTCACCCTACTCTGGATCATGGTGCCTCTTTTCCAGTTCTTCTTCCCAAACTTGCATTTGCCGTCCTGTTACCGGGGTCATGAGCCCTCGCGCCCGTGCAGACAGCAGCGAGCCTCAGGTGGTGCAGCCAGCAGGCACAGCAGGAGAGCAGGCTTCTACTCCCTGCTTCACCGCTGACCTGCTGTGGGTCCTTTTGGCAAACCTCTTCGTCTCTTCCCTGCTGAGATGAAGGGCTTCTCTGGTGGCTCAGATGGTAGAGAGGCTGCCTGCAATGCCGGAGGGCCGGGTTTGGTCCCTGGGTCAGCAAGATCCCCTGGAGAAGGAAGTGGCAACCCACTCCAGTATTCTTGCCTGGAGAATCCCATGGACAGAGGNCCTGCTGAGATGAAGGGCTTCTCTGGTGGCTCAGATGGTAGAGAGGCTGCCTGCAATGCCGGAGGGCCGGGTTTGGTCCCTGGGTCAGCAAGATCCCCTGGAGAAGGAAGTGGCAACCCACTCCAGTATTCTTGCCTGGAGAATCCCATGGACAGAGGAGCCTGGTGGACTGCACCACATGGGGTTGCAAAGAGTCGGACACGACAGAGCGACTAACACACATGGACTTCGTCTCTCAGGGCCTCTGCTTCCTTGTCTGTGGAATGGCAGTGCACTGAAATGGTATTGTCTCCTGAGCTGTGATTCTCTCTCTGCCCAGTGGTACCTCTCAGGTGTCAGCCCCACCACCTGCCCCTTCACCACCAAGGCTATTCTAGGAACTGCTCTCCAGATGGGGGAGGGGAGCTGTAGCCTCATTCTCTGTTCCCAGTCCCCCCCTTACCGGGCCATCTTGGGAAAACTACAGGCTGCGTTTGGAGGGAGAAAAGAGCTCACCTTTGCCACCCACTGCCTGTGCTCACCTGGAAGGCCTTGCTCTCGCTGGGCCTCAGGAGCATTTGTGACACACCCTTCTGTCTGTAAGATGAGGAGCCTGGCCACCTGGTCCTTCTCAGAGCTCACAATCAGAGCACATTAGAATCAAATGGGAGCTTTTGAAAACTACAATAAGTAACCCAGCCCACACGTCCTGGGCTGGAGCTGGCCAGTAGGAGTTACTAGACTTCCCCAAGTTGTACTAATATACAGCCTGGGTTTCTGTCTAGACCAAGGTTACCCAGAGTATAAGTTGTAAAGCAGCATATTGGCATCACCTGGGAGCTTGTTAGAAATGCAGTTTCTTGGGCCCCACCCCAGCCCTAAGAGCCTGGTTCCTGCAGCCCGGGAGTATGTGTTTCCACCTGCCCTCTCAGCGAAGCTGATGCAAGCCAAAGTTTGACAGGCACAGGTGACTTCTGGGGCCCCTCCCGCTCAGTGGCTCTGTCATTCATGAGAAGCCCATCGAGCTTTTGAAGAATCAGTATTGGCTCCATTCTGTCAATGTGTGATTCATGCATATTATCACTCGTAATAAAGAACTAGCCTTCATTTTCCAATACTCATGTGATCACTAAGCAAGAATACTCAGATTGTCTGGCAACAGTTGACAGAACATGCCAGGGAAGACTTCAGGAGTTGAGTTGTCTGAAAACTCCACGGAAGCTGGAGCTGTGATGTGGCCACAGCCTGCTATGCTGCCTGGGACAAGGGGACTTGCTGCACCCCCCAGGGGTTGGGCAAAGGCAGAGCCAGGCACGTGTCCAGGGAGGGGGTCTGTCTGAGACACTGTCGAAGGCTTTGAGTACAAATTTCAGTCACCAGTTTAGTCTGTTGAGAAAATGATTTAAGCCAGATGAACACACCTTTCCAATGTGAGACATTTTTTGCTCCAGACTTTCTAGTTATTCCAGTAACAGCCTTGTGGCACTAAAGCTGAGTATCATTTGTCAGCCAAATTAGAGGAGGTTAAGAGTATAGAAAAGAAATATTTACCTTTCACACATCAAAATCTCAAGTCAGGAACCTGATCGCTTTGAAAGGGTTGTGGCAGTCACAGGGCAAAACTAGGATTGAATTCTCCATGATTCCAACCTTTTATGGAGCCATAAGGTCAGTTTTTATTGTCATTGTTTTGTATTCTCTTGGGTTTTTTTTTAAGTTCAGACTTTTTAAAAGTGAGCCCCTTAATTTTTTTTACTGACACATATACAAGATTTAACTAAATTTGTGAATGCAGTCTAACACTTTCTTCAGTCTTTTTATCCTTTTCTTCCTTCCCTGGCTCCCACTTCATCTGTCCTCCCTCCACCCACTGTGTCATGCCTTCCCCAAACACACACAAATACAGACTTTACCTCGTATGGCTACATTTTTAAAGACATTAAGCGAAACAAAGCCTGCTATAGGAAGTATTGACATGTGGTGACTTAATGCTTCTAAATTCAGTGTTTTTATAGTATGTAACCTTTTTTTTTCCTAAAGATCAATCGTAAAATCTTGAATTGAGAAGCCTCACTACCACCATCTTTATTCTGCCTCTTATTCTTACTAGAACCAAGTTGAAACATTGAGACTAGAGCAGTAACTCAGAGATGAGATCTTCTGTTTTGCAGCCAGATGTTTTTTGGAAGACAAAGAAAGTTTACTACATATATAACTTGATACTATTGTAAATAATACCATCAGGCTCATAACTTCATCCAGGCTCAGCTTCAAGAAAATGCCAGGAGAGTATCTGTCATCTGAGTGATGGCAGGAAGGCAGGGCCACTGGTCATACAACCCAGGGGCACCATCCACGCTCTATTCCTTCTGGAATGGCATCCCTGCAAGTAGGCAATGAGCGGAGCCTAGTGGAAGACCAGTCTGAATCAAGTCAAAATATCTGAAGTCTTTTGAAGAAATAAAGAAATGCCATTGTTTCAAAAGAATGTGTCAGCCAACTTTTCCTGTAAAAAGTCAGATAGTAAATATGTTCGGCTTTGCAGGCCATTCAGTCTCTGTCACAGCCACTAAACTCTGCTGTTGTAGAAGAAAGGAGCCAGAGAGAAACACATAAGTGCGTGGATGTGACTGTGTTCCAATAAAACTATTTACAAACAGTGGGCCAAATTCATAGTCTGCTGATCTGTGCCCTGAAAAACCATGGGGAGTAACATTTAATAATAACAGCTGACATCTACTGATCAGGAACTGTAAACCAGACTATGCTGCTGCTGCTAAGTCGCTTCAGTTGTGTCNAACATGCTCCCTCCACCTTGATGACATGTCCCAGTCGTCAGTGCTCCTGCATAGAACCTCACCCCTTGCATCCTCTGCTTTGTGGAGTCTGATCGGAAGATTGGCTGTTTCTGTATTTCAGATGTAGCAGGTGTGGACAAATCTGCCAAATATGTTTGAGAAGATTTTTAAAATATAATTTGTATTCTTGGAAAAAAGGGGAAAACTCTCCCTTTTGGTCTACCTACTCTACTAGCGGTGAGGGTGAGTAGGTGTTGGGCACATGGGTGTGGTGTTCAGGGAGAATGTGAGCTAGAGAGGGGAACTGGGATGTGCTGAACCTATAGACGACACAAAGCCTTAGGTGAGAGCACTGGGGCCGGGGCGGGGGGCACATGGATGGGGACAAGAAGGGGGCCAAGGACAGACCCTCAGTTACCCCAGTGCTGGGAGATCTGGGAAGCAGGAGGTAAACAGCGAGGGAGACCTAGAAGGAGAAACCATAGAGACAGGAAGAAAATCAGATGAGTCTGGTGTCTAGGAAACCAAATGAAGAAAACGTTTCAAGAAGGAAGTTTTNCTGGGGCCGGGGCGGGGGGCACATGGATGGGGACAAGAAGGGGGCCAAGGACAGACCCTCAGTTACCCCAGTGATGGGAGATCTGGGAAGCAGGAGGTAAACAGCGAGGGAGACCTAGAAGGAGAAACCATAGAGACAGGAAGAAAATCAGATGAGTCTGGTGTCTAGGAAACCAAATGAAGAAAACGTTTCAAGAAGGAAGTTTTGATGAAGCATGTCAAATGCTGCTTTTAGATCAAGTAAGATGAAAACCAGGAACTGACACTGTGTATGTGTGTGCATACACACACACCCATGTGGAATTTTTTTTCTTTTAAGGAAAATAATTTGAGATCATTTCCCCCATAGTGAAAGCAGTGTGTAAGGATGGTGTGAAGACAGCCTGTGAATCTAGATGGAAGGGCTGTCTGCTTTCTTCCAAGCCTCCCTTCTCTACCGGGCCACTGCCTATGCCTCCACCTGGCTGTTCTGAAGGGGTTTTGAAAGGGAGAGGAGATGACCTCTAAAGGCCCACAGCATTAAAGACCACCAGCACTGCGGCCCCAGCAGCCCCTCAGGCAGCATCCCCAGGCTGCCTTGTGTTCCCTGAGCTCCTCTCATCTGCTTCCCAGACAGGTGGCAGCAGAGATGAAATCACGTGCAGATGGTCACCCATGGGAGCCACGTGTGTGACGTTCACTCATAGAAATGGCAGCAGGCTGGCAGCATGGGCTGCCAGGCAGTCTACCCCAGGAACCACCTAGGCTCTGGGCTCTATGGCTTTCTGGCCATCCGGACAGTAACTGAGTAAAGGGCACTCTGGGCCAGAGGAGTGTTTCAAACTTCCCTCCAAATTCTGTGCTTTGGCTGTGCTTTCTGGTGGAAGCAGATGGGGGCTTTGGAAGTCATGGGCTGCACTTGGCGCTGAAACTGGTGTCTTATTCCAGTTACGTTTCTATGGAAACAGATATTGGAAGAGGCAAATACATAAGAGTTTTAAATAATTTTAACTCTTATCTTCTGCCTCCTTCTATAGTTGTGCTGAAAAAAAAAGAAAATCCAATCCTAAAGCAGACACTTTCAGAAACATCTGGTATCTTTATAAAGCTTGTCCCAGCTCCATCTCACACTGTTCATTTTGAAATAAGAAATATGAGATGGCCAGGGTGAGGTGTGTGCAGGGCGCACCCTGCTCTGTGAGCTGCCCCTGGGCATCCTGGTGGCCCAAGGCTTCAATGCCAAGGTCACATTCTAGCCAGTGGGTCATCGCTGCCAGCCTGAACAGCAGGACAGGTCTCTCATCGCAACCATCCATGGGTTCTGGATGGCCCTGCTCAGGCCCCACCTGAGGCAAACTTCATCCCAGCCAGGGTCGTGGGACTCAGCTGGACCTTGGGTGGGTCCACTTGCCGAGAGCACCCCAGCACCCTAACCCCTTCCAGGAGAGGGGCTACACCATCTGACGTCCTGACCCTGTCATTCTGTTTAAATCCTGCCCCCACCATCGACTGAAGGGTGAGTTCACTCCTTAGCAGCTCAGGAAGCCGTCAATAATCTGGCCTCATTCTGCCCCCTGCCCCACCTCATCTCTCAGCCCTCTCCCTCAGCCCCTGTGCTCAGCTCCCCTTAATATTGGCACTTCTCCAAAATGTCCTACTCTCTCCCTCCATGCCCATGTACCTGCTGTCCTCTGCCCAGGACACCCTCCTTCGCACCCCAATATGCCATCTCCATGCTAAAAATTCCTACTTGACCTTCAAGAGGCAGTCAGAAGCATCTTCTCCAGGAGCCTTTGGAACAGCAGGCTGCCCTGGATGCCACTGTCTGGGCCCCTGCCTCACCCTGCTGGCCCCTCATCTGGTCACAACACTGGTAATTATCTGTCTGTGCACCTGGCCCCTCCTAGTCTGTGACCTCCTCAGAGGCCAAGGCCATCTGCGTGTCCCCAGCACCCACTGGCAGGGCCTAGCTCACAGTAAGTACTCGGTAAATATTTACTGAATAAATTGTTCCCTCCACCTGGAACTCTCTCCCTGTGCCTCCATATGTCCGAATTCACCCCATCTGTCTGGGCCCATTAAGCCGACTTCTCCAAGAAATGTCTTTGCCGAGTTGCAATTTAATTTAATATTACACTCTCACCTTTTATCAAGGGCCCACTTACGAAACTAAAGCTGCCAATTGAAGAATGATTCAGCATTTTCTATAAGACTGTTTTTCGCTGTGTGACTTAATGCCCCAGAGATAAAGATCCACAGGATAGATCCTCACAAAAGTGCCAGGAAATGGGCTGTGCTCACCCCCCGACCCCACCTCCACCCCACCCGGGGAATGAACTTGCATCTGCTTCTTTCCTTTGATCAAGCAATCCCTACTGAATAAGCCACTCTGTTTTCTGTTTAACCTTGGCTGCCAGAAAGTTGGAGCCAAATTCCACACTCAGCCGTCATAACAGTCGTTTCTCGAGTTCCTGAAGGATTATCTCGCCTTCTGAGCGTTCATCTTTATTTTTAACTGTCCTGTTGTGTTTGGGCTTTTATTGTGTGCTACCTCAGGTCCTTTGGGAGAGGAGACAAGGTGTAAGTTCCAGATTAAGTTATTAACTGAGAACACTAGGCGAGATTTAACTGGAATGATAGCAGACAGACTTCGTAAGGATGCCTACAGACATTCTGGCAGGAATCCCGGCTCAGCTCCAGCTGCCGTCGACACTGTGAGCCCTGGCTATGGACAGGCCACTCTGCCCGAAACCCACAGCTGGGTTTCTGGAACATCTGTCCTCAGAAGGCATCTTGAGTCCATGGGAGGCTGCAGTGTGTTGCAGCTTCCTTATTGGCTTCCCTAGTGTCTTCAGGAGGCACCTGGGCTGCTGAGGCCCCTCAGGACACCAAGCTAAAGACGCAGAACCCGCTGCACCAGGGGAAGGCCGTATGGGGAGAAATCCTCTGGTCTCTACCTGTCCAGGTGCTCTGCAGGTGGTGGGCTGTGTACTGGGAGTTCCCAAGTGCCATGGGGGCAAAACAGCTGGAAAATTATCTGCCATACTGGCATCTTCTGACCACTTAGTAAAGACATTCCAGTTCTTGAGCAAAGACAGCCTTTAAATACCACCATGTCCATGTTGGCAGAAACATGGGCTGTGGCAACACGGAGACATTGCCTCTGTTTTGTGAGGGAATTCCAACCAGTCCACCTCTTTGTAAATGGTGTGTCACCCAGTCGCTCCCTCATCATTGATGGGCGTCCTATTGTGTGCCACGCTCAGGCTCCCGTGTGGTCTGCACAGTCTGACGGGCAAGATGAGATGCACACAGGATGGGCTGTCGTTTTCTCCATGACACAATGTCTCCAGATTCCTGGTTTTGTGTTTGCCTNAGTCGCTCCCTCATCATTGATGGGCGTCCTATTGTGTGCCACGCTCAGGCTCCCGTGTGGTCTGCACAGTCTGACGGGCAAGATGAGATGCACACAGGATGGGCTGTCGTTTTCTCCATGACACAATGTCTCCAGATTCCTGGTTTTGTGTTTGCCTTATGTGCTGAGATACTGGGCTTGCTTTTCTAAAATATGAGCCAGGATTGGGTTTGGATGTAATGTCCCTCAGAGGGTAAAAAGTGACAGAGAACTGGGTGTGCTAGGTTTTGCTCATCATAGCACTTGTTCATAAAGAATCAACCATAGCCTCAGGACACAGCTGGTGGGGCACCTTCTAGGGTGGTTATTGTGGCGAAGGGAAAGAATGCATGGCAAGAGTTTCCATTCCAGGCTGTCACATGTCACTTCCACTCATATTTCATTCACCTGAACGTGTTAATTCTCCATGCCTGGGTTCAGCAGGGCAAGAAAGAGCAGACCTACTATGCATCCAGGAGAGAAAGAAATAGGTATCGACGTTCAGCCTTAATGACTACTGTAGTGCCTCCCATTCACTTCCCATCACTGTCACAGCTGCCCGCCCTCCACTAGAATGTGAACTCCATGAGAATAGGGAGGAGGCAAAATTGTGTATTCACTGCTGCATCCCCAGTACCTGCAAATCTGCCTGGCACATAGAACGCACTCAGTAAATACTAGCTGAATAATTGAATGAAGCCAGTCTTAAGGCAATCTTATTATAAGATCAGTGGGATATTCTCTGAGAAGTTCTATGCTAGTCCTGCATACTCTAGTACCAAGTCCTATCCCAATCCACCACTTCTCCTTCCACTGAGGTCCAAAGTGCCATCGTCTCCCATCCCAGAGGGGGCGCTACGAGGCAGAGCCACTTTGACACGCTGCACAACAGGGACAATGAGTCAAGAGCTGTCATTGTAGGCCACTAAGTTGTTTATGGTCGTTACCACGACTTTCTCAGCAGGCCCACTCCCACTTGTAGCCCTTTCCAAGCCATTCTGCAGGGCAGATATCTTTTTTTAGATATAATTCACGTACCATAAAGTTTAGTTTTAAAATATATACCACAGTGGTTTTCAGTNAGGCCACTAAGTTGTTTATGGTCGTTACCACGACTTTCTCAGCAGGCCCACTCCCACTTGTAGCCCTTTCCAAGCCATTCTGCAGGGCAGATATCTTTTTTTAGATATAATTCACGTACCATAAAGTTTAGTTTTAAAATATATACCACAGTGGTTTTCAGTTCAGTTCAGTTCAGTCGCTCAGTCGTGTCCGACTCTTTGCGACCCATGAATTGCAGCACGCCAGGCCTCCCTGTCCATCACCAGCTCCCAGAGTCCATCACCAAACCCATGTCCATCGAGTTGATGATGCCATCCAGTACATTCATAAAGTTGTACAACCATCCTATCTACTTCCAGAAAATTTTCATCACCCCTAAAAGAAACCCTATTCTTTTTACCCATCACCTTGTATTTCTCCTCCTCTCCAGCCCCGGGCAACCACTGATCTACTTCATGCCTCTGTGGATTTGCTGATGCTGGTGGTTTCATACCAATAGAATCATACAATAATATGTGACTTTTCGTATGTTGCTTCTTTGGCTTAGCATAATGTTTTTAAGGTTCTTCTATGTTGTAGCATGTATGAGTGCTTCATTCCTTTTTATGGCTCAGTGCTATTCCCCTATATGGATATATTACACTTTTCATTTGTCCATTTATCAGTTGATGGATATTTGGGTAGTTTCCACTTTTTGACTATTTTGTGTAATGCTGCCGTGAGCGTTTATGTACAAGTGTTTATGCGACCACATATTTTTACTTCTCTTGGGTATGTAATTGCATGTGTATGTGAGTATCAGTTCAGTTTAGTTGCCCAGTCATGTCTGACTCTTTGCAACCCCATGGACTGCAGCACACCAGGCCTCCCTGTCCATCACCAACTCCTGGAGCTTGCTCAAACTCAGGTCCATTGAGTCGGTGATGCTATCCAACCGTCCCATTCTCTGTCATTTCCTTCTCCTCCTGATTTCAATCTTTCCCAGCATCAGGGACTTTTCTTTGCATCAGGTAGCCAAAGTATTGGAGTTTCAGCTTCAGCATCAATCTTTCCAATGAATATTCAGGACTGATTTCCTTTAGTATGGACTGGTTGGATCTCCTTGCAGTCCAAGGGAATCTCAAGAGTCTTCCCCAACACCACAGTTCAAAAGCATCAATTCCTTAACGCTCACCTTTCTTTATGGTCCAACTTTCACATCCATATATGACTACTGGAAAAACCATAGCTTTGAGTAGATGGACCTTTGTTGGCAAAGTAGTATCTCTGCCTTTTAATATGCTGTCTAGGTTTTTCATAGCTTTTCTTTCGAGGAGCAAGCATCTTTCAATTTCATGGCTGCAGTCATCAACTTCAGTGATTTTGGGGCCCAAGAAAAGAAAGTCTGTAACTGTTTCCATTGGTACCCCATCTATTTGCCATGAAGCGATAGGACNCATACTCTGGCACCTCCTAGCTGTGTGACCTTGTGTGAGTGACTCACCATCTCTGAGCCTCAGTGGCCATAAGGAAATATATGCTCCTCCCTTACAGCTCTACCATAAGCACTGACTGGAGTCATGTGTTCAAGGGCCTAGCACTAAGCCTGACACCCAAGAGACCCATCATTGTGACTTTTGTTCCCACCCCCTGACTCAGAATTTCCTGCCTTTATAGGAAAAGTAACATGATGGCTCAGCCTGCCTACCAGGGAGGTCTTGAGCAGTGCTGCTGCCTATGGAGTAGATTTACACCTTTAAATGCATGATTCTCCTTTGAATGCATTTCTGGAGACATTACTTTACTGACAAAGGTCTGTCTAGTCAAAGCTATGGTTTCTCCAGTAGTCATGTATGGATGTAAGAGTTGGACCATAAAGAAGGCTGAGTGCCGAAGAATTGATGCTTTTGACTGTGGTGTTGGAGAAGACTCTTGGGAGTCCCTTGGACTGCATGGAGATCAAACCAATCAATCCTAAAGGAAATCAGTCCTGAATATTCACTGGAAGAACTGATGCTGAAGATGAAACTCCAATACCCTGGCCACCTGATGAGAAGAACTGACTCATTGGAAAAGACCCTCATGCTAGAAAAGACTGAAGGCAGAAGGAGAAGGAGATGACAGAGGATGAGATGGTTGGATGGCATCACTGACTTGATGGACCTGAGTTTGAGCAAGCTCCAGGAGTTGGACATGACTGAGCGAATGAACTGGACATGGCCTCTGGACCACACAGGTAGCAAGTGGGGTTCAGAGGCACTCAGCCAGGCTGCCGCTCCCCACAGGCAGGCTCCTTCCATACCCCATGCTGACTCTCCTATGAGATGATGGATGGGAAGCTGCCTCCTGGGGAGCAGTGCTCCGCCCCAGCTTGAGGCCTGTCATGTGATTATCTCAAGCACCTCCTCGATCATCAAGCATCGTCATGGCCTTTCATCCCCCTGTGTTGTCTTCCCTCTTCCAGGATAAGCCAGTTGGATCAGTCTCATTCAGCTGGTTCCATGGCAGGCTCTGAACTCAGGCAAGCACTGTAGAACTGCATCCACACACGCATACTCCCACTCCCACTCCTCTACGTGCCTTTTCATGTGTCCACACCCCCTGCTCCACCCGCATGATCTCATTCCCACATCCAGGAGGCTCTCAGCACAGCCCACCCTCTGTGATGAAGAAGCCCTTGTAAGCTAGGCTAGGTACCATGAGGACACTCGAGAGACATATGCTGTTCATTCGTTGGCCATACTCACATTACTGGGCATTCACTGTGTGCCACATGCTGGGGTCACAGCCATGGCTAAGGTATAATCCCTGCTCTTGGGACTCCCCCAGTCCAGGAGGGACAGGTGTATAAATGGAGAATGTCACTGCAGGTGGAAAGTGCTGGGATAGCTTAGCCTCCAGCCCTGGAGGAGCACAGAGGAAGTGGTTAGTCATCCTGCCTTCAGAAATGTTTTATGAATGAAGAGGTACTTTTTCTTCTAATTTTTGAAAGAACAGTAGGATTTAGACAGAGAAAACAGAAGCTATGTGAACAGGCTGGCAGTTCCTCAAAAAATTAAAGTTACCATGTAACCCCATAATTCCATTCCTAGGTATACACTCCAGAGAAATGAAAATGTATATTCAAATACAGCATCATAATGTATAACAGCCAGAAAAGTGGGAACGACCCAAATGTCTATATCAACTGATGAATGGATAAATAAAATGTGGTCTATCCATACAGTAGAATATTATTCGGCCATAAGTAAGAATGCATGCTACAGCGTAGATGAACTTTGAAAATATAATGTTCAGTGAAAGAAACCAGATGCCGAAAGGCCAAATATTGTACCATTCCATCTATATGAAATATCCAGAACAGGCAAACCCACAGAGGTAGAACCTGGATTAGAGGGATGGAGGATGGGGGAGTGGCTGCTGATGGGTATGAGATTTCTGAAGTGGTGAGAATTATCTGAAATTAGATAGTAGATATGGTTAAACAACATTGTAAACTTTAAAATGTACACTTTAAAATGGTTAAGTAGTGAATTTTTCTGAATTTTACCTTTTTTTTTTTTTCTTTTTTAAAGACAGGACAAGGTCGATGAGGGAATTCCAGAGCAAGGGTAGGAGGAAGGGAAAATGGTCTTGTGGAACAGGAAGCATCCAGTGTACCTGGAGTATAATGCATTGTATTTTTCTATTGGTGCTTCACAGCTTTAGAAGGCTAAAGGATTATCAGCCCTAACCCCTGCAGTATTCATTAGGGTGCTTTTGGCTACAGTTAATTCAAACTGGAGTACACAGTGGTGGTGGTTTAGTTGCTAAGTTGTGTCTGACTCTTTGCGACCCCATGGACTATAGCCCACCAAGCTTCTCTGTCCATGGGATTCTCCAGGCAAGAATACTGGAGTGGGTTGCCACTTCCTTCTCCAGGGATCTTCCCGACCCAGGGCTCAAACCCGTAGACCCACATCTCCTGCATTTCAGGTGGATTCTTTTACCACCGAGCCTAGAGGAAGCATATCAGTGTCCTGGAGAATTACAGAGGTGATGTAGAGTTCAGGCACAGTTTGATCTGAGAAGAAGTCCCTTTGTCTCTTTTGTCTCTGCCTTCCTCCACATTTGAACTATGTCATCATACTGGCTTCCCATGTGTTATGGAGATATGAAAAGAAAGATATGTTTCAACTAGAAAAACCTTAGAAGATTCCTTGGACAACATGGAATTTTAGTTGAGCTTTACATAATGGACAAAACCTTGAGGAGAAAATATTGGAGGCAGTGGCGTTCCAGGATGAAAATCCATGAGCAGGAAGGCGGAGGGTATGTCTAGGGTAAAGTTCATGAATCTGTTGGATCTGGCTGCCTGCGGACAGTAAGTGCAGAGCTGAAGGGAGTTTGTACCATGACCTGAAGGCAGTGGGGAGCCAGGAAAGGAATTTCAGCAGTGGAGCAGCGTGAGGGACTCCTAAAAAAGTTCATTCTGGCTCTCAGATAATATTATGGAGATATTATTACTTTCCTTAGGTATAATACTATTGTGGTCATATAGGACTACATGCTGAAGTGTATGGAGCCTGAAATTTACCTTCAAATGGTTTGGGGACAATGTATATATATAGAGTGAGCCAGCAGATATAGCAAAATGTTAGAAATTTCTGAATCCTGAAGAAGAGTACACAAGTGTTCACTGTACTATTTAGCTTTTCATAACAATATGAGAAAAGAAGAAAAGTGGCAGTGGGAGAGACAGACCTTTCCGAGGGAGGGACAGGCTGGGGAACTGGTGCTCTGAGGTCATGAGAGCCCAAACCCCATGGTCTGGGGCCAAAGGTGGCAGAGACCTGAGACACAGGGCTTGGGGCAGGTGGGCATGTAGATGAGGGAGGCACAGTCGTCTCATGACTGCAGTTTCCAGCCTGAGGGCCCAGGAGGACCCCAGGGCCAGGAATAGAGCTGCAAGATGGTCAAGGAGGAAGAGGCCCTCCAAGGAAGGTCATTTTTGCTCTCTTGGTAATGGATGCTTGCTAATGTGACTAACATAACACATGACTCATAGAATTTCAGAGCTTGAAATGACCTAAGAAATCACCTAAACCAACCCCTCATTTCCCTGATGGAGAAACCAAGGTGTAGACTCACCCAATGTCCCAAAGCTAGAGAAGTGACTGGGAGAAGCTACCAGTTTACACCCGTCCTCATATGGCAGTTTTCTTTGCTGCCCATCCCCTGAATGCTCTGGGAACCAGACAGGAGAAATGAGGAGGGAACGTGAGTTTGCTCTGATCTTCTTAGTGAATCCTTTGAAACATTTTCTGAATTTATATGTTAACTGAGAACTTTTTGTTGTATAGATTGCTGCAGGGTGGTGGTGATGGGATGATGAACAGCAACCGCTGACTCTGAGTCATTCACTTGGGCCAGGTGCTGGTCAGGGGGCTTTACTCCTATCCATATATTTAATCCTTAATTGTATAAGGAGATCCTGTGTTTAGACCCATTTTACAGATGGCAGCAGTGAGGCTGAATAGCTGCTGCAAGGTTTCAGCATTTCTAAGTGGCAGGATTAGGACTAGAGGTCAGGTACTCTGGCCTCTGATCTGACATCTTTAATCACCTTACTCTCAACTACAGCACTGGGTGCAGGTCCCCCCATATTCTCAGAGACTGGCTGACTGAGTGATTGATCAGTCAGTTTATTTTGCCAGGGAGAGGGTCTACAGCAAATTCTGGCCCCAGCCTACTGGTATTTTTGCAGTAAATCAAGGCCTATTTATTACTCATAGAGTATTTTGGGGGTCCATAATAAAGAAATGGAAAACTTCACTTCACTTCACTGCTACATTGCTAATTCTTTTTTTAATAACCCTCTCTTATCAGCCTCCTGGCAGCTTTTGCATTCCTGTGCATGTTAATTACTTTATTAATTACGTCAATATCTTTGGTTCTGCCCAGCACATCTTGGTGCTTTTTGTTTCGAGCATGCACCCATTTTGCCTTGTTCGTTGGCATATGCAGGCCCAGTTCCCACTTCTAAAAGGGATTCTTTGAGCCTCGGTAAACACGTGGCTTTCAATTAGTCTCATAGTCATTATCCGTGTTTTCTTCTCAGCCACATCACTAATCGGGTGCTTTTAACATTGTCCCAAGTGGAAGCTATGTTGTGTTGTTTCTGACTTTGTTCCTCAATCCTCATTTCCTCTCCAGGTCACAGCTCAGAGAGTCCCACAACCTAACACTGAGTGATAAATAGTAACATGTCCAGAAGGAGGAGTGAGAGGGGTTGAACCCTGGGGTAGATGGAGGAACAGGTTTGTGAGATGACTGGAAAGTGACCTGGGAAGAGGTCTCAGGAAGCCTTGAATGTTAGCTGAGAAGTCTAGACTTTACCCAAGAGCCAGCATCCTCCCTGAGTATACATCATGGAATGCTAATTCTATTAGGTACCCCCAAATGAAAGGGATTGGGGAGATTTCATGGTCCAAAAGTCTAAGAAATGCCAAAAATGATTAATCTGCCTCTTGGAAAAGTACAATGGGCTTTAGCGTGTTAAAGGCTTTGTGAAGTCATATAGTTTACAATTTTTAACCAGAAGTTTTTAACTTTTTTAATAATAAATATTTAATTAATTTATATTTATATTGGCTATACTAGGTCTTCACTGGGGCTCTTGGGCTCAGTGTTTGCAGTATGTGGGATCTTGTTTTCCTGACCAGGGATTGAACCTGGGGCCCCTGTCTTGAGAGCACAGTCTTATCCATTGGACCACTAGGAAAGTCTCAATAATAAATAATTTACTTATTTATTTTGGGCTGTGCTGATTCTTTGTTGCTATGTGTGGGCTTTCTCTAGTGGCAGCAAACAGGGGCTATTCTTTAGTTGAGGTATGTGGGTTTCCTGTTATGATGTTTTCTCTTGTTGTGAAGCACGGGCTCTAGGGTGCATGGGCTTCCGTTTTATCGTTGTGGCGGACAGGTTTATTTGCTCTGTGGAATGTGGTATCTTCCCAGGCCAGGGATCGAACCCATGTCCCCTGTATTGGCAGGTGGATTCTTAACCAGTGGACTACCAGGGAAGTCCAATAATAAATATTTTAAATCAGCATTTCCAAAACTCGTTTGGCCATGGAATGCCTTTTTCACTTGCAGGATGTAGCATACTTACATCATATATATGAGGAATGTAATTTAGGAAGTACTGGTGGAAGGGCCCAGGAACCTTTCTGTGGGTTCTGAATCGGAGAGGCCATGCTTAGATTCAGCTTTACAAAGGTGGCTTTGGCAGTCAGTTGGAATGAGGGGAGACTGGAGAAAGGAGAAAATGATGCAGGCCTTATTACGTTCAAGCAAGACATAATAAGGATCTAAAGTCAAGGTTTCAAATGTTTCAATGTTTTCTTTCCATTTTATTTCAAGTTGCATTGTTGTCTTGAAATTGGAAAATCAGTGTTGCTATAATAAATCACAGCACAAGGGTTTTACTCAGGCATAAAATCTGAATGAGAAAAGCAGTCTGTGCAGTCTTCCATCTTCCAAGGAAGCAGTTAGCCCTACGGGGTGCTGGGACACAATAGCACCTGTTTCTGCAACTCATCAGAGCTCACTGAGGTTTTCCTATCGGACAGACCCAGATTCAGATTCCGAGCCCACGCTGTCGTGGCTCTGTGACCCTGGGCAAATGGCTGTGCTTCTCTGTGTCTCCGTTTCCCCTACAGTGGAGAGGAACAATAATCCTTTCCTCACAGGACAGCTTCAAGGATTGTGTGAGGGGACGTGTGCAAAGTCCTTATTAGTACAGTGCCTGACACACGATGACATAAGCACAAATAATTGCTCTTCCATATAAGTCACGATAGGCTGGGCGAGGCTACAATAATAAAGAACCCCTAAATCTTAGCAGGTGAGTGCAACAAAGCTCTACTGCTTACGCCTACAAAGTCCACCTGTGAAGCTGGGTGCTCTCCATAGCAACCATCTCCCATAAGACAGCTCCATGATCTGAACCCCAACACAAGGAAGCACACAGGTCTTACAAACAGCTCTTCTGTGCTTCAGCCCATCAGGGTCAAACGTCACGTCTGCCCACTGCCCACCAGCCAGAATTAGTCATAGACTCCCACTCATGCACAGGGGCTGAGGACTGTGGGCGGGGCATCTGGGGAGCTGTAGCCTCTGCCAGTCCTTCATTCCCTATGGTCAGTCCACTTACCCACTCTGAGCCTCAGTTTCCTCATCTGTAAAATAGAGCCAACACTGCCTATCCTGCCTTACATTGGAGTGTTTGTTAGAGGAGCACACAGAATTAAGTATGTGAAAAATGCTAAGTCAGAGTTAGAAGTGAGCATATGCTTCCTTTGTGCTGTGCCAAAGCCACATCACACTCATCAGTTCATAGGAAAAACATGACATCTCATGCCCTTCTTTAAATCTACATTGCTGTTCTTATTCCCCCAAGTCCCTCTCACCTCTGGACTGCCCACTCCTCCTGTTTGAGTCTTTTAAACTGTTTTTCAGTGAGATCATTAAGGCCACTTATAAGTAGCCTTTGGTGGCCTATTTTTTGGAATGGCACACTGGGCAGCCCACCCTGCATGGAAAAGGTGACCCTGGAGTGCCATGAGGGGCGACAAGGAGGCCACTGGCACATTTCTGCTGGACAGCTGAGAAAACGCTCAGGGTCCTGCTCCACATGATCCACAATTCAGTAGATCTCTAAGGAACACTGGGGCAGGGGTGTGGTGTGTGTGTGTGGCTATTCCAAGCATCAGCAGTCCCCCAAATGTGGACACTGACAGTATGGACCGTCAAGCTTCATGGTGTAGCTTGGCTGCAGAATAACCAGGGCTAGCTCAAGGGACAGCCCCAGGTGAGTCGGGCCCTAGGCATGGGGAGGGGACAGCAGTCTGTCTAAGATCCTCCTGGAGTCTTGCATCTTATCTGGGCCCCAGACCCTGTGGAGACAGTGACAAGATGAAGAGCAGCCAGAAGGGGCAAAGAACAAAAAACTGTGCCACATCGAAAGGGTTGATGTCAGCCTGGCAAAGAGGAGGCTCAGAGGGACACTGTCGCTGTCACTGCACTTCAGAGGGGCTGTCCCAGGTCCAAGAGAGGAGTCATGATCTGCAGGGCCCCAGAGGGAAGAGCCACGGTCAGCAGGGGCACTTCCAGGGACACAGGCTTCAGCTCAGGATGAGGAAGAACATTCACCTTTCCGTCTGCCCCATCCAGAAATTCACTGGGCTTCCGGAGAGGGTAGTGAGTGTCTCATCACCAGAGTTGTGCGAAGAAAGGTTGGGCAAGTTTTTGGCAGGGACTGCACACTACANAGTCAGCAGGGGCACTTCCAGGGACACAGGCTTCAGCTCAGGATGAGGAAGAACATTCACCTTTCCGTCTGCCCCATCCAGAAATTCACTGGGCTTCCAGAGAGGGTAGTGAGTGTCTCATCACCAGAGTTGTGCGAAGAAAGGTTGGGCAAGTTTTTGGCAGGGACTGCACACTACAGAAAGGAGGCAAACGAAGCACTTGAGTGTATCAGAGCCCCGAAGTTGTGTGATTACAAACCAGAATAGCGTGACCTCAGAAGACTTCTGTTTGTTGCTTTTGGGTGTGAAAGACACATGGAGCACAGCTTTATAGTTACAGTGAACTGGAGCATCCTGTTCACCTTGGAAACCCCACACTGGTGCGGAGGAGAAAGCTCTGACAGGGAAGAGGAACCTGCCCCAGAAAAGGAGCCCTGCAGAGGAAAGAAGGGTCATGCACACGCTCCTGGCCTGCTGCTGCCGGGGGATTCCCTCCCATTCTAAAGCAATCTCTGCAACCTTTTGGGGCTCCCAGGACGCTTGCTTCCTTGAATGGCAACAGGCAAATGAAATAGATACATCGTTCTTGCATGTGTTACCAAGGGGGTGCGTCTCTGCTTTGTGCCCTTCATCTCATGCTCTTGCTTGATGCTCAGAACAACTCACAAAGCAGGTGACTCCAGCACGTCCCAGAGGAGAACCTGGGGCTCAGAGTGAGGATGTGACAGACCTGGGCCAGACCCTCACTCAGGGACAAGGCCAGGGCTGAGCAGGGCCACTCAGCTGCATTGAGGTCTGAGCTCGGGAGGTCTGAAGGCTGGGAGGCCTCTCTGGCCAAGGGCTGAGCTGGGCAGCGCCCCCTGGAAGCTCCATTCACTTCTGGGGCCACTGATCTTATCCCAGGCCAGGGATAGTTACCCACACATGGAGATCCTTTGGCCTGCGGGGTGCTGGCCTAGAGTTAGGATATAGGAGGGAAGCTTCAGTGAGTATTCCCAGGCCAGGCTGAAATTACAGGGTGAGCGAACTCCCTTGGGCCAACTAAGAGCCAAAAGCAAGTCCAGTTTAGGGCAGGGTTTTCCATCCTTTTTCACACTGTGATACATGATTCTCATGGGACCTGGGTGGCCCAGTCTACTTGTGGCTGGAGATGTCTGGCCCCAGCCCTGCACCCCAAGACATGAGAACACCATCCTGGGACGTCTGTAATGCATTACTGGCATGCCAGGAACAGGCACTACTACAAGTATCTCTGGATTGGCATCTAAAGCAAAGGTTTGGAGAGTTAGGCAGACCCAGATTCAAGTCTCAGCTGTCTGTGTAGTCTTGAGCCCATAGTTCCACCTCTCCAAGCCCTATCCAGCACCCCCTAAAATGGGGGGTGTACTGGGGTTCACTCCCATGGTAACAGTTTAGAGAAAGTCGGACTTAGGCCAGAATCTGGCACACTGTGAGTAGTCAGCATGTGTCAGGGGACAGGAAGTACAAGTGGTGGAGGGGATAGGGGGCCAGTAGAGGGAGGAAGAAGTCCACTCTACCACGAGGCCACAGTCCTTCCCGAAGAGAGGCTGGAAGCACTGGGGCCTTGGAGGGGAGGCTTGGGGTGAGAAGACCTGGGAAGATTTCAGAGATGGAGGAACGGGCTGAAGGAAGGGCAGCACAGGACAANAGGCACTCGTGGTCCTCATGCACCCCCTGGGAAACATGGGGGGTCTAGGAGTCCTGGCAGGCTAGAGCATGAGGGTCTAGGAGTCCCAGTCCTGCTGAACAGGGGGGCATGCCAGATTCCAGGCTGCCAAGCCGGGCAGTGTGCTTCCTGTCTGGTGTTGCCACCACAGAATCACCAAGTGTTGGCACTCAGAGGGGAAGGGCTTACCTGCCCACAGTGGGCCTGCAGACCTTTCTACTTAACACCGATTCCACACAAACCAGGTGATCATGGGAACAGTTAACCCATAATTCCACATATTCCAGGGTAGGCTGGGAAGAACTGCCTCCACCCCCAAGGTGGGGGAGCCTAGGGACATCCCAAGCCCACCAGAGACTGTGGCTCTTTCCCAGATTTCTGGTAGGGGCAGTCCAGCTCCTAGGTCATGGATGCCATCTCTCATCCCACAGAACCCAGGGCAAGTCTCAGGCCCTTTTGCCAGGTCCCTCAGCGTTCCTCTCTCACCAACCAAACTCATCCTGCATTTTAGTAGAACTTCCTAAAGCTGCACAAGTCTGTGGGGGAGGAACATGGTGGCCCAGCCGCCTGACTCCTCCTCAGTTCTCTCTCCCAGGAGCCAGCCAATCCCTTTCTTGGCTCCTGTGGTGCCTCTGGCCTCCTCTGAACCCTTGGTGCCCATGGCGCTCACCTTCCCAGAGCCAGTGCTTTCCACCAAAGTCGCTGCTCCCACAAAGAGAATTCTCCTCCAGCTGCTAAGACAGCGGTGATTTCTCCAACAGTGAAGTCCACCTGTCCTCACCCACATCAGTTGCTTTCAACCACCTCTCTCTCTCTCTCCAGTTCTTTTACCAACTTAAGAAAGAACAGCTGTCACGCTTGCTTCAAATATGCCCTTAGAATTATAAGCCCTTCCAAGCGTTTGTTTGATTCTGTGATGAATACTGGAGCTGTGCTGGCCAGGATACAGGATGGTGGGGACGGGCCCAGCTCAGGAGCAGTGACATACACACAGACAGGTCCTGTGCTGCCGAGTCTCTCATTTCCAAGAGAGGCCAGAATCACCTGAGGTTTAAACACTGACTATGAAGTCTGAAAATGTTAAACGCTCTAGAGGTGAAGTTCAGCACACCTGCAGCCGTGCACACTGCCTGAGGGGCACGAGTGTCTCTCTGCCCTAGGGCCAAGGAAGGCTCCCACCCGGGGCCCAGCCATTCCCTGGTGACTCTCTCTTGAGGAGTGCGGGGCCACCTCCCTGTCCTCAGCACCGGGTCATCGTTTCTTCTGTGGAAGTGCCAGTTTGGGCCCTGGTCTCTCACTACCCAGCACGATCGGGCCCGCTGAAGTATGTGACGCCCTACCCCTGTGCCGGGAGGGTACTGCAGACCATGAAGTAAAGTGGAGCAGCGGCACCATTACCCATTCACAGAGTGCCTTGTGGAAGCCCCCAAGCCCTCTCAAGCACCTCTTGGCTTTGCGTTCAGCAGCAACATTTGGGAGTTTTTCTGCTCTGAGCTTGCCCCAGAGGCCTCAGACAAAGGCCTACAGAGAGCAGGGGCACCCATGCAGGCCTGTATCCACAGGAAGAGGAGCAGAACCAAGCCACAGAAGCCAAGCTGCCCCCACCAGCTTTGCAGGACGGAGGTCTGGCTTGGCTTCGCCTCTGACTTGCTCTGTCACCATAAGCGAGTCTCTTGTCTTCTTTGAGCTTCAGTGTCCTCACTTGTAACATGGGTATAAAGTTCCTGGCTCCTGAGGTCAAAATCAAAGAGCGACCTTAATATGAATGCATTTATGAGCTGTGACTAGAAATGTTAGAGCCTATTATTGTACTTGTCAGCCCTTAACTTCCCCAAGATAATTCTCACCTCAGCTATGACCCTTACATGACCACACAATTTCCTGCTAGATTCCAAGGTCAAACTCAGGGTGCCTCTCTGAACAGGACTAGGCAGGGATGCTGGCCCATTGGCATTCCAATGCTGAGCCCAGGCTCCTTGCCTTCCCCAGCCAGGCCCCTGCCACCTCCCCCACTTCATCTCCCCTCCACAAAGCAGGACTCCAGGCAGGTAGGGCCAGTGAGCATAGGGCGAGCCGCTCTGGGCCCCAGGCATACCTGAGCAAGGGTGCACAGCACCAACAGACTGGATAAGTCCAGAAGCCAGAGGCTGGCCCTCAGGCCAGCTCCAAGGGCTGACTTGGCCAGGATGCCGCCTGGGAATGGTACATTCCAATAAGTGTGGGCTGATGAGCAGCCCACGAGGCTGTGCAGCACAGGGCATGGGATCAAGGTCAGGACCTGACCTTGATCTGCGCCTGTGTCTCCAGTCAGTCACCCACTTGCTAGGAGTCCTTTTCTGGGCCTGTTTCTCCGTCTGTAAAAAGAAGAATTGGACTAGAACATAATCCCTTTAGTGTTTTAAAAGTGAGGAAGCCTGGGGAGGGAGATTTTGGCTGCCATGGTGACCAGAGGACATTCCTGGCATTCAGTGCTGAGAGACCAGAGGTTCTGAGTGCCCTGCACTGAACAGGACAGTCCCTCACGACAAAGAATCACATGGAAATAATTGCCAGAAGTGCCCCCAGAGAGAACCCTTGTGGGTGATCTCACAGGTCCCTTCTGGATCTGGGATTCTGAAAAAAATCCACCTAAACTCATAATCAAACAGTCTAAAAAAGAAAATCTTACCTTGAAATGACAGCTTAGAGCTTTGCTGCCTCAAAGATGTGGGGCTGCTGCTGTTGAGATAAGCAGCTGGCCCCAGAGAAGTCTGGAAGTTTCCTCCTGGCTCCAGCGCTCTGTGGCTCTCTGCAGTGGAAGATAATGATGATGGTTTACACATAAGGAGCAGGCTTTCCAATTTCAAAAGCCTGCTAAACATGCTAGTTACCACTTTTGATCACTGTGCCAAACCTGGGAGGTTGCAGATGAGGAAATCACGGCTCAGAAAGGCTTAGAGATGTGTTCACAGTCACACAGCTGGCAAGGGATGGACTTTGGGACCTGAGCCTGGTGGCCCCTCTCTCCCTGCCTTGGCTTCCTTGGTGGGACCCCCATCCCACAGTCTTCCCCTAAAAAAGGCAATGCTGACTCACATGCCTTCCCAGGACAAGAGAAGTATCTCAAGACTGAAATGTAGCCCAGAAGCATTAGACATGCTCCCATCTCTCCCTGCCACAACACACTCAAACTCACATTCATACACACACCTCCAGGAGAGAAACCTACCAATTTTACCATATATTTCAAAAATCAGCTTTGAAATAAAATTTAAAAAAGAGACAAAAAGCCAGCTTCTGGGAGCTAGTCAAAAGGTGGAATGAACCACCTCCTTTAAAGAAGCTCTAGCCAGGTAGGGCTTGGGAAGCTGAGCTACCTACAGCAGTGGCAGCCTGAAAGGTCTGAGACCAGAGCCAAGGGCCCCACAATCACAGGGAACGCACATGGCACCCTTCATGCCCCCCAGCCAGGCTCCTCACCCTCCCTACCCAGGGTCTGAACACGCAGACATGCAATGACAAGTCTGCCCTTGTGCTTGGCTATCACTCTGTGTTAGGCATGTGAGTGACAAAAGGAGTCTGTACTTTTTTTTCAGTTGAACTATATTTGATTTATAATGTTGTGTTAATTACTGCTGACAGCAAAGTGATTCAGTTACATGTATATATACATTTTTATATATTTTTTTCCATTGTGGTTTATCATAGGATATTGAATATAGTTCCCTGTGCTACACAGTAGGGCCTTGTTGTTTATCCATCCTATATATTAAAGCGTATATCTGCTAACCCCAACCCCCCACTCAATCCTTCTGTCAACCCCCTACCCCCGTGGCAACCACCTGTCTGTTTCTCTGTGTCATAGATGGGCTCCTTTGTGCCGTATTTTAGATTCCACGTGTAAGTGATATCAGGTGTCATCTGTCTTTCTGACTCACTTCACTTGGTATGACCCTCTCTAGTTGTATCCACGTTGCTGCAAATGGCATCGCTTCCTTTTTTATGGCTGAGTGGTACTCATGGCACATATACGTGCCACATTCTTCTTTATCCATTCATCTGTCAGTGGACGTGTAAGTAGTATCTGTGTCTTGGCTATTGTGAATAGTGCTGCTGTGACCATAGAGGTGCCTGTATCTTTGTGAATTGTACTTTTGTCTGGGTATCAGGACAGCAGAGGGATTGCTGGATCATACGGTAATTCTGTTTTTAGTTTTCTGAGGGGCCTCCACACTGTTCTCCACAGTGGCTGCACCCACTCACATTCCCACCAACAGTGTAGGAGGATTCCCTTTTCAAGGAGTCTGCCTTCTTAACCACAGGCCTGCTAAGCTGAGGACCAGATGTCATCCTGTTGCTTAAGATCCTCTGAGGCCTTGCTGCCCAAAGGCCAGTCCTGGACCAGCAGCATCAAGCATCCCTGGGATCTACTGAGATTCGCCCCGCCCAGACCTACTGAGCCGTCTGCACTTTAACAAGCCCCTGGGGTGGTTTGTGTGCACATTATATAAGGCCTGAGGAGCAATGCTAGCCCCTCACTTATTACACTCCAGCCACACCAGCCTCCATTTGGTTCCTAAAACATGCCAAAGTCTTTGCCATTTCAGGTCTTGCCACCTTGCTGTTCCCCTTCCCAGGAATGCTCTCCCCCAAGGGTTTCACTTGACTGGTCTTTCCACCATTCAGGTCTCAGACTAAATGTCGCCATTCCAGAAGAGCATTCCCTGACAACCTGATCTGAAGTGGGTCCTCTGGCTAGTAGGCATCAGAGCCTTGTGGTTCTCTTCAGAAACAGCCCTCACGCCTCTACTTGTACCTGTGCCCTGTGGTTCGTCACATTGCTGTGCCCTCCCGGGGATGCACACTCCAAGAAAGCAAGCATCCTTATACAGCCAGACCCCAGCATCCAGCACAGTGCACGGTACACAGCAGGCACAGGAGAACTACTGTCCAAGTAGGTTCTGAATGAGTGGATGTAGGACAGACACACTTGGGAGATGTAAGACAAACAACCATCTCTCAGTTACTCAGGCTTACACTAACTGTACTGTAAATTAACCCCTAGGCTCATTCGCAGATGGGAAACTGAGGTCAAGAAAAAGGCGAGGACTTGCCCAAGGTCACCCAGTGAGTCTATAGCAGGACCCAGCCCTTTGACCTTTCAGGCCTCAAGGTTTCAAGCCGTGCTCAGGCCCTTGCTGGTCCACTTGTGCAGCCNATTAACTGTACTGTAAATTAACCCCTGGGCTCATTCACAGATGGGAAACTGAGGTCAAGAAAAAGGTGAGGACTTGCCCAAGGTCACCCAGTGAGTCTATAGCAGGACCCAGCCCTTTGACCTTTCAGGCCTCAAGGTTTCAAGCCGTGCTCAGGCCCTTGCTGGTCCACTTGTGCAGCCTGACAAAGCCGGATGTTTGTAGGGGCCACTGACCTACATTGTGAATAATTGCATCATGCAGAGGGACTCTCAGGCCAGCTGCTCTCCTTTCACTGCACAGATGGGAGAGGCTTTCCCGGGCAGCGTCTGCCTGCCTCCTGCTGAACAGCGGCCGGACCAAGAGTCAGGTGTGAGCACGTGCAGCCTCCGGCCATCACAGACAGGCGTGGCCGCTCTGCTGGGCACTGCGCCCTGTCAAGCAGAAAGAGCATTTTATCAGCTTGATTTCTCGCAGCACCAAAGCACAGCCTTCCCAGAGCTCCGGGGGCTTCAGGGAGGCCCCTGTTGAATGTTTAGCAATTAAGCCATTTCTCCCTGAGCAGTACCTCACAGTGTAGAGAACAGGTTTAGACCCACGGTCTCCTTGGAATATGAGGCAGGACTGGTTACGGGACGCACACAGAGAAGAACAAACATTGGTTTGGGAATCAGACAAACTTGGGTTTGAATCTCAGCTCTGACACTTAATACCTGGAGATTTAGGGCAAGTTTCTTCACCTCTTGGTGCATGCTTCCTCATGTAAAATGAGGTTAACACCTTGTTAGGTTCTTATGCACCTTCAACAAGATAACATGTATAGAGCTCACAGGTTCACAACTAGCACACTTGTCACTCATGACAAGGCAGCTCTAGGTGTTAGGGTGGCTATTACTGGCTGAGGCCAGCCCATTCCCCTCTGAGGTCATCTCTCATGAAACTGTCCTGATCTTACTAGAATGGAACGCCTTGAGGACACGGCTCTCATCAGTCCTGCCTTCCCCATGCCCAAAACAGTTACCTGGAAGATGGCAGTGTAGTACTTAACAGTTACGCAATGAATGAATAATGATTACTTAGGAAATTGCCCAGGTGAACAACAAGGAAGGAAGGAAAATAAAAAAGAGGAAAAAGCAAGCTGAAAGTTCCTGTATGCCAGTCATCTGGGGAAAGGGAAATAGTCTTCGGCCAGTGGAAATAACACAGCTCACAGCTGTACAGAGAAGTGGGCCTGAAATCCTGGCTCAGGCCCTGACACCAGATCCCAGGGGTCAATGCCCTGTGCTCCCTGATGCTGGCCTCCATGGCCAGCCCACTAGAAGCAGGGAGAGTGCCACGGTCAGGTACAGCCTGGGCCCTCTGACCCCTCCTTCCCCAGTATCCCGCATATTCTCGTAACTGTGCTTCACCCACTGCCTCAAAGTGGGGGGTGGGGAGGGGGGGCGGGTAGAGGGGTAGCTCCTCCAATGTGCCTGAAGTCGGGCCTCATTTAAGGCCAGATGAGTGCCTTCTCGAATAGCACAGGATGCTACTGACAGCTCACCACGTGTGGCCCCATGGAGCCTCAGAAGTAGCTCTGTATGCCCAGCAGAGGGTGATCCTCAGCTGCCAGGTGGACCCTCCACACGGTTCTTTGGCGCCCTCTAGTGGCGTCTTGGTGCACGACAATGACACCAAGTAAGCACTCGGGTAGTGGCCCAGATTCCCCGCCTTCTACCGTTGCCTGGTCAGGAATGTGTGTGTGACTGCTCAGGGCATTCTGAAATCCAGCCCCAGGCTCTGTCAGGATGGATCAAACAAGAAAGGGCATGGTTATTATACTTTGCTTTGAGACTCAATGCAGGGCTCATTTGACTTTGTATTCAGACTCCCTGTCCTCCAGCCCCATGAGTACATAAACTTCATCATTCATAAAACCACCCCAGATCACTATCTGTGACCAGTGTGCACTGACATGGGGCTGTGTGAGAGAGACACTGATGGCCAGCAGGTACATGTGGCTTATTTCTGCATCAGTGCCTGAATGCTGGGAGATGGAGTAGAACCATTTCTACCAACCATGACCCTCGAACTCCAGGCAGACCTTGTTTCTTTGCTTCCCTCCCACCTCTGCAGGCAAGGCTGTGCTTGCGGTTAATGGGGTGAATGGGGGACTGAAAGACCAGATACAAGAATCTGGACTGCAGGATTTGAAGAGGGCAGAGCAGACCTGGATGGAGGGCATGAGGAGAGGGTTACCAACAAGGCAAAGGAAATGAGGCTGGAATGTCAGTTGCCAAAGGGAAAAGACAGAGCTAGCTGCAGTTCCATGAAAACTACCTATGGGGTCTTTTTAAAAGATACGATTTATTTGGCTGGGCTGGGTCTCAGCTGCAGCAGGCAGGATCTTTGATCTTCATGTGGCATGTGAACTCTTAGTTGTGGCATGTGGGATCTAGTTCCCTGACCAGGGGTCAAACACGGGTGCCCTGCATTGTGAGCATGGAGCCTTCACCACTGGACTACTAGAGAAGCCTCCACCTAGGAGGTCCTAACCATAAGGAACATGTGAATCACCAATGGAAGGCAGTTATTTAGAAAGCCAAGGAGATCTGGAGCAAGGGTGCTTAATACCACCTGAAGTGTTGAGCTCAGTTCTAGGTTTGCCGATCAGAGGTAAATTCAAGCAGTTTAGGAGGACCAGGCTGAGATGTGGCGAGAGGCAATACATGCTTCACTTTAGATCTTGCCCTCCTGAGGAAGAGCATGCACATACAGGAGAGTTTGATATCAGTGGTGGGAGGTATAGAAGGTTCTGGTTCAATTAAAAAAAAAAAAAAAACTCTGTGCAGCCATCTCACCAAGAGTGGAAGGAAGGGCCTCTGTCCGTGGGGGAATATAAGCCAAGCAGTTATTGTCAGCTCCTCATGAATGAACTGTTCATTACACTGAACAATGGAGAATGACAGAATCAGTCCTTCCTACCCAGAATCTAAGAGTTCATCATAAATTATCACCTTTCACTGTAGAACAACAGACCCAACCATCATTAATGGGCTTGCTGTTCGCGCAAGACTGTAATGGGCCTGTGCTACTGCATTCTGAGGTCTGCTTAGTTGTCAGACATTGGAGAAAACTCACTTGTGCCACTAGGTCACTGCTGACCTTGGGGCCAAGTCCTTTCCCAGTCTCCTCAATTAAACACTGAAAGGACATCAAGAAGCCCCTGCCACTCTTAGAATCTGGGTAGGTAGCAGAGGAGAGGAAATCTCTAGACCTAGCATCTCTGACTGTGGTCCTGGGGACCACCTTACCCTGGGGTGTTTCCCCATGGCCACCACTGCAGAGGCTAAGCTGAGGCTTTCTGTCTTGGGATAATGAAAGGGGAATCATCCTGAGAGCATGCCACTGGATGATCTAGTTACAAAATGGCCTGAGTCCACTGGCCCATCCCTCCCAGCTCTTCCTGCATCCATGTAGGAGCATCATTTTTCCCCAGGTACCCAGACAATGGCATGCCTTGAAGGTCAAATCTAGTGAGCAAGGCTAAGAGAAATAGGGTTTCCATCCTCCACCTGACCAACACCTTTCCCATCCCTGGATCCCACCAACATGCCCCTTCTTCCTTGTGACTGACCCTGGGGGGTGCCTACTTTTCACCCTCAGAAGTGGGGCTTTATCACGGGCCTTAAAAGGCAACATCCAGAACACAGTTCTTTGATGAGATACCCTCAGTGGGATCTGTGCTGCAGACAAACAAATTTACAAGGAAATCGTTAGCACAGTAAATTTGTTATTGGTAGTGTGTGGATGTAGCAATTTTGAAACTATTTTGTGTCTGTTATATCTTGATGTAGCTAGAAACCAGGGATCTCACTGTGGGAGAATAAAAATGCAAATATGGAATGAGGGAGAGTAAGCAAGAAGCAGTGGTATTGGGTTTTATTTATACCTATAGATAGATGATGAAGAGATAGCTAGAGTGATGGTGGGTGGATGGATGGACAGATAGAAAGACAGATTGAGCACATAAAGTATCCAGATATGTTTCTAAATACTATTCTCTGCTAAAAAGAACCAGAACTCCTCAGGAAAATGGCAGATTCCAAGACTAGAGCAAGGAGAATACAAGGAGAGCCTGGAACATCTTATGCCTAGAAATAGGAACATGCTCCCAAAAAACTATGAGGACATGTTGAAAAACCACAGGAAGGTGGGGGGGGGGTTCAAGATTGGGAACTCATGTACACCTGAGATGAAAAAAATAAAAAATAAAAATTAAAAAAAAAAAAGAAAGAAAAACCACAGGAAGCAGCATGAAGGGGTTTCCTACTGGCCAAATCTGGAAAATTTCAAACAAAATGAATAACAGTAATGGATTATAAGACACTGAATCTAAAAGGGTCGTAAGTCTATACTGATATACATGAATGAATGGCAGGAAAGGAAATATCTTATTAACAGTATATTGCCAAGTACTTAAATGGAATGATAGTTAGAAAATCACCATTTTGCAGCCACCAAAGTAATATGACTCAAAATAGGAATCATGAATGGAAGCTGCAACCACTGAGTTAATGTTTGTGGGGGAACAGGATACTCACACAGTCTCAAAGTATCTCCCACAGATTATTAATTAATTACAAGAGGGAAATAGGTACCTCTGAAGTGGAGAGATCTGGTAGACATCATCTTAACCAAATGATCACAGACATCACCAATAATGGGACAAGGTGTCATAAAATGACCCTGATGTGAAACACCGAGTAGATGAGAACATCACTTACCTAGGATTCCTGCCAGGAATGTATAACCAGAATTTGGTCATGAAACCTCATTCAGACAAACCCAAATGGAAGGACATTCTACAAAATAATATGGAATCTTCAGAAATGCCAATGACATGAAAGACTGACGTGGGCTGAGGTCTCTTTTATATCGAAGTATAGTTTATTTACAGTGCTGTGCCAATCTCTGTTGTACAGTGAAGTGACTCAGTTATATGCATACTTTTTAAATATTCTTTCCCATTATGGTTTATCCTAGGAGATTGGAATATAGTTCTCTGTGCTATACAACAGGACCTTGTTGTTTATCCATTCTAAACTTAATAGTTTGCATCTCCCAGCCCCAAACTCTCTGTCCATCCCTCTCCCCCTTACCCTCCTCCTTGGCAACCATAAGTCTGGTCCCCATGTCTGTGTGTGTGTGTCTCGTAGATACATTCATTTGTGCCATATTTTAGATCCCACATGTAAGTGATATCATAAGGTATTTGTCTTTCTCTTTCTGCCTTATTTCACCAAGAATGATAATTTCTAGTTGCATCCATGTTGCTGCATTATTTCCTTCTTTTTTATGAGTAGTATTCCACTGTATATATGTTTCTTCTTTATCCATTCATCCATCATTGGACATTTAGGTTGTTTCCATGTCTTGGCTATTGTAGATAGTACTGCTGTGAATATAAAGGTGCATGTATCTTTTTGAATTATAGTTTTGTCCAGGTGTATGCTCAGGAGTGGGACTGTTGGATCATATAGTAATGCTATTCTTAATTTTCTGAGGGACCATCATACCATTTTCCATAGTGGCTGCACCAATTCACATTCCCACCAACAGTGTGGGAGGGTTCCCATTTCTCTGCACTCTCTCCAGCATTTGTTATTTGTAGACTTTTTAATGATGGTCACACTGATCAGTATAAGGTGGTACTGCATTGTAGTTCTGATTTGCATTTCTCTAATAATCAGTGATGTTGAGCATCTTTTCATGTCCCTGTTGGCCATCTATATGTCTTCTTTGGAGAAATGTCTATTAAGGTCTTCTACCAATTTTTTGATTCGGTTTGGAGGTTTTTCGTTGTTTTTGAATCGTATGTATGAGCTGTTTATATATTTTTGATATTAAGCCCTTGTTGGTAGCCTCATTTGCAGATATTTTTGCCCATTCCACAGACTGTTTTGGGGTTGTTTTTGTTGCTTCTTTGGGTATTGGCCTGCACCACATGTCATGCAGGATCTTGACCAAGGATCAAACCTGTTCATCCTGCAGTGAAGTGCAGAGTCTTAACCACTGGATCTCCACAGAATTTCCTGGCTTTTTTAAAATAGCTTCTTTGGGTGTGCAAAGATTTTAAGCTTAATTTGGTCTTGTTTGTTTTCATTTCTACTGCCTTGAGAGACTAAGAAAACATTGATATGACTTATGTCAGAGAGTGATTTGCCAATGCTCACTTCGAGTTTTATGGTGTCATATCTTACGTTTAAGTCTTACGTCATTTTGGGTTTTTTGTGCATGGTGTGAGGGTGTGTTCTAACTTGATTGTTTTACATACAGCTAACCTTCCAAGCACCACTGCTGAATAGACTGTCTTTTCCTATGTTTTTGCCTCCTTTGTCAAAGATTGATTGATTGTAGTTGTATGTGGGTTTATTTTTAGGCTTCCTGAGGTCTTGAGATTGAAGGAGAAAGGGCTGGTTCCAAGGCTGACTACAGACACAATAAGTAAATGAAACACATGATCCTTGACTGGGTCCTAAAAGGACATTACTGGACCAATCAGCAAAATTAAAAAATAGGTAGTGTATTAGATAATATACTGTATCAATATTACATTTCCTGAATTTGGTAGGTATCTGTGATTATATAAGAGAATCTTTCTGTTCTTAGGAAATATATGCTATTTAGGGATGAAGAAGGGCCATGATGTCTGAAACTTAACTCTCAAATGGCTCACTAAAAATATATCTACGGTTTATATTTTTTCATTCTCTGGTTGTATTTTTCTCCTCTTACCACCATCTGGCTGATTCTCTTCTGGAGTTTCTCAGTTCACTTTCCTCAGAGAAGGACACTTGGGTTGAATCCTCTCTACCACCCCTCTGAGGCAGAGTACTGTGCACTAGGAAAGTGCATAGGTTTCTGACAAGCCTCTGGATTGGCTGCCTGAGTTCAGGGGTCTACCCCTCGTAAAATCAGCTCTCGCCCAGAGCGCATCATGTGGTACATAACATGGCTGCTACCACTGCTTCCTCCACGGAGGTGGTGGCAAGAGGATCTCCTTCAAGGGGTTTGGCAGGCCCCATGCTTGGTCTAGCCACCAGATACTGTATTTCCAACTACCCAAATTAATTCCAGAGAAACCTGAAGCCTCCTGCACTGACTCTGTGCCTCATTCTTCCTTTCACTCTTAACACGTTATGGATGGATGCCTGCTCTGGGCCAGGTCTTATGCTATGTACTATGGGCTCAGAAGTGACCCAGTCCCTACTCTCTTCACTCTGATTCAAGTCGGAAAGGCATAAAAAACTCAGATAACTCAAGTTTAGAGCTAACCACAACCAACAAACAGAAAGCAGTCAATGCTGGTTGAGGGCTGAGCCCCATGGAACACAAGAGAAGGGGTTCAAAAGGCCTCCTGGATGGTAGTACTGGCTGTGGCTCATGGGATGGAAATGGGCTATCAAACAGGGACCTACCTGTTAGGAGGGTGTCCAGTGCCATCCCTGAGTTTGTTTTCTCTTCACACAGCCGGACCCAGCAGGACGGGACATCTCCATCCGGCCTCTCCTGGAGCACTGTGAGAACACCCACATGACCATCTGGCTTGGCATCGTCTATGCCTATAAGGGGCTTCTCATGGTAGGTGAAGAGCTACAGGCATAGTAGGGGAGATGTTTCTCTGGCAGAGCTCCCTCTCCTAGGGGTCTCTGTCAACATAAAAGTAAACAGAACCCCCAGGACTAAGCACTTGCTCTTTGCCACCCTCAGGGCCCGACATGTACCATTTCAATCCTACAGCAACTATATAAGATACGTACAAATAATATCCCCATTTCACTGATGAGGATGTTGAGGCTTGCTTTGCCCAAGGTAACTGAGCTGTTAAGTGGCAGAATAACCCCAAAATCTGTGAGTGTGCCTCCCAGCTGCCACTGTCCTGCTCCTTGACAGCAGTCTGTTGACATCCAATGCATGTTCATATCCTATGGGAGGTGGGTGGAATCATCTCCATTTGCAGACGCACAAAGTCAGGCTAGACATGTTCAAGGGTTTGCTGGCGGCCACCTAGTAACCTCCAAACCCAATACTCTTTCCACTCCATTCATCTGTTATACAAAGATCACATACCAAGCCTACCTCACACGAATGTCAAATTTTAAGGTTGGGAAGGACTTGAAAGGGCAGTTCCACCCAACCGTATCCTGGGTTGACCCTTGAATCTTCTCTCCACATCCTGTGCAAAACACACCTGCACCTAAGGACACTGGCCACTGCACCCTCAGATCGTTCCAAGGAAAGTTAAGCCATCGTCTGCCTCTCTGGCAGAGAGGAGGTACCCAGACACCCATCCAGCCCTGCTACACATTGCCAAAAGAACCCAGGCAGGTCTGTGGACTTGCCCGGCCTGTGCTTCCTCCCCTCTAGGATGCAGATGGCCATACCCAGCTGTAGGACTGAAGGAACCAGAATGATGCAGGCATTCATCAATGTGGCTTCCTTCCCTCTCTCAGTATCTGCTTCCTGGGCTTCTGGTTCCCATTCTGATTGGAATTAAAAATAACAACTAAACAGTCTGTGAAATAACACACCTAGAGGAGAGGAAAACAACTCTGGTTGTAAAAATACAAATTACAAAATAATTATTAACTTATAAAGGATATACCAGCTTATGAAATGGTTTCACAACCATCCATTCATTTCATCTGGATAGAAGCCCTGTGAGATAGCGTAGGCCCTTGGGATGATGTTAACTGGTTCATGCAGCTGTTGGATGCCCAAACTCCTTCAGTGATAAACCCAGAGGGAAAGGAACCCTTTTTAGGCTGGCCTCCTGGAGGGGCTGGACCCCAGCCGAGGCCCCTGCACCATTCAACAGCCGTGGTCAGCTCTCCTGCCCACACCAGCGTTCTGCCCAGCACCCCATCTGCACTTTCTCTGCAACCTGCCCTCCCCTCAGACAACCCTCAGAGGGGAGGCTAAACCCTCGACCATCTCTCCTTTCTGTTCACTGTTCTAGTTGTTCGGTTGTTTCTTAGCTTGGGAGACCTGAAAGATCAGCATCCCCATGCTCAATGAAAGCAAGAACATTGGGATGAGCATACTTGCATTTGACTTCTATCCTGTTCATTTCCGTTGGAAATGTACTGGTCAGGAATAGAGCTTTAAGTGAGGGCTTCCCTGGTGGCTCAAATGGTAAAGAATCTGCCTGCAGTGCAGGAGACCTGGATTCAATCCCTGGATTGGGAAGATCTCCTGGAAAAGGGAATGGCAACCCACCCCAGAATTCTTGCCTGGAGAATCCCATGGACAAAGAAGGCTGGAAGGCTACAGCCCATGGGGTCACAGAGAGTCAGACACAACTCAGTGACTAATACTTTCACTTTTCAGAACTGCAAGTGACAGAGAACTCACAGTAATAGTGGTTTAAGAATAGATAATTTTCCTTCAAGGTAAGCAAAAAGGCTGGTATGGAGGCTCCTAGAATCTGAGCCCTTTGGATCTTGTCTCCCTCACCTTCATCATATAGCTTCCACATCATGGTCTAAGATGACTGCTCAAGCTCCTGCCATCACATTCCACTCCATCTACTAAGAAGAGGGAAGAGGAACAGCCTTCTCCTCTGAAGACACTTCCCAGAGTGTATACACACCACTTCTACCTACGTGCACTGTCCTGAACCCCATCATATGCCATACCTAGCTTCAAGGACAGCTAGGAAATGGAGTCTCACTACTGTGGGTGGCTAGGTGCACTGGAAGATAATAGAAGTCCTAGACACATGAGTTCTGCCTGGTTTAACAGAAAAAAACTAGCCTGAATGTCTGGAGATACAGTCCACTTTGTCACCATACTGCTCTGTGGCCTGGGGCAAGTCCCATCCTCCTTTCTGGGCCTTCCAGCTCTCTGTAAAGGGAGGGGATGTGGTTGAGACCGTGTCTGAAATTCCTTCCCACTGTGGCCTCCTGCGAATCTGTGTGTAAACCGGTGGTGGAAGTAAAAGAACAGACAGTGTAACACACACTCTGCATTTCCTAGGCAGGGCTCAACCCAGGGCCACAGGTGGGGACAGACTGAGATCCAGAAGACCTGGCCAGCAGCAATCCCACTGGTCCTCACTGCAGTGGAGGCAGGAGTAACAGAAAAACCCTCAGCTTAGTAGCTTCTCAGAGCAGGAGCGCATGCCGCCACTTGCTGACAACCATCTCCCCTCTGGTCACTGTTCCAGTTGTTCGGCTGTTTCTTAGCTTGGGAGACCCGAAACGTCAGCATCCCCGCGCTCAACGACAGCAAGTACATCGGGATGAGCGTCTACAACGTGGGGATCATGTGCATCATCGGAGCGGCCGTCTCCTTCCTGACCCGGGACCAGCCAAACGTGCAGTTCTGCATCGTGGCCCTGGTCATCATCTTCTGCAGCACCATCACCCTCTGCCTGGTGTTCGTGCCGAAGGTACGGGGCGGCCGCCGCCCAGCTCCACCCTCTCAACCCTGGCGTCTGGCCTCTGGCTCTGCCACAAGGGGATTGCTATACTTCTTCCACTTTCTGAAAGTTTTATGCACTTTTTTAAAAAGATAATGACCACAATTCACATCACAGAAAGTTTGGAAAACGCAGAAAAGCAAAACCAGATTTTTCAGAAATCTTACATAGTCCTGCTGCCCCAAAATAATCACTGTTAATATTATGGTGTGCTTTTTTACTGTTAGTATTTCTGATTAACAGTGGTTTTTTTTAATGATTTACGCAGTGACACTTTTTCAGATATAACTACAATTATCATACACTTTGTAGTTTGCCTTTTTAACTTCTGCCCTTTGTACTGTCCTACAGTTTATAATCATAATTGAGGGCAAGTACTGTAATTTACTCATCCACTCGATCCCTTATTGGTGAGTATTACAGTTTCTTCCAGATTTTTATATTATAAATGAACTTTTTTTTCTACATAATACATTTTCCTTATTTCTAACTATAACCTTAAGGTGGAGTCACAGAAGTAGTACCAGTGGATCAAAAGGAGTAACCATTTTTAATAACCACTTATATTTTTCATTCATCTGAAGGGCTGACCTGAGAGATATTTTCCAAACATTATCCTATCCAGCAGGAGGCAGGTGAACCAGAGGCCTTGACCCCTGCACTAGGCTGATGTGTGTAGAAGGAAACCTGACCTTCAAGAATAAGAGGAGGAACAGGAAACAGAAACAGTTGAGAAGTCATTGACCCAAGTTAGGGAGCATCTGCCTTAGAAAAAAGGGAGAGAGACCATGGGGGTCCCACAGGTCCTGTGGCCTCCTGGGCAAGGCAGTGTCAGCTCTGTTCTAGAATGCCTCTGGCATACACTCCTTCCTTCCTTTACCTGACAACAGATTCCCAGGCTCCAGGTTAACACCACAGCTTCTCTGCCTGCATTCTAACTTTCCCTCCACCCTGTAGAAGATGCCAGATGATTCTAAGCCCAGCTCTTATCGGGTCACTCTGTTTTTTCACCCTCTATAGCTCTTCACTGCATTCCTGGCTCCAGGATCAAGTCCCCAACAAGGGACTGCCTTCCAGGACCATCAGATCTCCTTGTCTCTCCCAAAGAACTCTGTCCACCATATAGCTGCCCTTCTCTGTCAGCATCCTGAGCCCCAGGCCTCCCTGTGTTTGCCTTTGCTATTCCTTTTCCCTAGACTTCCTTTATTCTCACCATCCTTCCACAGACCCTCCATGGATCCAAGCCCAGGCCCAGAGCAGCATGGTGAACACTCTGGCCTGGTGAAGATCCCTTCTCCGTCCCTGCTCCTTGCCTCTGAACCATGAGGTCCTGGTGCACAGAGGCTGTAGCCATGGTTCTAACAAGCACAAGCTCGTGCACTGTTTTCGCAGCTGTCGCCTACAACTGTTTTTATTTTCTGTGTGGAGTAAGGCCTAAGGTGGAATGAGGCTCAGTTGGAGTGAGGCTAAGGGGCATTGGGTGGGCTTTGCAGGATGGCTGGGATTCTCATGGAATAAGGGTCAGGAGACCAGACATCTAGGAGCAAGGAAAAAACCCAAGACTTAGCAAGAGGAAGGGCCTGCCTAAGGGCACACACAAAACAAAAGGACAAGGAAAGCCTAAGCCTGGGCTCCAGACTTCGTGGTTCCCAGGGTCCCATGTTGCCTCCAGCACAGGACCCCTGGAAGCAGCTGGATGGACATGGGGGAAGTATGGACCCCAGAGTCCTCTTTTCAGCACTCCTTTGTCTTTTCAGCTCATCACTCTGAGAACAAACCCAGACGCAGCAACTCAAAACAGACGATTCCAGTTCACTCAGAATCAGAAGAAAGAAGATTCTAAAACCTCCACCTCAGTCACCAGCGTGAACCAAGCAAGCACATCCCGCCTAGAGGGACTGCAGTCAGAAAACCATCGCCTGCGAATGAAGATCACAGAGGTACCTCCCACAGGGCTGGTCATCAGGGCCCCGTCCTCCCACTTGAGCCCTTCTGCCTTGTGCAGGAACTCTCCGGGCTGCCACATCCCACCACATCCCCTCAGAGCATCGCCACGTCGTGATGGTGCAGCCCCATCTCCTGACACTATGGCTGCAACAAGAACTGGGGGAACATAAACTAGACAGAATCTGACAGGAGTTTATTGCACCTGGCCCAGGCTATGGGGTCCAGCGATGCCCAATTCAAGACGCTCTCTGACAGGAGTTTAACTTAAAGATTTACAAGCCCCCAGATTATAGCAATGAGTTGGGAAAACTCAGTTTCCTCCTTGGGGCCAGGGTAGGAGCTCTCACTCAGTTGGCGCCTGTGTCTTCTAGCTGGACAAAGACTTGGAAGAGGTCACCATGCAGCTGCAGGACACACCAGAAAAGACCACCTACATTAAACAGAACCACTACCAAGAGCTCAACGACATCCTCAACCTGGGGAACTTCACTGAGAGCACAGGTAGGAGGAGGCGGGACCCTGGGTATGAGAGATTTTACAGATGAAGACCCTGAAGCTGAGAGGGGCAGTGCAGGGCAGGTCTGAAGTCCCACAAGCCAAGCTGGAGTGTCTGAAACCCATGACTTCTGAGAACAGTTCAGTGTTTGGAGTCCCACCTGGGGATCCCCCTTACGCACAGTGCTTCTGTTCCTCAGGCCCCTAGGCTTCAGCTCCACGTGTCCACAGCGTGGCCAGTATTCCCAGTGTTCTGACTGAGGGCACACTGTTCTTAGTGAGTAATGTACTCATACTTCTCCCAACACACCTCATCAATGTACAGGAAAGGGATAGTCTATAAGATGACATGATGCTCAATCCCACCAACCACTTGAAGAACAACAGTCCAATTTTTTGCCTACATTTAGGCAAAATTTTTTAAAAGATCACCAGTGTTTCTAAAAGCACACAGAAATGGACATTTTCCTGCAATGTTTTGGAAGTTGGTCTGGCACTCTCTAAAGGTCAGGTAAGCTCATTCACTAGCGATTCCCCTAGCAAGAGGCTGCCACTTGGAAACAGCCGCAAATGGTCAAAGGTATAGACACACAGTGCTTATTGTAACACTACCTGTAGGCGAGAAAAGCTGGAATTAACTTACCTGTTTGTCATTTGGGGTGGTTTTATTGATTATGATACAGCCCAAACAAGGCACATGATATAGCTGCTAAAAAATGAGGTGTATCTGTTTGTGCAGGGCTTCCCAGGAGGCTCAGTGGTAAAGAATCTGCCTACCAATGCAGGAGATGTGGGTTTGAACCTTGGGTCAGGAAGATCCCCTGGAAAAGGAAATGGCAACCCACTGCAGTATTCTTGCCTGGAGAACCGCATGGACAGAGGAGCCTGGCAGCCTATATAGTCCATGGTGTTGCAGAGTGGGTTATGACTCAGTAACCAAATAACAAAAATCTATTTGTGCAGATATGGAATGATCTCTAAGAAAAGTTCAATGAAGACCAGAATTAAGA
The DNA here is from genome assembly GCA_006410615.1 of Neotragus moschatus. Classification (NCBI taxonomy): domain Eukaryota; kingdom Metazoa; phylum Chordata; class Mammalia; order Artiodactyla; family Bovidae; genus Neotragus; species Neotragus moschatus. Next base: position 416,838 of record SJYA01001317.1, on the reverse strand, counting down.
TATACACCAATGCACACACATGTATGTGTATGTGTTTGTATGAGTGCATTTTTAAAACAAGATTTGGTAGAACAAACACCAGCTTGTTAACAGTATCCACCTGTGTGAAAGGGACAGTATGTGAGGAGAATGGGTGAGAAAATTAATTTCATTTTATATACTTCTCTATTCTTTGCATCCTGTCATTAGCATATATTATAAAATCAGTTTGTTTAAGTCAATGAAAAATCTTTAGTTTCTTTTTTATTATATAAGTAATAATTATTTTATTTTATAAACAATATTATAAAATTCTTATATATTGAGGGTCGATTATTAAAAGTTTAGACTGAGATAAGTAACAAGGAAATTGGGCACTTCAAATTAGTGGAGAAAAATGAATTATTCAATACATTTCATTGGGATAAATGGGTAGCCACCTGGAAAAGAATAAACTTAGATCCTTACCTCACAACTCACCCAAAAATAAATTCCAGATGGATAGAAGATTTAAATATAAGAAAGTGACACCATGAATGTACCAGAAGAAACCATAGGAGAGTTTCTTTTGTAATCTCAGCAAGGGAAGGATAATCTTTTCAGTTTGATGTAAAACAGAGAAACCACAAAAGAAGAGGCTGACCAGAACACTGGACAGTACTTCAGCATTATGCAAGGGGGCCATTCTAAACAGAGAAATAATCGCCAACACAAAACCCAGAACTGTGAACAATGTGGTACTTCAGAGACCACAATAAGCATACTTATAACGTGAGAGCTAAAACAAGAAGGCAGAGCCTTGTTCAGCCTCAGCTGGGAGAGAGACTCAGATTTCTGATGCTCTGTGTGTGCTATCAAATGACAGTGAAAGCATCATGGGTGTTCACCTCTGGGGTTACAGACAGATGTCAGCAGGTTCACAAATACAGAATCCATGAATGAAGAGGATTGACTGTGTTCACGTGGATGCAAAATGACATACATATAAGGTTACCCCCTGCAGCAGAAAAAGAAAACACCCAAGCTCTTTTCCAAACCAAATGAATCCAGATCTCTCAGGTCAAGATCATGTTTTTATATTTCTTTAGTTCTTTCCAGGTGGTTCTGAAGTACAAAGAAGGTTGAGAGCATCATGTTTTGTGGCTACACAGTATTTCTTTGGAGGCCCCATTTGTACATATTAGTAAATAACAAATCCATTACTACTGCACAAATTTGGGTTAGTTCCAACTTTCTGATATACAAAGGATAGTGATTTAAACATCTTGTATATATCGTCACACAGATTGTTGACTATTTCTTTTGGGACAGTTTCTCAAAGTGGAAATTCTGAGTAAAAGAAACGTACTTTTTAAAGTGTTTGATACTTATTGACAGTACCTCCCAGGAAGATTATGACAGTTTATACTCTCACCAACAGTTCACTATTATTATTCTTTTCAGTCTGTGGCAATCTTGGAGTTCTTTTTTCTTTGGCATTACATCCCTAACACACCCAAGTAGAGAACCTTCATATTAGAACCTCTCATTACTAAGTTATGTTACCTACATTGGTCAACTTGATTCCCTTTCTTCTTATAGAAAGGAAGGTCCAAGGGCACACCATCCACATCTCCAGCATGCTGTGTCCATCCCTGGATGGGAGCTTCTAGGCTCCCTGCCTTGGGCTCAAGAGAGCTGCTCAGGGACCAGGGCTTAGAGAACTCAGGGGAGATGGGCTCTTCTGCATTCTCCCTTCTTGGGCAGTATCCTAAAAATGAATACGTTGTTGATTTTTAATTAATAGAATTATTGCAATATTGTTGTTCTGCATTCAGATGGGGGAAAGGCCATTTTAAAAAATCACCTCGATCAAAATCCCCAGCTACAGTGGAATACAACAGAGCCCTCTCGAACATGCAAAGATCCTATAGAAGATATAAACTCCCCAGAACAGTAAGTATCTTCTCCTTTGGAATTATTGCCAGAGTACTGCACGAGAGTTTACAATTGGCACCATGTTTTCACATGCATTACTTTATTTGAACTCTATGGTAATTTCATGATACAGATCAAATTACAATGCTTATTTTACAGATAAGAAGACTAATACTCAAAGAAGCGAGGTGACTTGCCAAAGCTTACCAGTTGCCAAATGCAAGGGATAGGTTTTGAACTTGGGTCTGTCCAACGTCAAATCCCATGTTCTCTTCCTTTGTTGGGCTTCCCAGATGGCTCAGCAGGAGACTCCACCTGCAGTGCAGAAGACACGGGTTTAATCCCTGGGTCAGGAAGATCCCCTGGAGAAGGAAATGGCAACCCACTCCAGTATACTTGCCTGGAGAATCCCATGGACAGAGGAGCCTGGCTGGGCTACAGTCCATGGGGTCACAAAGAGTGGGACATAACTGAACCAACTGAGCAGGCACACAGCCTTTGTTACATGTAAAATGAATACATTTACTTAACACTAATTTACTGAGATCTATATGTATCAAGCACAGAGTTGAAGAAAACAAATAAAAATCCTTCCCTTCATGGAGTTTACCTTCTATCTGGCAAGACAATAACAACAAAAAAGCAAACCCTTGTATGTAAATGATAGGTGCTTTGGAGAAAAATTAAGAGAGTATAATTTTACACAGGGAAGTCAGAGCAGGCTCAGTGAGAATGTGACATCTAAGCAAAGCCCTGGACACCTCTGGCAGCTTTGTCCCCACTGGTAATTTTTAGTTCTTCCCAGTTTACAGCAGATTAGAAGCAGCAATTAGAAATGTCAACCCTGAAACTTGTTCCCTAGGAAGTGACAACACGAGGGGAGGAGCCAGCAAAAGGAATCCATTCACCAACTGCAGTGTCATTTGGGGCCATGTAGTCACAGAGTTAAGAGCCTCTCAACCCACTTAGCTCCAAGGCCTTGAAGCTGACAGGTCCAGTATAATCACTGGTGGTTACATAGCATTCATCAGTGATCTACCTATGAGTTCCATGCACTAGAGTGCAAGCACCTTGAAGGTAAGGTGTAAGTCCTTCCGATGTTCCTTGGATTGAACACAGCTTCCAGCACTGAATTAATGAAAAAGCAAACAGGATCCTAGCAAACAGCAGAGCGCATGGCTCCAACAGCAACACACAGATCCCACGCTGCTCAGGATGCTCAGGCTCAACACCCTTTCCCAGGTCAGGTTCATTCTCTAGCTCCCCATTTTCCTGGACTCTTGCCAACACTGATGACATTATACAAGTTCAACGTGAATTTCAAAATGAGGTCTCCAACACAGTAATCTCTCATGAGCACTTGGGAGACACCACTCTGGCCAGCAGGTCCTTAGGGAGCGGGGGTAGCACTGCCTTTGGCTCCATGCGTCTCAGAACCCCACCAACACCCTGCCTACACACCAGGTGCCCCTGTGAATTGATTTACCGCCCCATAAAGCACTGTCTTTCACCAGAAGCGGCCCCACCTTCCCCGGTTCTGGTTGTTTCTGTGCCCAGAAGAGCAGGCTCTCTGTGCCCTCTCCTCATCTTTATCATGGGAACAGCAGCACTTCTTTTGCCTAGTGGCTTCTGTGAAGGTCTAGGGACTTCCCCACCTGAGTGGCCTGTGGGACACAAGGAGGCCTAAGAGTTCAGGGAATGCAACTTCCCAGATGCAGTGGAGCACTGTACAAGATGCAGCAGAGCAGGGGATCAGTGGCCCGTGCACAGCCCCCAAAGCAGTCTTCACACAACTGAGATGACTCTGCTGCCTGTTGGTCATGAGGACCAATGAGAAGGCAAGCGGAAGGGTAGGCAGTGAGCAGGGAGTCTCCACTCCTCTGTCATCCTGCTTACCCAGCCCCAGGTGTTTTTTTTGTTTTGTTTTGTTTTTTTACTGCATTTCTTGGAATTTGCCAAGGGTTCTGGGGGCTCAGAGGAAGAAAGAGCTCATTTTCCGGGGGGAAGCGGGGGAGGGTAGTACAAAACAGATGACATTTAAACTGGACCTTAGAGGGAAAGCAGAGGAAGAGCTTTCTAGGCTGGGGAAACAGCAAGTGCAGAGGCTTGGGAGACTGCCCATAAGCAGGGTTTCAGGGGAAACTAGCCACAAGAGGGTAAAATTTTTGGTGGGAGCAGGCAGAAGATTCCACCTGGAGAACCTGGCAAGAAGCAGATCTTGGGGAGCCCTGAATGCCCCATTCCAGTGTTGGAAAGAGTACACTAGTCACCAAAGAAGCCACAAGACCAGGAAGGAACCTTTTGGAATTGGCCAGCATCAGGGACGCCAATGAGCAAGGATAGAGCAGCTGAGAAGCCTTTCAGGGATGGAACCCAAAGCCAAGTCCATTTGCAGACTTGCAAGAGTAGAGAACTGTCTGTGTTTGCAGCAAAGCCCTGTTCAAAGGGCAAAGTCTTGTTCTTAGGAAGCACTGGAAGCTCAAGAAGCCTGCCTCCTCCCTGCTTACTGTCACCGTGGTTATTGCTGGGCAGCAGTTGGCACAGGTAGGCCTGCATTAAACACCTGCCAGATAGGTAAGTGACTGGATGACAGGAAGGTCAGACCCTGGACTGAGAGAGAACTGCACTCCTGCCATCAGCTTCTTGGCCCAAGCGAGTCCAGGGACCTTCCTNGAGCCTGGCTGGGCTACAGTCCATGAGGTCACAAAGAGTGGGACATAACTGAACCAACTGAGCAGGCACACAGCCTTTGTTACATGTAAAATGAATACATTTACTTAACACTAATTTACTGAGATCTATATGTATCAAGCACAGAGTTGAAGAAAACAAATAAAAATCCTTCCCTTCATGGAGTTTACCTTCTATCTGGCAAGACAATAACAACAAAAAAGCAAACCCTTGTATGTAAATGATAGGTGCTTTGGAGAAAAATTAAGAGAGTATAATTTTACACAGGGAAGTCAGAGCAGGCTCAGTGAGAATGTGACATCTAAGCAAAGCCCTGGACACCTCTGGCAGCTTTGTCCCCACTGGTAATTTTTAGTTCTTCCCAGTTTACAGCAGATTAGAAGCAGCAATTAGAAATGTCAACCCTGAAACTTGTTCCCTAGGAAGTGACAACACGAGGGGAGGAGCCAGCAAAAGGAATCCATTCACCAACTGCAGTGTCATTTGGGGCCATGTAGTCACAGAGTTAAGAGCCTCTCAACCCACTTAGCTCCAAGGCCTTGAAGCTGACAGGTCCAGTATAATCACTGGTGGTTACATAGCATTCATCAGTGATCTACCTATGAGTTCCATGCACTAGAGTGCAAGCACCTTGAAGGTAAGGTGTAAGTCCTTCCGATGTTCCTTGGATTGAACACAGCTTCCAGCACTGAATTAATGAAAAAGCAAACAGGATCCTAGCAAACAGCAGAGCGCATGGCTCCAACAGCAACACACAGATCCCACGCTGCTCAGGATGCTCAGGCTCAACACCCTTTCCCAGGTCAGGTTCATTCTCTAGCTCCCCATTTTCCTGGACTCTTGCCAACACTGATGACATTATACAAGTTCAACGTGAATTTCAAAATGAGGTCTCCAACACAGTAATCTCTCATGAGCACTTGGGAGACACCACTCTGGCCAGCAGGTCCTTAGGGAGCGGGGGTAGCACTGCCTTTGGCTCCATGCGTCTCAGAACCCCACCAACACCCTGCCTACACACCAGGTGCCCCTGTGAGTTGATTTACCGCCCCATAAAGCACTGTCTTTCACCAGAAGCGGCCCCACCTTCCCCGGTTCTGGTTGTTTCTGTGCCCAGAAGAGCAGGCTCTCTGTGCCCTCTCCTCATCTTTATCATGGGAACAGCAGCACTTCTTTTGCCTAGTGGCTTCTGTGAAGGTCTAGGGACTTCCCCACCTGAGTGGCCTGTGGGACACAAGGAGGCCTAAGAGTTCAGGGAATGCAACTTCCCAGATGCAGTGGAGCACTGTACAAGATGCAGCAGAGCAGGGGATCAGTGGCCCGTGCACAGCCCCCAAAGCAGTCTTCACACAACTGAGATGACTCTGCTGCCTGCTGGTCATGAGGACCAATGAGAAGGCAAGCGGAAGGGTAGGCAGTGAGCAGGGAGTCTCCACTCCTCTGTCATCCTGCTTACCCAGCCCCAGGTGTTTTTTTTGTTTTGTTTTGTTTTTTTACTGCATTTCTTGGAATTTGCCAAGGGTTCTGGGGGCTCAGAGGAAGAAAGAGCTCATTTTCCGGGGGGAAGCGGGGGAGGGTAGTACAAAACAGATGACATTTAAACTGGACCTTAGAGGGAAAGCAGAGGAAGAGCTTTCTAGGCTGGGGAAACAGCAAGTGCAGAGGCTTGGGAGACTGCCCATAAGCAGGGTTTCAGGGGAAACTAGCCACAAGAGGGTAAAATTTTTGGTGGGAGCAGGCAGAAGATTCCACCTGGAGAACCTGGCAAGAAGCAGATCTTGGGGAGCCCTGAATGCCCCATTCCAGTGTTGGAAAGAGTACACTAGTCACCAAAGAAGCCACAAGACCAGGAAGGAACCTTTTGGAATTGGCCAGCATCAGGGACGCCAATGAGCAAGGATAGAGCAGCTGAGAAGCCTTTCAGGGATGGAACCCAAAGCCAAGTCCATTTGCAGACTTGCAAGAGTAGAGAACTGTCTGTGTTTGCAGCAAAGCCCTGTTCAAAGGGCAAAGTCTTGTTCTTAGGAAGCACTGGAAGCTCAAGAAGCCTGCCTCCTCCCTGCTTACTGTCACCGTGGTTATTGCTGGGCAGCAGTTGGCACAGGTAGGCCTGCATTAAACACCTGCCAGATAGGTAAGTGACTGGATGACAGGAAGGTCAGACCCTGGACTGAGAGAGAACTGCACTCCTGCCATCAGCTTCTTGGCCCAAGCGAGTCCAGGGACCTTCCTGGTGAGCACAACCAGCCAGCATTCACTAACATTCCTCCCTTCTTTCTCTCCCTGCCACAGCATCCAGCGCCGGCTGTCCCTCCAGCTCCCCATCCTCCACCACGCCTACCTCCCGTCCATTGGAGGCGTGGACGCCAGCTGTGTCAGCCCCTGCGTCAGCCCCACCGCCAGCCCCCGTCACAGACACGTGCCACCCTCTTTCCGAGTTATGGTCTCGGGCCTGTGAGGGTGGGAGGCCTGGGGCCGGGGCCTCCCCCAGGACAGAACCACACAGAGCAGAGGCAGCTGCTGCAGGAGCACTGTCAGCTCTGGCTGTGGAGAAGCTGGCACCACGGCTGGCCTTGTGGGACTGCTCAGATGGCACGCGGTGCACAGGATGGGGGCACTTGGCACCTGACCTCGCGCCTTATTTGTGAAGTTTTTATTCTTTCACAAAGAAGAGGAATGAAATGACCTCTTCCTTCATGTCTGCAAAGGAAGAGGAGCTAGGATATTTGAAACTTTGCAAAAAAAAAAAAATCCTAGACAAGGAGAAAGTCGCTAGAACTCCAGCTAGAAGTCACTGAGTGGCCCTGAGCAGCCGTGAGAAGAGGTGAAGGCTTCTGGAGAAACCACCTCTGCCTCTCCACACATGCCACTGGCTGTGACCCCCCAAGCCAGCCCTTCTCCCCTCTGGGGAAGGAGGCAGGCAGGGCAGCCAGGCCTCCAGCGGCCAGTCCAGCCAACCCCAGCCTTCCTGGAACAGGGAGCCTTGCGGGAAGGGGGACCGGGCACAGCTCTGCGGGCCGAGGGCTGGGGTACCGGAGTAGGCTGACTCACACATTAACACAATAACACCCATTCCGGGACCGTGGGGATTTAGGGCACGTCACTGCAGACACGCTCTGCAGCATTCACCCACAGTCGGCCATGTCTTTGTGTTCCTATCAGGTGCTCCCCATAATAAGGGGAGCACCCGAGCTAATCATAGAATGTCCGTTCCCAGCAAACACGATAAAGAAAGATTGTGCACTTTAACCTCTCTCATCAGGGCCCAAGGGTTGGCTGGGGTTTTTTGTTTTTTTCCACTGACTTTGTTTCTGACCAAAGTGAATCGGGGGCATCTGCTAGAGAACATCCCTGTAGTCATGGGGAGAGTGTTGTTAGCTGAGCGCTTCCCTTCCTTTCCAGAAGGTGGCCTTCATCCGGACAAGCTGGTGGGCTCTGCCCTTGTTGCGGGGATAGGGGGGCTGATCAATCAGCATACTGATTCTCATTCATAAGATCACTCTTCCTTTTTAAAGGAACCCCAAAGAGCACCGGCCTGGGAGTGAGACAGACCTGGGTTCAGGCCCTTGCTCCACTGCTAACTCCTTCCATGACCTTGGGCAGGTCTCTTGTGTCTCTCTGAGCCCGTTTCCTCTCACAAACAAATTGGGGTTGAAATAACACCCGTCCTGCCTACCTCACAGGGTCGCTCTGAGGATCAAAACTTGATCTTGTCCAGAAAAGCTTCCTACTGATCAGTGAAGTGGCCCTGACCCGTGAGGTATCAGGATGACCATGACCTTCACCCCTCAGGAGAGTCAGCGCTGCAGCCCAGAGAAGCACCCAGCACAGCCCTCTGCCAGGATCCACTCAGCTGGAGAGGGGCTCCCGATGACTTTTGTAACATTCCTAGACAGGTTCATTCTCTGCTAAAGAAAGGCCTGAATGACAATGTCCGGGACGTCTGCACAACTGAGCAGTCGCTCAACTCCCTAAAGAAACCTAATGGCAGCTTCAACAGGCAGGCAATAATNGCCAGGATCCACTCAGCTGGAGAGGGGCTCCTGATGACTTTTGTAACATTCCTAGACAGGTTCATTCTCTGCTAAAGAAAGGCCTGAATGACAATGTCCGGGACGTCTGCACAACTGAGCAGTCGCTCAACTCCCTAAAGAAACCTAATGGCAGCTTCAACAGGCAGGCAATAATCTCTTCCCAGACCACTGAAGTCAGGAATACAGCGCTGTCTCCACCAGGCTTTGATGAAAGGGCCCATGGGAATCTCAACCATCGCCAACATTTCAAAACACCCTATTTCACGTAGCATATCATTCCCCTCCCCTCCCCCAAAGAGAGGTTATGGAGGAAGGTAGCTTTTAGGGGGAAAAAAATGTTAACACATCACAGGTCAAGTTGAAGTCGCTGTCTGTTTAGGCACTAAAAATCGGTGTTGTCACTCACTGTGTATTACAGTATTTACTTGCTTTGATTTCACCAAACCAGATTTAATTTAAAGGATCACATTTAATTTTTCAAGGGGAAAGAGAAAATTCATTGTACATAATGTATACACACACACACACACACACACACACACACAGAAAAACAATACCTGTAGAAATATTAATCCAGCATAGCAGGAAAAAAAACAAAAGTACCGGACAGTCGGAGGTGAGTGTGTGCATCCGTGACCCGTTGTGACTCCTGAGCGTGCACAGTCTTCTAGATTAACCCACACAGTACATTCTCTGTCTTAATGATACTGTAGGTTCACCCGATTTTTTTTTCAATTTCCCCACAAATAACAAGACCCACAGAAGTGACTCTAGCTATTTAACGGTTCTGTTCTTTTATATGCAGCAAACACACCATACATTTCCTAAGAGGCTTCAGCCTGAAGGTGTTTTCCAATGAACGTTAGTGCACAAATACTTTAAATTAGACTGGAACTGCCAGAATCAAATGTAAATGAGGAGTTTCTCGTACCCCTATTGCATGGTATCAATTTTTAATAAATTGTTGCAAATTTGTTTTTATGAATAAAAGGAAAAAACTGTCTTTAATGCCTACTCTTCCCCAAATGCAGGTCAGATCAGGCCATATCCTTCTGCTCAGAAACTCGGAGGGTAGCTCTCAGGGAGTCTGTCCATCGTGTCCCTTCCTTCAGATGCTGCCTCTGCAGACAGGAGCAGAGCAGCCCTACTGCCTTCTGGTGATAGGTCCTGGGGAGGGAACCTGACCTCAGCTGGGCCAGTAAGTCTCTTTCCAAGGCAGAAAAGTTACCCACAGAAGAGAATAATGAAGCCAGCACAGAGAGAAACAGGACCAAGAGATGTGTCCTGATGGTGGTGTCCAAGCACCAGGTCAGCTGTTTCTGAAGGACAGCAGAACCCTGGTGCTCAGATTGTCCATTCTCTCAATGAATCACTCTTCTCCCTAGGTTAGCTCAAGTTCAGTTCCCAGCAGTTGGAACCAAAAGGTTCCTAACCAGTTTAGAAGCCTCACTGCCTCCCTGGCCCTGACCCACTCCAAGCCTTGACAGCCTGTGGAGATCTGGTCCCAAGCTCCTTCCAGACACATCACCCACCACTCCCTGGACCCTACAGACTGTCTGCACTTCCCTCACCACACTGGCCCTCAGTCTACAGCTCCATCTCAAGTCCACCTCATCCTTCAAGGTCTCATCCTAAGTGCCCTCTTAGTTCCCTCAACCGGAAATGTTCTCTTCTGCTGTCCCTCTCCCACCACACTGGGTACAGGATCATGCTGGCCCTTCCTCTCCACCACAGACCGCGAGTTCCCCAAGGATGAGAGGCATGTTTACTTCTTCCATGTTCCCACCTCCCCCAGCATCAAGCTCTCTCATTGGCTCGGAACAGTCCCTGACGAGGCTCCTGCAGAGCTGAACGTTGTGGCTGAGGCATGTCCATATTAGTTTCCAGGTCTGGAAGGTTAAGCAAGGCCAATGTGACCAAAGCAGGCCAGGGAGGCCTGAAGTCATGTGACTGGGTGAGAGTCCCCAGAATGGGGGGCTGGACTCACAGATTTCACTAGAAGGCTGGATCCAGGCTGGAGTTTCCTAGTGCACAAGATCCTTAGTAGTGAGCCTAAGGATCAGGTCTCCTGAATCCTGGCCAACTTCTACACAGCCCTCCTCTGTGACACAGGATGGTCAAGGGTGGGCAACAGGTCCAACAAGGTTATCTAAGGTCACTGAATGAGTCACAGTGAAGGCAGGGACAGAACCAGAATCCTGATTAACACACCTTCTCTACCTGATCTAGACTCCCAGAAATTAGAAGCTAAGAAGAACCTTAGGGGTCAGCTTGTTCAGCCCCTCGCTTCACATATGGGCTAAGCTGAGGACCAATGTCAGAAGCCAAGGTCAAGCAGACAGTCCTGAGAGGGCAGGCATGGAGCCTGGATTTTCTCACTTTAAGATCCAGCTTCTTCCTCATACTTTACCCAGAACAACCACAGCAGGGAGACACTGCTCCACCACCTCAGGTTATTGAGAAGTCTTCCTATTTCCCTACTAAATACAGAATCAACTGAAGAAAACTTTAGCCTTTCCTTCTAACACTTCTGAAAATTCTCACGGGACTGAAGAAAATGCTCATTACCATCATCAGTAGAGTTCTTCATGCCTTGCCTCGCCTTGGGGAGCAGCTCCGTGGTAACTAAAGTCTAAAGGAAAGGACCCAAGAATGGTGGGCACCTCATTTTTTCATTTAGGGGTCTCTTTGACTTTCTTTGGTTATGACTAGCTTGTTTTTGAAGTAAAACTAAAATAAAGACTATTTCCGAGCCTCAAAGAGAAGCATTCCAGAGTTGAAGCACTTTGAGAAAATGCTGGTTGGTAGTCTCCTTACCTTGTGCTGTGGAGACGACCCTGGGATGATATGCTCTGAAGGAAGCTGGGAAAGGTTATCTAGAAAACACTGAACCTGGGGCACCAGCCAGAGTCCTGACCTTCCAGACTTGTTCTCCATGCTCAGCAGTCTCCTCTCAAGAAGAATCCTCATGGGATCTGACTCCAGAGGCTCAGAAGCCAAGGACAGGGAGAGAAGGTGGTGCTGGGTTTAAAAAAAAAAAAAGAGAAAATGCACCAGTAGTCACTGGCTGCTCTGCCTGTCCAGCCCATTCCTGCCCCTCCCCTGGCAACACAGCTCTGTTTGTTAGGGGAGGAGAGGGACCTATGGGAGGGACTCTGGAAGAACTATCCTTGCTCCCTTCCCTGGACACAGAAAGAAAGTGAAAGCCACTCAGTTATGTCCCAACTCTTTGTGAGCCCATGACTATACAGTCCATGGAATTCTCGGCCAGCATTCTGGAGTGGGTAGCCTTCCCCTTCTCCAGAGGATCTTCCCAACCCAGGGATCAAACCCAGGTCTCCCACATTGCAGGCAGATTCTTTACCAGCTGAGCCACAAGGGAAGTCCAATTCCCTGGACACAGAGATTGGCTTAAAGATGTGCTCATTACCTAAGCCCAGCCAATCAGCCCTTCTAGGGTTTCAGCCAGAGTTTAGTCTCAAATCTTGCCTTACAACTGGAGAGAAATGAAACAAGAGAAACTGAGCTCTGATATCATCTGGGCTCAAGGATCAGCAANGCTTAAAGATGTGCTCATTACCTAAGCCCAGCCAATCAGAGCCCTTCTAGGGTTTCAGCCAGAGTTTAGTCTCAAATCTTGCCTTACAACTGGAGAGAAATGAAACAAGAGAAACTGAGCTCTGATATCATCTGGGCTCAAGGATCAGCAATCCCTAAAGACATACTTGCCTTTGAGGATCTCTGTTGTCTGAAACTTTGAGAATTCTGCCCCCCTCTTTTCCCTTAGCTATGAGGAGACATTAGGAAAATATAAACATTCCCATACCCACCACTGAGCAAGGAGGGCAGGTAAGGGAAGAGGGGGCCTTAGAAGCCTAAGGAGGCTAAGGAAGGCCCAGTGTGGGTCAGGCTGTGTAGCCCCAGGAAGGAGCTGTCTGTTCCATGCTCCCTGAGCTTGTCCTTTGCCTATGCCCCATCTCCCTGACTGGTTACACCTTACTTGGTCCTGAGCNGGAGGCGGCCCCCCAAAAACTCTGTGGATATTTAAGTAAGTTTGGTGGCAAGGGGCCCATCCGGGGCTGGAAATCCCGCTGGTTCTTCTTCGACGAGAGGAAATGTCACCTGTATTATTCGCGGACCGCGCAGGATGCGAATCCGTTGGACAGCATCGACCTCTCCAGTGCGGTCTTTGACTGCAAGGCGGACGCCGAGGAGGGGACTTTCGAAATCAAGACTCCCAACCGGATAATTACCTTGAAGGTAAATGGAGCACTTTTTTCCCTTTTTGGCCGGGATGGGATCCCAGGGCACCGCCGAGCACAGGTGAGTGGTCACAATAAACTTATCATAATCACCGACCCCGATCACCTCAGTGAACCCTGGGTGCCCAGGGTTTTGTGCTTTTCAAAGCACATTCACACCCATTTCCTCATTAGGTTCCTGCAGTAAAGTCCGGGATGACGGACCTATGTTACGGATCAAAAAACTGAGTCATAAAGGGGTAAAGGGACTGGTTTGAGTCACATCACTAAAAAGTAGTGTAGCGCACACTTGGAATCTCATAGCTTTCCTACCTCTCAGTACCCTATCAAAACGTTTATGATACAGTCCATTGGGTTGCAAAACAGTCAGACAAGACTTAACCAGCTTAACAACAAAAAACTAGGCAGTTACCATAACTTTGTTACTTAGGGCTGAAGTATAGTCAAGATATGAGCTTTGCAATCCTCTTTCAAGGCCTGGATTCTGAATTACTTTTCTTGATGTTGTAGCCAAGGGGAGTGAATGCTGAGAAAACATTGGCAGAGATTGGGAGATAAATACTTAGGTTTCACTGATCAACCTACATTGTTCATTGAAGCATATCCAAACCTGTTTTCTCATCAGTAAGTTCTGTTTTATTATCATGTGTAACTGGAAAAGCCTGAAGCATTGCAAAGGCCATGTGCTTTGAAATCAGATAGGCTTGAATTCAAATTCTGCATCAGCTACTTACTAACTGTGTGACTGTGAGCAAGTTAACCTCTTAATACCTAGATAGTTTGTGAGACTAAAACAAGGTATGTAAGCCCCTGGCACATCACAGGCACCTACACGTTGCTGAATTAATCTCAGCCTAGACTACTGCTGGTATCTAGTGGGAGCGCAATACATATTTGTTGACTGAGCACACATACTGACAGAACCAAGGTCAGAAAGTTCTTGTCAAGTGAAAGCGCCTCGAACTTAACTAGAAAGAAAGATTGGTGTGGGCTAGGAGTTCTGGAATTCACACTCAGAGAGCAGTGTGCCAGTGGACTGCTTCCCACCCCTCCCAGCCAATGGAGAATCTATTGAGCCCCCTGGATATAGCTCACAGCTTTTCGTTGCACTTTAATGACTAGGCCAGTCTTGTGACCAGGCTGCAGTGGCAGGTGGGGGAGAGTCCATCAGAAGAAAATGATGGCCGAGCTGTGGCATCGGGGAAGGAGACATATGCAGGTGGCTATGGATATGAGAGAGGAGTCAAGGATGGCTTTTGTAACTGGCTGACTGCCTGGTTGGGCCAGTCACTGACGGCAGGGAACCCCAGATGAGGAAACAACAGGACATGCAGTCATATGTCCCCTTGGTAGATTCTTAAGTTTCAAGAGGAGAAGGGCCATGTGGGCTCACCAGTGTCTCCATTGCCTACCACAGGCCCTGACACATACCATAGATGCTCAATATACACATATCCAGAGAATTAATAAAATGGGTTGTTTGGGTGTGAGTGGGAGTTTGTGAGCACAAGGTCATGGTGAAGCCCTGGAAGAAGCTGAGGTCTCTCAGGGAAAGCGCTGATATATAGAAAGAGAATGGTGGGCAGCATTTTATCTGATTTGATCCCTCCATGGCAGGCTGAGGGCCCCTTTCATGGAGCCCCCAGCCTTCTGCACACGTCACCAGTAGCTCTCTTGAGAAGAGGGCTTGCCCTGGTTGCTTGTTCATATTCTCACATGGCCTTGACTGTGGTCATCTCTATGAGACTCACCTTCCAATCCTAGCGAGCTGCCCAGCTTCTGCAGCCCATCTATCTGATCCCATGCCTTCTTTCTGTAAGTCACAATCTCCTGGCCATAAATTATAACAAGTCTCTGGCTTAGAAGTGGGAGACCTGGGTTCTGGGACCAGCTCTACCACCACCGGCCTGGGCCACCTCACAGCCTTAGTTTCTCCAAGTTTCTCCATCTATAGAAGGGGCCAAGCACTCCTGCCCTGCTTCCCCAGTGGAAGATCAGGCAATGTAATGGATGTAAGAGTAGGTGTGTGGACCATCCAGTACTGGGGGACTGATGACCAGCGTCAGGCATACCTTGTGTGGGCTGCCTGGAGGTGCCACTGTATTGTTGTTGAGTGCATATGACTTTCCAGGTCCCAGTTGTATCATCCTCAGAAAGGAGGGATTCTCCTCATTCCACAGAGTCAGCTAGGACACTGAGATGTCACAAAGAAGGTAGTGATGCTACCCAGGCCCCAGCCAAGTCAGAATTTCAAAGCTCTCTCCCTCTCTCTCAACGTCTCCAAACTTTTTTATCCAGTGAGCACATTTTGAGCTCCTGCTGCATGTCAGGAACTCTGCTGGACACTTTCCTTCCCTCATTTCACCCTCATAACCACCTATGGACCTTATGCTTATCACCATAGCACAGATGAAAAAACTGAGCCCCAGAAAGGTTAAGATACCTCTGAGTGGAAGATCAGAGCCTGGTTATCTTCTNGCACATTTTGAGCTCCTGCTGCATGTCAGGAACTCTGCTGGACACTTTCCTTCCCTCATTTCACCCTCATAACCACCTATGGACCTTATGCTTATCACCATAGCACAGATGAAAAAACTGAGCCCCAGAAAGGTTAAGATACCTCTGAGTGGAAGATCAGAGCCTGGTTATCTTCTATGACCAAGGAGCATGCGGTGTTTCAAAGATGGGCACCTATCCACAGTGGCAGTGTTTTTTGTTTTTTTGTTTTCTCAGGAAGGAGAGAGTTGCCAAACTTACCATGACCTTCTCACATCCCTCACCCAGTCCCACTGCGTGGGCACAGGGCCTTGCCAACTAACCCTTGTGCTTCTCAGGCTGCCACCAAGCAAGTGATGCTGTACTGGCTGCAGCAGCTGCAGATGAAGCGCTGGGAGTTCCACAACAGCCTACCTGCACCTCCTGCTGCCCTCGACGCTGCCCTGGCTGGGAATGGGCCTGCCCTGCGCCTTGAGCTAGGTACCCAACAGGCTTGCCTTCTACTCACACACCCAGGGCTTTTGGTGACCAAGCCTCTACCCACCTGCTGGGAGTGAATGGGAGGAGTCCTCTGCCAAAGAAGCAGAGAGCCAGGGATGTGACTCAGGATCAGCTAGGGCAATAGCATAGCATCCATGTCAAGAACACAGGCTCTGAGGCCATGCTGGCTGGCTTTAGATCCTCATCCTGTGCAGTCTTAGGCAAGTTGCTTAGCCTTTCTGAGCTTTGATTTCCTTCCCTGTAAAATGAGGTTAATAAACTATACCTACTTCTTAGGGTTATTATAAGGATTAAATAAATCTACGCAGCTTAAGTGGTTGGAATGATGTCTGAGCATTGTCAGAGTTCAGTAGACGTCAGCTAATATGATGATGATGGCAATTATGCAAAGATCTCAAGAAATTTCACAAACTGTGAGGAAGGTTAATGAGAAAGTGCAGTTATTGTTGTTGCTTCTGACGTAAATGCTTTTGTGCTGTGAGTCGAGTAGATCTCTGATCTTATCCCATGTTTCTGTAGGGCAGAACCTTCACCCCCAGGTGACCCATAAGAACCCAAATCCTAAAACATCTCAGCATGGAAGAGTCCTGGAGCTCATACTCTCCTACACGCATATTGCAGCCAGGACTGTGACTGGCAGGTTTTAGAACTGAGACAGAAAACCACCCACAAGGCTGTAGCTTGTCTAACATGCTTCACCATCAGTTGACAGGGACCCCCGTGGGTGAGGGCGGGACCTGTGGCCAGCCGCCTCCCAGACCCTGGTACCCAGATGCCTTACAGACGGGGCTCATCTGCCTTTATCCGTCTCCCCACTTTTCCTTCCCCCAGCAAATGGCCTTCATTTACCATTTGCCCCTTCATTTACTTCATTTACAATTGCCCCTTCCTGAATCTCAGATAGCCAGTCCAGTAGTTCGCCTGGGCCAGCAATGTCTGCTTTCCGGCCTGCACGTCAGATCCAGACCCTCACTGCTATTGCTTTGGGTCAGGCCTGCACTCTTAGCTGGGCAACCACAGCAGCCTCCTTTCCGGTATCCACATGTCCCAGCCTGCTGCCGCAGACCCAACCTCTTCACTGCAGCCCAAGCGAGCTTTCTCAAATAAGCGCCCGAGCCCCACCCCCTTCCATGGCCGCCCTCCATGTCCCAGGCCCAGCTTTTTAGCACCAGATTTAGGCCTTGTCCTTCCCGGTCTCACCTCTGCCTATGCGCCCAGTGCCCACCTTGTGCTGTGCACTTCAGCAGCACCAGAGGTGTCCCTGCCTACTTTTGTCCACCTGACACATTCCTGCTTACATTCTTTGGCCACTCTCCACTGTCACCTCCTTGCTAACTTCCTCTTGGCAGCTTTCCAGGACTTTGCCAGCTGGATTCTGTGAGCCCTCAACGCTTTTTGCAGACAGTTAACATTATGTTCTAATCACAGTATGCTTGTCAGTCTCTGCCCCCTACCCTCCAAGGTGGGTTCCATGTCTCTGTCACATGTATCCTCAGTACCTGATGCCCTGCCAGGCACATTGGGTATCTACTGAATGAATGTGTCAGTGAATACATTGAATTTTATCATTAAGTGAGAAAAGGAATATATAGCCCTTAGCATAATGCCGGGTACATAGTGAATTCTCAGTGCTTGAGAACTGTCCTAATAATGCAGTTACTGAATGTGTCTGTACACCTTGTCATGGTAAATGCTTCTTTTTAATGGTTGATGAAAATCATTCATTTCTGCAGAGAACCTTCTGTGTGTTTTATGCTTCTAAGCACTTTCTTTGGGGAAGGGTGTGTTTGCTTTTGCTTCTGCACTTCTCTCCCTCCACTCCCATCTCCGGGAGAGCCAATAGCCCTGACTACACCAGAACGTGGCTGAATGACACAGTTGCCAGATCAACCTCAGACTAGAAGTGCCAAGGAAGCCTTCCCTTGACAGGATTCCCAAGTGTCCAAAGGGACATTTCTGGGCCTGCCCCTGCAGTGGGTGTTGGGGGAGGGGAGTGGTTGCCTTAATGACCAGGCGCCAGTCTCCTGCAGGGGACTGGAGAGTTGGGGGGTGGGGTGGGGGTAAGATGCAGGAAGCCAGGATGTAGGCTTCTCCTCTGAAGCCTTTCTCATCCCACAGCAGTCTCCTTCTCCTGGACACAGGGGCCCTGAGGAGGCTTCCCCAGAAAGACATTTCCGGAGTCTTGAGCAACTTGGCAGACCCCAGATCAGCTGTCTAGAGCAGACTGCCCCACCTCTCCAGCCTCCACCCTTCCTGGGAGGAAGCAGAGGCATGCTCCTAGGGGAGCAGAAACCAACAGACTTGCATCTGACTTTGAGTCACGGACACCTCATCTTCTATAAAAGTGTCTAATCATGTCCTTGAGCAATCTGCAAGGCATGTTCTCCGCAGCTTTTAAGTGTTTACACCTTTATTTTATAGTTGCCCTAAACACTGGTCTCTATAAGATCCATGGAGGATCAAGGGGGAGTCAGCAGATCTATAATAATAATAACACTTTGCCAAAGTAGGACACAGTTTACAAAGGACTTTTATGTATATCATCATAGAAATATGTATACTACTTACTGACTCTGTTCTCACACTTTACATGTCTCAAGTTCCCTAATCCTCACAGAGATCTTCGGTGGGTAGTTATTCCCATTTTGCAGAAGAGGAAACTGAGGCTCAAAGGGGTCAAGAGACCTGTCCAAGGTCACACAGCAAGAAAATGTCAGCACTGAAGTTTGAACCCTAGTCTTCAGACTCACACACACACCCCGACACCCCTCAGGCTATGGGGGCAACTGGTCATGTGTTCAGGGCCCTTTGGGGAAGCAGTGAATTTCTGGCTAGGCAATTTCATTGTGCTGATTTCTTCAGACTGGTGATGTGGTAGCCCCTACAGTTCAGGCAAAAGGAGAATTACAAGTAAATACTACTGAAAGTTTTTTGTGTAGGTACCTCACTGAGGGCATGTACACCTCCCTCTCTAGGCTGGAGAGGGGCCCAGAGACCCCAGGCCAGAGCCTTGGGTCATATCAGTTCTGTTTTCTATGGGGCTATCTGTCTGGAACTGAACCTGTAAAACAGTCCATGCCAAGCCCTCAGCCCTTCAGAGGTGTGCCTGTGTTGTATATGTTTTTGCACCCATGCCCTCTGTGTAGATGTAGTGCAAAAATAAATTTCCTCTACCCCTGCAATCTTTTACTCTCTCAGTGAGAGGGCTCCAAACGAAGAGTGTCTGCAATCCTGACATCCTCAGGGGCTGCCTGATCGGGGGCGTGCCACCCCTCCAGTGGCCTTAGTTCTCTCCCACTTTTTGTAACACTCAAAATTTACCTCGAAATATTTTGCTTCCCTCTCTCTTATACTTCAAATAACGCTTCCTTCGCCTTGAAACCTTCCTTACTATTAAACGTTTTGGAGGAAGCAGAACATATTAGAAACATAGAAAACTAGAAGAAAAAGTAACCATAAGCCTATCACCCAGAGACAGCCAGTGTTAATGTTATGTCATGGTCTCGTGCCTGCCTTTTATTTAAATATATCTCTGATCATATAATAATACAAAAGGCCCTACTTAGATTTTTGGCACTCAGTATTGTGTCCCTTGGAGAAGGCAATGGCACCCCACTCCAGTACTCTTGCCTGGAAAGTCCCATGGACAGAGGAGCCTGGTGGGCTGCAGTCCATGGGGTCGCTGAGTCGGACACGACTGAGCGACTTCACTTTCACTTTTCACTTTCATGCATTGGAGAAGGAAATGGCAACCCACTCCAGTGTTCTTGCCTGGAGAATCCCAGACATGGGGGAGCCTGGTGCGCTGCCGTCTATGAGGTCGCACAGAGTGGGACACGACTGAAGCGACTTAGCAGCAGCAGCATTGTGTCCCTAAAACTTCCCTGTGTTATAAAATCTCATTATTAACATCTGCTTTTGATGACTATGTATTTTCTGTTTATAAAAAGAATCCATGTTTACTGTAGAAAATTTGATGGGGTTGGGGGAGAAGTAAACTATAATGAGCATAACCTGCCCACTTCTAACCCCATCATGCAGTTCTGACCTCTGTTAAGATTGCAGAGTGTACTTCTTTGAGACTTTTTCTGGACAGTTGAGATCACACTAGAATCCCAACTTTTTCCACTTTATATCCCATGGATGTTCCCCATATTCCTAAGCATTCTTCATTAGCATTGTTCTCAATGGTTGAGTGATAGTCCATTGCCTGAAGGCATCATGATGTGTTTAACCTTTCCTCAGATCCTTAGCATTATTTCCAGTGTGAGGCCTAACCAGGATGAGCCTCCTGGCTCATAAAGCTTTGTCTGCATTTCTGACAACTTCTTTGGGATGGATTCTCAGATAGAAATATCTGCAGTTCTGCCAATTTTTAAGGGGGTTTCCAGGAAGGTTGTCCCAGCAAAACCTTTGGCGAAAAGCCTGCCTCTGGCTGCTGTTAACCTGAAGGGAAGCCTTGCTCTGCAGCTCACAGACTCTCACTTGCTCCCAGTCATAACACTGCCTGGCTTGTCTTCCTAAGTGCATTGACTTAGAGCATGGATGATTTCCCTTTTCTTTGTTCCCCAGAGCAAGAGGAGGAGGAGCAGGAGGCGTTCCTGTGTCCTGTGAAAATGCCCACTGAGCTTGTGGGCATGGGAGCTGCCTGGCAGCCATTCCATGCCAAGCCCTCGGCCCTTCAGAATATTTCCCTCAAGCACCTGGGAACTGAAATACAGTAAGTGCCATACAGCTGAGGGGCCTGCCAAGCTGCAGGCAGCCCCTCCTTAAGAGCTTACAGCGATCTGGTATGACTCTTCTATGGGGAGGTGGACCTGGGTTGGGGGCTAGGCTCTTTATTTTCAATTCATGACATCATTACTTTACTACATTTATTCTGATTTTTAGAATAGTATACATTCTCTGAAAGGAATTAGAACACCAGAAAGGTATAAATTTTAAAATTACCCATAGTCCTTTTACCCAGGAAGCATTCTTAGCATCTCCTTCCTCACATTTTCCATTTACATATGCGCATTGTTGTTGTTGTTTAGTTGCTCTGTCCAACTCTCTTGCGACCCCTATATACTGTAGCCAACCAGGCTCCTCTGTCCATGGGATTTTTTCAAGCAAGAATACTGGAGTGGGTTGCCATTTCCTTCCCCAGGGTATCTTCCCAACCCAGGGACAAAACTCTTATTTCCTATATTGGCAGGCAGATTCTTTACCACTGAGCTCCAGGGAAACCCATACATATGCTCATAATTGAGATCTATTCAGTGTAACAGAATGGTGGCTTCACAGTTTTCTACAAATGTCAAATGCATCATTATTCCCTTTTCACATGTGTAATTTACTGTATGTCGATTATGTCTCAGCTTCTTTTTCACTTACTCATGTGTGGTATATATAATTTATATTTCTTACTAGCAGGCTTTGTTTTAAACAGCTTATAAGAAGACAGCACTATAGCCTGGCTCTCAGACCACACTGCCTGCATTTGTATCCTGGCCCCACCAGTCATAGGCCCCACCAGTCATCTACCCTTGGCAAGATGTTTGATTTCTCTGTGCTTTACTCAGATTGTTAGTAAATGTAAATGAAGTAATGTTTGCCTCGTGTGTGTGNGTGGCTTTGATTCCCTAACCTTTCCAAGTTTCAGTTCTTTCTATCTAGTGGAGGTTATAACAGGATCTACCTCATTGGGCTCCTGTGAGGAGTAAATGAGTTGAATGTGTGTAGGTGAGGATGAGATGAGTGAATTCCTAGTGTTTATCTTGGACCTGGCCCATGCAAGGGCCAGGTCATTGTTGGTTGTGGATATATCCCTCATCTCATTGCGCATGAGAAAACCCAGGCTCAGAGAGGATAAATGACCTGCCCAAGGTTATCTGTCCTTCCAGAACAAGGCTTTAGGACCACTGCTCCCATGCTCAACCAGGCCTTTCAGACCTAGTTAAACCTACACAGAAAATGGTCCACAAACTGCTCTAAGCAAAGTCAGTAGAGTGGAGATGCCTCTTCCAAGCACAGTAGCTTGGCTGGGTTGTGGCCACCTGGTCTGTGACAGTAGTTAGTGAGCCGCCTGTCCCCAGCAGAGACATGCTTAGAACGATCTTTACTGAATGAAACTGGGGTTTCTATGCCTTCCCATACCCCAGGAGTGACTACTTGTGAGGCCTTGGACATGGTGGGGAGGCTGCAGTCCCTGGGCAAGGAAAAGTACAGTCACTCCACCAGACCGTGCCTCTGGCTACAGGATGTTCCCCAGGGTCTTCGCCAAATCATGTGTTAGACTGATGTGATGGGGCTCAGTACAAGACCAGCACAGAGTGAGAATCAGTAATAGTGCTCCTCTAGGATCGATCCTTGGGTTGCGAAGATCCCTTGGAGAAGGAAATGGCTACCCACTNCTCCACCAGACCGTGCCTCTGGCTACAGGATGTTCCCCAGGGTCTTCGCCAAATCATGTGTTAGACTGATGTGATGGGGCTCAGTACAAGACCAGCACAGAGTGAGAATCAGTAATAGTGCTCCTCTAGGATCGATCCTTGGGTTGCGAAGATCCCTTGGAGAAGGAAATGGCTACCCACTTCAGTATTCTTGCCTGGAGAATTCCATGGACAGAAGAGCCTGACAGGCTGTATAATCCATGGCGTTGCAAAGAATCAGACACAACTGAGCAACTAATACTTTAAAAGTAAGAACTAGGAAGAGGAAATGTCTAGCCCAAGGAATCAAGAGTACCTTATTCAAGTTCAGGTGTTTAGGAGTGCTGAGTTCTAATTTCTTCTCTATTCTTAATTTAATTGATTAATTTTACCTTCCATCAGTCGGCTGTACTTGCCATTAAGAGAACAATCTCATTCTTTTCCTATTTTGGACCCAACTATACCAAAAAACTGGATTTTGTTTTAAAAGCAAGTTTAAGATCAAATGATAGTCCTTTGAAAAGGTTAACAAAATTGACAAACATTTGTCTAGAAAGACCAAGAAAATAAAAGACTCAAATGAGTAAAGTCAGAAATAAGAGAGGGGTGCATCACTACCAACCTTACAAAAATAAAAAGGTTTATTAGGGAATACCATAAACAATTCCATTCCAACAAATTAGATAACTCAGATGAAATGGACAAATACAAAGTAAAACGAATTACTGAAACTGACTCAAAAATAGAAAATCCAAGTAGACCTATAACAAGTAAAGAGATTGAATTAGTTATCAAAAACTTACACACACAGAAGACCATCTTATTTTATAGCTCAGTATGCATATATGTAATTCACAAAAGAAAACCCTTTCTAAGTGGGGTGCATTCTGATATTTTCTGTTCCATTTTTTAGATGTTTATNGTGATGGGGCTCAGTACAAGACCAGCACAGAGTGAGAATCAGTAATAGTGCTCCTCTAGGATCGATCCTTGGGTTGCGAAGATCCCTTGGAGAAGGAAATGGCTACCCACTCCAGTATTCTTGCCTGGAGAATTCCATGGACAGAAGAGCCTGACGAGCTGTATAATCCATGGCGTTGCAAAGAGTCAGACACAACTGAGCAACTAATACTTTAAAAGTAAAAACTAGGAAGAGGAAATGTCTAGCCCAAGGAGTCAAGAGTACCTTATTCAAGTTCAGGTGTTTAGGAGTGCTGAGTTCTAATTTCTTCTCTGTTCTTAATTTAATTGATTAATTTTACCTTCCATCAGTCGGCTGTACTTGCCATTAAGAGAACAATCTCATTCTTTTCCTATTCTGGACCCAACTATACCAAAAAACTGGATTTTGTTTTAAAAGCAAGTTTAAGATCAAATGATAGTCCTTTGAAAAGGTTAACAAAATTGACAAACATTTGTCTAGAAAGACCAAGAAAATAAAAGATTCAAATGAGTAAAGTCAGAAATAAGAGAGGGGTGCATCACTACCAACCTTACAAAAATAAAAAGGTTTATTAGGGAATACCATAAACAATTCCATTCCAACAAATTAGATAACTCAGATGAAATGGACAAATACAAAGTAAAACAAATTACTGAAACTGACTCAAAAATAGAAAACCCAAGTAGACCTATAACAAGTAAAGAGATTGAATTAGTTATCAAAAACTTACACACACAGAAGACCATCTTATTTTATAGCTCAGTATGCATATATGTAATTCACAAAAGAAAACCCTTTCTAAGTGGGGTGCATTCTGATATTTTCTGTTCCATTTTTTAGATGTTTATCATGATAGCAAACTGATTTTTCAGTCTACCATGGGCGTCCCTGGTGCTCAGATGGTAAAGAACCTGCCGGTGATGCAGGAAACCCAGGTTCAATCCCTGGGTCGGAAGGATCCCCTGGAAAAGGAAATGGCAATCCCACTCCAGTATTCCAGTATTCTTGTCCCATGGAGAGAGGAGCCTGGAGAGCTCTAGTTCATGGGACTGCAAAGAGTTAGACACAAGTGAGCAGCTTGCACAATGGTTCATATCCTGTTTAAAAAACATGGACGTAGTGAACTCTTCAGTCATTTTTTTCTTCCTTGTTTATATTTTGGAATATATCTGCTTTTATCGCTTTGCAAAGGGAAAATAAACTCAGTTAATCTGCCTTTTCATCCATTTCAACTCACTGTGAATTTCTCTATGGTCTGTAGTGCCCAGTCAGCTTTTGGTGATACTGAGTTCCTTCCTGCAAAGCAAACATCTGATGAGGGAACTTCCCTGGTTAAGACTCTGCCTTCCAATGCAGGGAGCACAGGTTTGATGCCTGGTTGGGGAGCTAAGATCCCACATGCGTAGTGGCCAAAAAACCAAAAACATAAAGCAGAAACAATACTGTAACAAATTGAATAAAGACTTTTAAAAAAATGGCCCACATTAAAAAAAAAATCTGTTGAGTCTGGACTCTGGGTGCATGTGACCCAGTACCAGGTACCCACAGGCATACAGGTAGGTTAGTGCCCAGTTCTTGAAGAAAAGACACCATTACTTAGCCTACGCAAGTGCTTGGTCAAAGGGTGGCCCATCCCTGATGTGCAGTAAGCTCTTTGGAGGCTGTGAGGTGATCAGTGAAGGCTGTCAAGAGAACACATCTGAGCAGGGAAAGAAAGCAAAGGGAACAGGAGGCCGGAAGTTGTTTGAAACTTCTCAACAGAAGTCAGAAGCCACTAGTGCTTTTTAAGCCAAGTCGTTATAAGACCAGGTGATGGTTTCAGGAACGTTAATCTGACAAGTCTATTTCAGTGAACAAAGCAGACAAACACTCCTGCCTTCATGGAGCTTACATTCCAGCAGTGGAGTTGGAAGCAGAGGAGTCAAGCTTGTGCTGCTTACGAGGAACGTTATGTACAGAAGGTGATGTGTACGATGAAAAAGCGGAAAGGAGAAGGAAGAGGGTATTGGGAGAGGCTCGGATGGGGTGCATCCTGCAGGGAGCCTGGAGTCAGGCAGGCTGATCAGGCCGTGATCGGGGTTGGGGATGTAGCCTGAGCACCAGCAGTGGCAACAGGGAGAGCAGCAGACAGCACAGCAGGGCCATCAGCCTCAGGACCCTCTATTTTCCTTTCAGAAACACAGTGTGCAACATCCGGGGAAACAAGCAGACCCAAGGAGCAGGCCACAGACCCCCCGGAGAAGATTCTCCACTGAGCGAGGAGATGCAGAGAGAGGAGCAGCCCTCTCCCCCTGGCGCCCCAGGTGAGCTCTGCCCAGGCCCAAGCTGCCTTCAGAGACTAAGTGGGTGTCCTCTGTCTTCCCCTAAACCAGCGTCCCTGCTTTTGTGTCAAAGATGGAACGCTCCAGATCAGTCCTCCTGGGCTTCCACGGGTCTAGCAGCAGTAATGATTCTTTTTTTTTTTTCTTCTTAATTGAATTTATTTAACTGTGCTGAATCTCCTTTACGGCAGGCAGGATCTTTAGGTGCGGCATGCAAACTGTTAGTTGCGACATGTGGGATCTAATTCCCCAACCGGCTTTTGAACCTGGGTCCCCTATATTGGGAATGCAGGGCCTTGGCGACTGGACCACCAGGGAAGTCCCCCCCACCTTTTATTTTTAANTATTTAACTGTGCTGAATCTCCTTTACGGCAGGCAGGATCTTTAGGTGCGGCATGCAAACTGTTAGTTGCGACATGTGGGATCTAATTCCCCAACCAGCTTTTGAACCTGGGTCCCCTATATTGGGAATGCAGGGCCTTGGCGACTGGACCACCAGGGAAGTCCCCCCCACCTTTTATTTTTAAGTTGTGGTAAAAATACATAATAAAATTTACCACTGTAACCAATTTTAAGTGTAGGGTACTTGCATATTTCTTGTGCTACCATCACTTTCCATCACTACCATCTATTTCCAGAACACCTTTCATTTTCCCATACTGAAACACCAAGCAATGATTCTTGAAGTAATAAAAGAAAATATCACTTTTTCCCTCTTCCCTTTTTTTTTTTAATTTGTAAGGAAAGGATATGAAAATGCTTTTCTGGGATGATTAAAACCAGATCAGCCTGAAGAAGCAGAACAAGTGACTTCAAAGTATTCTTTCCTACCGTGATATGGCACTTTATTATTTGTTTTTCAAAATATGTGTGACCCATCAGGGTGGGTTGGCATCTTTGAAATGGGCATTCATACCCTTAGGATATATTTTAACTTGGAAACAATTGGGAAAAAACTAGCTAAGTCTTATGGTAGAGAGAATCCCCTGGGCTGCATAGAAGTGACTTTAGAAAAAGCACCGCTGTGGAGCACTGTCTGGTGAACCAACATCCCAAGAGAAAATCAGTACTATATCCAATCAATAGCAGGTTCTTTGTCCCAGGGCTACTCTAAAAGTTTTTCCTTTTGCGAGGGGCCGGGGGGGCGGTGGTCACAGTTTCATTAAGATATCCAAGAACTTTCAGGTGTACCAGCTGAATTTAGAAAAGACAGAAGAACCAGAGATCAAATTGCCAGCAATTCACATACCATGCAATTCACTCCTTTGAAGCATACAATCCAGTGGCTTTCAGTATGTTCACAGAGTTGTGCAACCCATCACCGTAATCTATTTTAAAACTTTTCTTTTTTCTTATTTTATTTACTTGGCTTTGCCAGGTTTTAGTTGCAGCATGCAGACTCTTTTAGTTGCAGCTTATGAATTCTTGAGTTGTGGCATGTGGGATACGGTTCCCCAACCAGGGATTGAACCCAGGGCCCCTGAACTGAGAAATCCTTAAAACATTTGTATTGCTCTCAGCAGGAACCCTGTACTGCTCAGTCATCAGTCCCAGTCTCCATCTTCCTCCAGCTCTAGGCAAACATTAATCTTCTTTCTGCCTCTATAGATTTACCTTTTCTGGACATTGCATAGAAATGGAATCTACCACATGTAGTCCTTTGTGATGGGTGTCTTTTACTAAAGGAGAATCTCTTCAAGTTTCATCCACATGCACGAAAGGCTTTACACTCCATTAATCCGTTTAGTCTTTACAACGACCTGAGCAGTAAATACTGTTATTCCCCTCATTTAATAACTGAGTGGACTGGGGGCAGATGTGTGGAGTGACTGGCTCATGGCTGCACAGTGAGTACAGAATAAGATTCAGGCCCAACAATCTGGCCCCATACTGCTGCCTGAAGCCTCATTTCTGTTTTGCCTTTGCAATCTACCACTTTATTGTCATGAAACCTTGTCTCCACAAGCAAAATCTGATACACAAAGCAGATAAAAGCAGAACTGGGAGTCTAGTCTCTCTCTGAGCCTCTCCCTAGTCAGCCTTTGAAGCAATCCTGTGAAATCCTAGGGTACTGATTGAAAACCACCACCTTAAGCCTAGTTTTCCTCAACTGTAAGATAGGCACAGTGATGCTACCCTGCCTGCCCTCAGGGCTGCTGGACAGCAGTGTTATTAGAGAGCAGCAGGGCTCCAAGGAGCCTCCCTGCTCTCTTAGACCCCATGGCAAGAGAAAGAAGCATTGCATTCATCCGAGCACTGCAGGCTGCTTTGTACCTGGCCCAACCAGATTTCTTTTGGGCTTCCGTGGCAACACTGGCTTCCCTGGTGGCTCAGTGGTAAAGAATCGGCTTACAAAGCAGGAGATGAGGGTTCGATCCCTGGGTTGGGAAGATCCCCTGGAGAAAGAAATGGCAGCCCACTCCAGTATTCTTGCCTGGGAAATCCCTGGACAGAGGAGCCTGGCAAGCTACAATCAATGGGTTCACAAAGAGTCGAACACGACCAAGTGACTCAACAACAACAATCAGGTTTCTTTTAAGTCTGGAATAAGACCATTCTTGGAGAAGGCAGTGGCATCCCACTCCAGTACTCTTGCCTGGAAAATCCCATGGACAGAGGAGCCTGGAAGGCTGCAGTCCATGGGGTCGCTGAGGGTTGGACATGACTGAGCGACTTCACTTTCACTTTTCACTTTCATGCATTGGAGAAGGAAATGGCAACCCACTCCAGTGTTCTTGCCTGAAGAATCCCAGGGACGGGGCAGCCTGGTGGGCTGCCGTCTATGGGGTTGCACAGAGTCAGACACAACTGAAGTGACTTAGCAGTAGCAAGATCATTCTGTTCCTACCTTCAACAAGGCCAAGGAGTTGTTTTTCATCTGTTCCAGACTATCTGGTTATCCCTTGGCCTGGCTCCTGAAGAAAGTTGCTAAAGTCATCCAGCTCATTTTGCGAGTCCTATCTGTCCTCTCCCCTGGGATCTCATACCTCATCCTTAGTTTTAACATCATAGTCCTAAAAGGACTAGGTATGACTCACTAAGATGTACTATTGGGGGAAGATAAATGAGTAAATTGAGTTAGAAAATTTAGATGGCTCAAGAAAAAAATCCTACACTGTACCAAAGTGGGCAGCAAATGTGGCTCTGAGCTTTTTAGTAGCCAAGGCAAAGGGGGAAATGTAGGCAGTTATATTATTTTTCAGTGTCCATAAGACTATAAACACATATTTTCTTGAAAGAAGCAAAGCTTTTTCTGACACTGAAAGCTGAGAAGAATTTCTGCTGGGGCCTCGTAACAGACATGGTGTATGCCATGCAGTCAAAATTCTGAAGATCTCTTGACCTTGAGACTATTACATGGTCCTGCATGCAGGCTGATGGCAGAGCCCTAAAGCACAGGCTGGAAGTAGGGTGGGACAAGGTCTGGGCAAGTGATTTTTCAAACACTAGATTTGATTTAAGAATAAAATTTAGCACAGGTTAGCAAACATTTTCTGCAAAAAGCCAGAATAGCAAATATTTGAGTCATTGTAGGCCATGCAGTCTCCCTGGCAAGTACTCAACTCTGCCTTTGTGGTGGGAGAGCAGTGCAGACAAAGCACACAGAGATGAGCAGGGCTGAGTTCCAATAAACCTTTATTTACAAAAGCAGGCCAGGGCCTGATTTGGCCTATGGGCCATTGGTTGTTGACCCAGGCTCTGGAGGAAATAAAAGGATATAGCCTCGAGACATTCAGCTATGGAAAGTATGTCTCTCCTAATTTAGTTTGTAATTAGAATCAAATGAAGGTTTCCATTACTCACTGGGACAAGATGGTAGAGTATGGATATTCTGTGCTCCTATCAGTGGACAGATCTGTGTGCTTTGAAAATCGCCCGGAGTGTAGAGGAGGAATCCTAAAATAAGAAAAAGTACATCCAGCCTGGGCCTGTGGGTGAGATGGCCACCTGGCAGACACCAGCAGGGTCATAAGAGGTTACACCTGCAGGTTGAGATCGGAGAGTAGGGAACAGGCATGGTTTGGAGGATGGGCTGGATGAGCCAGCCAGCACAGTGTAAACAATGTTGATTTAGTTTCTTGATTCTCAGAATGTGATCCCTGCACAAGTTGTATCAGTATCCCCTAGAAAAGGTTAAAAATGCAAATTCTCAAGCTCCTCCCCAGGCCTATTGATGGAAAAACTGTGGGAGTCGGGTCCCCAATCTACATTTTACCAGGCCTTCCAGGGCTTCTGCAGCAACCCCAAGGTTGAGAACTACTGAGCCCACTGATCACAACCTCTGTGTTTCTCCTTTTGAGCAGGGAAGGATCCAGCGAATTCTCGGAAGCCTACACCCAAGTCCTCTCTGACCACCAGTCTCATTCAGAAAGCCAAGAGCCAGAGCAACACCTTCCCACTCTTCAGCGAAGGGCTCATGCGGAATCGAACTGCCCAGGAGAAAGTACTGGCCTTGGAACAGCAAGTTCTGATGCTCACCAAGGAGCTAACGGCTCAGAAGGTAAGCTCTGGCCCTAAAGAGGCCCCAGGCTCTGGTGCTTCCCTCTGGGCCTGGTGCCCCTGGACAAGTCAGATATGATGTGTTCACTAGTCTAGGTCCTTAAACGGCCAAACTGCAGGTGGCTGGGAATGTTGTGCTATTGATCAGTCAGGGACATGCTGTCACTCAGACTAGGTGACTGAAGGCCACCAAGGACAGGGTCTCTCAGATCTCCCCTGTGAGACTGTGCATGACCTGACCCCACACTTGAAGAGGGACAGTGTTTGGAGGAGAGTGATCTGCATGCAAGGTCCTGGGAGGGGCCACCAAAGGAACTGGGGGATCTTTGAGCTGGCAGCTGGTAACTGGGTACGGATTTCTGAAGGACTGTCATGGGACAGAAAAAGCAGACAGGTCTCTGTGTGTGGCCCGAGGACTAAGCACAGAGGACAGGGAGGAAGATTCAAGCATTGTAGAGAGAGAAATTGGTCGTTGTAGAAGACAGTCACACACATACACAGACATGCAAATCCTTCAAAAATCCTACCACCCAGAGAGTAAATCAGGTTCACATCTGGCAGTGACCTCATGAAGTAGTCAGAGTCACGTGGCAGAGCAGCAATGGGGGATGCAGCAGAGGCAGTAGGCTCTCTTTAGCACAATAAGAGTGGTTACACCAGCACAGTTGCTACTGAAAATCCTGAGCTCAGGGCCCGTGGTGCTCTAGAGATCGGCCCCACTGAGGTCCCAGGCTCCTTTTCCTCTGAGAGGAAGGCCTACATTCTCATGCTTGAGCCTTGGCTAGGAAAACCCAACACAAAAGTTATTATGAAACCCTGACTCTCTGCTTTACTTCTGCTCTTGCTCCTGGGGCAGTAAAGAGTATGCTGTATTTACTTCTAAATAGTCTCTCCTTTGTTCATTTCTTCTTTTCCTTTCTTCATTTCTTCTTTGCCTTTCTGTTCTGTTTTTGGAGAACACAGCCCAGAAAAGCACTCTCCCTACCTTGTTTTTACCCCTTCTCTGCCTTTCTCACCCCTAAACAGTTATTTTGGGAACCAGCAGAGCCTTCATACCTGGCAGGTCAGGGGTTACATTTAATGAAGCAGCAGGTGATTAGAGCCCTCAAAGGAGGAAACTCATCCATTCCTGTGTTCTCTACTCATCTGTTTATTCACCCAGCCTTCTCTGAGGCCCTGTTACAGACACATGGTGTTCTAGGCGCTGGAGAACAGTGAGAAAAGACACAGCCCTTACAGCACCCAAATATATCCTTATAGGACATGAAGTCTCCTCTGATGCCACCTAGCAGCCCAGCCATCACTCTTCCCTCCCATCACCTTTGTGTTCCCGTCGTGAGTGTCATGAGGCCACTCCTGAGAACCACGGGCATTAAACTGAGCTGTAGCAGTTTTCTGATTCCTGGACCAGGACAGCTGAAGTCCCAAACCTGACCTGGAGAGGAAGAGAAATGTAGAATGCAGACACTTCCTCGCCTTTCTGGGCATCTTCTCCCTTCTTTCTAGGAAGTGTGGGTGGCCTTTCCTCTTAGGGCGTTAGTTATTGTCAAGTGAAGAAGCCCTGGGAGACCTAGTGGTTTCCCCTAGTGGTTGTGCAACCCTGGAGGATTCTTCGTTCTTCAGTAAATGAGACCAGCTCTTGGACATTAGTAAGGGCCGCCCAGGCTGTTGACAGCTCCCCTACAGTCAGCCTGAAAACATCAGGGAGAAGTTGTTCAAGCATTAGAGAATCGGGACTTTCTTACTTGTGCACTTTCCTGGGACAGAGTGGGAAGAGCCTGTCTTGGCGCTGAGCTTTTGCCTCAGGGAATGAGTGAATTGCATGCTCTCCGACCCATCTCCCAAATGCACTTCAGTCTAGTGAGCATGCGATTCAACGCACAGGCCTTTAAATAAGACGGTCCTGGCCCTGAGCAAGTTCCCTAACCTCTCTCAGCCTCCACTTCCTCCTCTGTAAATGGAGCTATCATCAAATAGAGCTATCATCATGTTTTACTGAAAAGGCCTGTGTCAAGACTCACAAAACTCAGTACCTGGCACGCAGCAGCTGCCCTAAACATGCAGGTGTGGTCAATTTGGCTGTGACTTCGGCGTTTCCTGCCCTCCCTGTAGACTCCTTCCCGCACACACCCTGAGGGCCTCTGGGAGTTCTACTTGTGGGACAGAGGCTGTCCTTACCTTTGTTCCATTACCAACTCTGGGGTTTTGCCCTCAACCCAAATACCAAAACCAAAGAGAGGAAGGAGAAGAGGTAGACTCTTGACCCAGAGATGAGACAGAGGAGGCTGGCACCATCATGGGGTCCCCAGTGGTACCCCAGGCACTCAGAAATGCTGGTCAGAGAGCAACTCTCCATCTGAGACCATCTAAATCTAATTCTTCAGCCACAGAAAGAGTCCACTGGACTTCCTGGGCCTGGCACTAACAGATACCCATTTGTGAAAAGATACCACCTTCCTGCCTTAGGCTGTAAAAGGACCCAGGAACTGGGGGTCTTGTCCTGGCTCAGTCAGCCAGGCAGACACTGGCAATAGCTTTAGCAGTTGTTAAAGAGTTTGTATCTCAAGGTCTGTTGGCTGCTCTAGAGGGCACAGAGGTACTTTGGGGACTCCTCTGCCCAATACATGGAGAAATGTGAGCACAAGTCACTGCTGGTGTGCAGGGTGGCCCCGGCACTGTCCTGGCTGGCGCCCTCCATGCACTGTCTCCTTAACTTAGAGCAGTTATCCTCGCCTTTCCTGACAGACACCAGAGTCCTGGGAGGTTCTGCATGCCCATGACCTCCTGGGCACCAAACCAGGGATCAGGCTCTGAAGTCTGCCTCCAGAGCTTCTGCCCTTTTCACTGCACCCTGTTCAAGGGGCTCAGAGGAGGTGGGTGACTTGCTCACGGTCACCCAGCTGGAAGAGCCAGGCCTTGGGCCCTGGTATCCTTCCCCAAGTCCAAGACTCCTCACAGCCACCTCCTCTGTAGTGTCACAGGATAGCCCCATGTCAGTCACAAGCACCACAACTGCTCTTCAGGAGAAATGGACACACTTCTATGATTTCAGTACCCATGAGTCCACTACCCATTCTAGGCCCCTGCAGCGCTGGCCCCAAAGGAGATCTGGACTCTGGGAGGTGTCCAGAGTTTACCAGGCAGCTTTGGCCCAGTGAATCAGGCTTTTAGAGTCGACAGCCTTGCACCCAACCTGAAGGCTGTCTGCTCCAACAGATGGAAGGCTGGCCTTTGTGGTTATGTTGGCCATCTGTTGGCTCCTAGACAGGACAAACTCCTCCTGGGTCCTGCCTGGGGCCCGCTTAGCACACTCAGGATTGCTTGGTGAAGGTGTGTAACTCGCTTAGGACACTTGGTTGGAGCAAAGTGCAAGCCCTCACTTCCCAGAACTGCAGCCAGAGACTTAAGAATACAGGTCCTTGGGGTTACGGAGGGAGGGTTGAGAGGGCCCTTTCAGCACTGAGACATTGAGAGGGGTATTTCAGCATGGGGAAGGGCGCTTGCCAGGTCCTGGGGACACAGAGGGAGGGTTGAGAGGGCCCCTTCAGCACTGAGAGATTGAGAGGGATATTTCAGCATGGGAAAGGATGCTTGCCAGGTTCTGGGGTCACAGAGGGAGGGTTGAGAGGGCCCCTTCAGTACTGAGAGATTGAGAGGGGTATTTCAGCATGGGGAAGGACGCTTGCCAGGTCCTGGGGTCACAGAGGGAGGGTTGAGAGGGCCCCTTCAGCACTGAGAGATTGAGAGGGGTATTTCAGCATGGGGAAGGACGCTTGCCACACTTTCTCTCATCCTTTTGGTGCCTCTTGGTGGCACAGGACCATTATCTATTTTACACACAAGAAAGCAGAGATTCCATTTTCTGAAACACCCACATCAGGTCCACCTTCATGGATCTGGAATGGGAACTGAGGCCTCTGTAACTCTGAACCCAGTGCTCCTTCACCTGCTCACAGCTGGCCCTGAGCCCCTTAGGGGTAAGAGGATGCTCAGTCCAATGCTCTTCCCACAAACGCTGTTTGACCCACCCACCTTGATTTTAGTGAGTGATGAAGGTATCAACTCGTTCATAAGATAAATGATTTATTGACTTTTAAAATACTTACTAAAATGACAACTTGTTACCCATGGTTAAAATCTAAGGTGGGCCAAATAATGATTCAATTAAGAAATATTAAAAGTATCACTCAGCCAGCTCTTCTAAGCCTCAGTCCTAAGGCCTTGCTGGGGATTGTGGGAACTGGAAACAAGCCAGGTCTCCATCCTCAGGAATGGGATGAAGGGTATTGTGTGCTCCAAACAAGGAATACTCTTGAACTGTTGTAAATGAGTGTTGTTCGATAATGACTGACTTGAAGAGCTGCTTTCACGTGTTGTAAGGACAAAGGCAGCTTTAAAATGGGATGTTCTAGCTTTTCTTTTTGTTTTTAGTATTTCTATTTGATGTATATATGTGTTTTGGTGACTGCCTTATTTCACCTGGCATAAAGTCCTCAAAGGTCATCCATGTTGTAACATGTAATAGGATTTCCTTCCTTTTTAAGAGCAGACAATATTCCATTGTATGCCACATTTCATTTATCCGTGCACCATCAATAGACACTTGGGTTGTTTCTACTTCTTGGGTTTTGCGAATAATGCTGCTATGAATATGGGTTATTTCTATTTTTAAAGAAATCAAAAGAAGCATTTCTATGCAAAACTCATTAACTACACATCATGGAGAAGTCAAAGGTCTTAGGATTGGAGTTGGGAGCCCTCTGCTTTTGCTGCAGTTTCCCCACTTGTGGGGGTCCACCAGGTCCCTTTGGTTCTCTGCTTTCTTGAGCTTCAGTCTCCCCATGTGACAGTGGGGTGACTGGACCAGGTGGTCTCCCAGGGCCGGCCAGCCTCCAGGTTTCCCAAATCCATGATCCATTCCTGCTCCGCCTCTTACTTTCTGCTCTGGCTCCACTATCTCTGGGTCCCTTTCTTCCTGTCTCATTCTGGTGCCCAGATCCTGGGATGAGAGGACAGACTCCTGGCCTGGTGTTTTGGTCTTGGATTTTGAGAGCCAGATGTGGGAAGAGGGGAGACAGCTGATGCAATGAAATGGGCCTCAGAGTTGCCTCTGCCAAACCTGGGGGACAGATACCCACCCAATTCCGAGGCTAGGGCAAGTCCAAACAGTGGCCTGCGTGGGGTTAATTCACCAGGCAGTTACCCAGGATAGCCTCCAAATCTCAGCTGAAGCAGAAAATGGTCTGGGCTTCTCAGTTACCGGCAGCCACAGGAATGCTAATCTCTCTCTGCATAGCCCTGCGAAGCTGAGTTCTAAAAATTCCTAACATTCCGGTTTGGTTTGCAGCCACCCTCCCCACCCACCTTCCCGCCACACCCAGGACCTGCAGCTCCATACCTGTTCTTTCAATCCACTGACCCTTTGCTTAAGCAGTTGGCTTAGCCCCATCTGCAAAGTCCTCCCAATCCTCAGCTCCCTCCAACTGCCCCATGTCTCTCACCTGCTGCTTGACCATCTCTGGCCCTCCTCATTCTTTAGGATCAGTTTAAGCTGTTCCCCTTCCTATGAAGTGTACTGGTCGCCCCGCCCCCTGGGACCCCTGCCTTCACTCCAGACGAAAGTCATTGCCCACTGCCCTGTGCCCCGACAGACACCCCTGCTTCTGTCTCTCGCAGTAAATCGCTCCACAGCAGTGGTTCACCTTTGCTCCCAGCAGCCTCTGTGGCCCTTGAGGGTGGGAATGGTGACTGGTCCCTCTCTGGGTTCCAGGGCCTGGCATGAGGCCTGGCACTGAGTGGGCACTTGATACAGGTTAGATGGATGGATAGAAGAGAGAAAACCAGAGAAGGGACAGTCACTAGTACCAAGGTTTCAGAAGTTGTATGCTAACTTGGCCTTATCATTAGCTTCTCAAATGAAGTTATGATTTGGAGCAGTTCTCCTCCAAAATGGAATTGTTCTTAGCAAACTACCCTATCCAGCCAGTGATTTATTTTAATGTTTTGGCATACATACAGTTAATGTGTCTCCAGGGAACCACATTCTTCCAGATGAGACTGGCTTGGAGCATGGCGGTGTGACCTAAAGACCCCACCTGCAGGTCCGAGGTTCACATGAGACTGGCTGCTGAGCTGCCTGATTTCTGATATCCTGGTCCTGGCCCCAGATGGATTCATATCCTTGCTTTGGGGCAGAACAGGTCCCCAGTGCTGGGAAGGTTGGAAGCTCAAAGGCACAGGGAACCAAACCTTGAATGCTCAGTTCACTTGAATCAATCAGGTGGTCCTGCCAAGAACTAAATCAAGGTCTGTTGCTTCTGAACTCCCTGCTGCTTCCTTGCACCAGCCTCACAGGCATCGTTTGGTAGGCAGAGGCGTGGACACAGATGGATTGAATGAAGCCCCAGGTGTTGTGGCTTGGTGTGAGGATTGCCAGCATGTTTTCTCTCTAATGCCGCCTCAACTCGATTGGTAGTGACTGCGTGGATGCCATGTTCAGAGGCCTCAGGTAGGGTTACCAGGAAGGAATACTGAGATTGATTATGAACGTCTGCCTCAGGAGAGAGGGGGAAGAGCCATGCCTAAGTGCCACACTGCTGCCACTCCACCTTCAGTACTGACCAAGCACAGGCGGCTCAGTGGCTGAATGACTTGGGATTAAATTCCACTCTGCTGGGCCTCCGTTTGTTCCTTTCTGAAATAGATATGTATTAGGGTATGGGCAGAAGCCTTAAAGTATTGTGGCCTATAACATATTGGAACTTAATTTCTCTCTGACATCGAAGAATCCAGAATGAAGTGTGCAGTTCTGAGCTGGCAGGACAACTGTGTCATCTTCAACAAGCAAGTTCTGCTTGTGAGCCCAGCGTGGCGACTTCAGTTCTTGCCATTTCCCAGGCAGAAGGCAAGGGAACTGGGCCAGGGCAGTGTGTGTGCAGTGGTTTGGAAGGTATGACCCAGAAGCTGCCCACAGCATTTCTCATATCCCATTTAGGCAGAATAATCACTTGGCCACATCTAGCTGTGAGCTTGGCTGGACGATGTAATCCTTTGCTGAGGACCCATGTGTCTAACTAAAACTCTCTCTCTTTTTTTTTTTTAATACTTAATTTTTTGATGGCTTCCCTGGTGGCACAGACAGTAAAGAATATGCCTTCAGTGTGGGAGACTGAGGTTTGATCCCTAGGTTGGGAAGATCTGGAGAAGGGGATGGCAACCCACTCCAGTATTCCTACCTGGGGTTGCAAAGAGTCAGACATGACTGAGCACACACACGTACATTAATTTTTTTCATTTGGCTGTGCCAGATCTTAGTTGCAGCTTGCAGGATCTTGGATCTTTGTTGTGGCTTGCTGGATCTTTAGCTGCAGCTTGCAGTATCTAGTTCCCTGACCAGGGATCAAACCTGCATTGGGAGCTCAGAGTCTTAGCCACTGCACCAGCAGGGAAGTCCCTAAAGCTCTTTTAAACAGAAAGAGAGAATGTGGGTGCTAGAATGAGATATCCCAGGAGATGATGGTCTTCTCAGGTAGTTCTAGTGGTAAAGAACCTGCCTGCCAGTGCAGGAACTATAAAAGACACGGGTTCGATCCCTGTGTCAGGATGATCCCCTGGAGAAGGGCATGGCAATCCACTCCGTACTCTTGCCTGGAGAATCCCATGGCCTGAGGAGCCTGGCAGGCTGCAGTCCAGAGAGTAGCACAGAGTTGGACACGACTGAAGCAACTTGGCATGCATGCAGGAGATGATGCCCATCACCTTCCAGGGCTTTTAGGAGAACTGATGACGGCATACGCCTTGCCTCTGGCACCTCACAGGGCTTCCCTGAGTTCACTGGGCGCTTTTCCTTTCCCACACAGGAGCTGGTGAAGATCCTGCACAAGGCGCTGGAGGCAGCCCAGCAGGAGAAGAGGGTGTCCAGCGCATACCTGGCAGCAGCCCAGGACAAGGACCGGCTGGAGCTGGTGCGTCACAAAGTGCGGCAGATTGCAGAGCTGGGCCGGCGGGTGGAGGCCCTGGAGCGGGAGCGGGAGAGCCTGGCACAGACGGCAAGCCTGCGGGAGCAGGAGATACGGGAACTGCAGCAGCACGTGCAGCTGCTCCTGGACAAGAATCAGGCCAA
This sequence comes from Neotragus moschatus, assembly GCA_006410615.1. Classification (NCBI taxonomy): domain Eukaryota; kingdom Metazoa; phylum Chordata; class Mammalia; order Artiodactyla; family Bovidae; genus Neotragus; species Neotragus moschatus. The sequence goes on along the minus strand of SJYA01001317.1, from coordinate 378,658 downwards.
GCAGGAGGTCATCTGCAAGCTCTCTGAGAAGGTCACCCAGGACTTCATGAAGGCCCCAGAGGAGGCCGACAGGGACTTCCTGAGCCAACAGGAGAAGATAGAGCACCTAAAGGTAGGGAGGGGCCCTGGGCCCTTGGGGAGGACACCGATCTTGACCCCAGGGGTTTTCTAGGTAGAACTGGGATGATCCTTAATACTGGAGAATTCATATTTGAAACAGATGTTGGTGGAAGTGTTGCTCTACACTCCATCAGTTTCTTAACCAGAGGACCCAATGCAGCTTGACGTTTCCATGATACCCTAAGCTGAAAAGTGAACGTATCTCTGAATTATCAGAGTACAGACGGAAAAGCCCAAGATGGAGTCAGAACTCCTAAGCACTCTAGGGCCGGCCTAGTCAGCTTCCTTCCGTGCCACATTGATGTCCTTGGAAGCCACCAAGGTGTCCAGTGGCCCTCTTCAGCAGTCCTGCCCACAAGTGGTGACCTGTGCTGCTGTGACTTGGTCATGATGATGATAACAATCGGTACCCCTACATGCAGATTGTTTATGGTGAGGCATCTACCATCCTAAGTGCTCTTTCTACATCACTTCATTTAATCCTCGCACCAGCCCTGGAAGGCAGCCACTTACGTGCTCCCCACATACAGATGAGGATGCCAGGGCTGTGAAAGGTGAAGTTACTTGCCCAGGGCTATGTGTGGAGAAAGTGAGGAGACTGGACCCGGGTTCCAGCTCCCTTCTCTGACCATTCTGTCTGCTTTGCTGCCTTCCCAGTGCTTTTAGCCACCACTGTAATCCTTTTCTCACCCTTGTGCAGGCCGTGGCTCTCAACCATCTGCCAGGGACCAGTTACTGCTCAAGAAGTGAGGACTTTATTACAGGTGTGATGCCTGCCACAGGCTGCAACCTCCTCCCTGGAGGGTGGTGACAGGAGCTGGGGACAGGTGCTTTCAGCTCCCACCATCCCTACAGGCAGCCATATAGCCCCAGTCAGTCCAGCCCCAATCCTGGCACTCACAGCCACATAAATATACTTAAGATTACCATGGGAATCCCAAACCACTATATCAAAGAACTGCTATTGGTGGGGATCAGGGTTGTGGGGTGGGTGGCAGGGGTAGGAAGGAGAAAAGAAAAAAGGAATAAAAATCAGGAGCTTTTGAGAAACCAGTGGGCAGTGTGGTATAGTAGCCACTCCCCAAGCTCTGAAGTCAGGCAGACTGCTTCTTGCTAGCTATGTGACCTTGGGCAAGTTATCCCGCCTTTATATGGCCTAGCCAGTCATACAGTTGTTAGAAGGATAAAAAATGACACAAAACCCAAATTTCTTTCCCTTTCTTTTTCAGAAGGAAAAAGCACATAACTAGTTTCTGAACCTTTTCCCTTATTTGGTCTAAAATCAGAAATGCTTTTGAGTTCAAAAGGAAAACAAAATCTTTCAAATGCAGATGTAGCTAGGTTGTTAGAAAGCTCTGAAGTGAAAGTTGCTCAGTCATGTCCAACTCTTTTTGACCCCCATGGACTATACAGTCCATGGAATTCTCCGGGCCAGAATATTGGAGTGGGTAGCCTTTCCCTTCTCCAGGGGATCTTCCCAACCCAAGGATCAAACCCAGGTCTCCCGAATTGCAGGTGGGTTCTTTACCAGCTGAGCCATAAGGGAAGCCCTGAGTCCCTCACAAAGTGGTGAAAATTGCTTCCATCAGATTGCTTTCCTATTCTGCTCTGCCTGCTAAGTGTCTTTCTTCTTTCTGTGCCCATTCTGCTGGAACCCACTGTTGAAAACCCAGAGAAGCAGGATGGGGGTAAGAGAAATGAACTTGTGCAAGCATGGACTCACCTAGGAGACTGAATGCACCCCTGAATTTGCATGTTCAGGAATTTGTCAGTGAGCTCAGAGATGAAGAGCCTCTGGGTATGATTCATATCACCCATGCTTACATTGACAGCTGCTCCCCCGAGGTTGTTAGAAAGCCATCAGTCCTTCAGCTGACACCGTGGAGGTGTTCTGTGCTAGAAAGAGTTGTACGTACTAGACTCCCTTAATTTTAGCCTCTGGGTCTCTGATCTAGGAGAAAATAGAAGATCCATCAAAACTCCACTGTCTGTAGGCTTGGGGACAGAACGTGTTCATATCTCCTGCTTGCCCTTGTGGTTGAGGATGCTCAACTTTGAGGAAATCCCCCCTGTCCAAACTGTCAGTGTGAGAACAGAATCACTGGCCTCTTGAATACAGAGCTTGGCTGGCAGGGCCAGCCACGTCCTGGAGAGGAGGAAGCACTGATCCAGGGTCACACAGCAGAAGTGGAAGGGCCACAGCCAGACCCTGGCTCTCCCCATGTCCCATCTGCTCCCTCCCCACCAGCACCAGGGCAGGTCTACACACCGCCGTTTTCCAAAGAGGGTTCCCGGCTCCCTGGTCCCTGTGAGAGCAGGTGGGTAGATGCTTCTTCCCTGTCCCCTCTCTCCAGTTGTTTTCCTCATTTGCTTCCCTGGTGACAGTCACATGGCTTTTCTCTTCTCTGAGGTCTCTCTTTTTCCTTCCTACAGTTCTGAGCCAAGAAGAGCACTCAGGGTAGGGCAGTGAGTGAACGGGAAGGCACTGCCCGGACGCCACCCCTGGACGCCACCAGGCCCACAGCTGCTCATGGGGCACTCGACCCTGCCCTCCTTGTCTGGGCTGCAAGCAGGGCACCCTGTGCAACACGTCCCAAGCCTTGGAGAGCCCCTGGACGTGAACTGGAGCTTCTAGGCTGGGAGGGATCTAATGGAGAGAGTCAGGATGGCCTGTCAGCCGTGTGCAAGTGACCCATCCCCGTTGTTGAAGTGCCATAGGCAAGGTGTGCTGTTCTTAATCAGGACCTGAAAGAGATGGGTGGCATTTCAGGGGTTTCCGAGGAGCTCCAGTACCATAGTCTTTTATGTCTCAGCACAGAAAGAATTCAACGAGTCGCAGAGTGATAGATAAGGAGTGATCTATTGAAGTAGGACGGTTGTGAGGCTTACAAGAGGCCAGGTGAGAAAGTGCTGTGCTCGAGAGCTTACTGGGCTACAGTTTTATCATCAAAAGAAAAGTAGGGACAGGGAGAAGACCTTCTTTGTCTTTCTTGAGTAGACATCCTGCTTCCATCATCAGCTTCTCCAAGTTGAGCAGGGGAGTTTTCTTGTCCTTTCATGGTCAAGCCAGGTCCACGAATTATTGTTTTTTGTGTGAGCAGAGAAGGTGTCCTAGCTTACTGAGCTCACTGGGCAGGATGTGGTCTCAGGCCACCGTTGTTTTATTACCTGGGGCATGTTTAGTACTTCTGTTGCAAGGATTCGTTGCTAAGCAAGCCTGCTTGGTTTTGTGGTTAAGCAAACCTTCTTTTTCAAGCAATCATTAACTTACAAGGGTCTGCTGTGAGTATTCTATTTATAACCCCCTAGTGGGATTTGCTATTTTTTTAATTTATTTATTTTTAATTGAAGGATGATTGTTTTACAATATTGCTTCGATTTTTGCCGTACATCAGTATAAATCAGCCATAGGTGTACATATGTCCCCTCCCTGTTAAAGCTCCCTCGCACCTCCCACCCTTTCCCACCCCTCTAGGTTGCTACAGAGCCCCAGTGTAAGTTCCCTGAGTTATGAATTATTTAATCACCTACTTTGTCCCTTCACTCTACCCCTCTCAGTCCTATCTAGTCACACGTGCAGCAGTCTCTCACACTCACCTACAGCCAACCCAATACAATTTTTTGAATGCAAGAGAAAGGGATTGAGTTTCAGCTAGTAAATGCCCTGGAATCACGTGAGCATGTGTTGTCCACTGCTTCTGCAGAGTCCTTCCAAGCAGAAAGATGGAGCCATGGCTGTGGTGGCTGTGGTCACTCTTTCAGGCTCCTGCTTGACCCTCCTCAGTGGGTAGTCAGCTTCTTCTTGCCCCAGGCAGGAGGATTCATGCTCCCTCCACTGGACAGCTTGCAAAAAGGAGAACTCTAGGCTTAGAGAAAGGCCTCACAGATTTATTCATAAGAGGGACAAACCAAAAACATCTAAGGCTCAAATGAAAAAACAGCAACAGGAGAAGGATTATGTATGAGTTATGGTAAATTCACTTCATAGAATAGTCATCAGACGTCAAAAATCATCTTTAGGAAGCTTCTGTAGAAACACAGAAAAATATTTCCAAAGTGATACTAAGTAAAAAATTTTCACCCAAAATTACTCAATATGATCACCAATATGTGACAAAATATGTTTATTTAAAAAACAAACACTACTGGAACGGTTCTGTTTTGCTCCTTGTAGCAGTGTACACATTAGCTCACTTAGTCTCAGCTGCCAAGTGAGCCTGGTGAAACTTGCCCCTTTTACAGAAGAGGAAACGGAGTCAGAGTGACTCAGTGGGCCTCCTGTCCAGGAAATCAGAGCCAGGATCTGAACTCTAGGCTTAATGCTCTCTCTACCATATCACACTGGTATCAAGATTAGAGAAGGGGACTATCAATATTGTTTTTTCCTTTCAGAGTTCCTTTTCTGTTTGCCAATATTGGGAATTATTGGAAATTTCTGAAGGAAGTGTTGGCAGCACATCTGAGTGTGAGGACCAGGGAGATGGTTCTGGTGCAAAGCCCATTAAATGCTTTGCTCTCTTCTTCAGGATGACATGGAAGCATACCGGACCCAGAATCGCTTTCTCAACTCTGAGATCCACCAGGTCACAAAGATCTGGAGGAAAGTGGCTGAGAAGGAGAAGGCCCTCCTGATGAAGGTGAGGACCAGGAGCCCAGGTCTAGCCATCTCAGTCTCCAGCCACCCTTCCAGTCCACTCACCCCCTCACCACTGTCTCACTCTCTCCTATTGACCCAACTTCTCACCCTCCGGACTGTGCCCTTTGTGAACTTCATCCACATGTCAGAGATCTGTGCTCTGCTGACTGCTGCTTCTGATCACAGGGGCGAGAGGAAGAGGCAGGCAGCCACTGTTGTCCTACCTCCCCACTTTGTAGCAAGCCCCGGCCCCCCTCTAAAGTAACTGTCCAGGGATTTAAAGGGCCAGCACCCTTTCCCCCCCCGACCCCCTGCCAACTTCATACTTTTCTTTTCCTCCTTTTGGGAGCCAGGTATTAACTGTATATTCCAAAACAACTGCAGATGTGGGGGAAATTAGAAGTGACCACACATGCCCAGGGAAAGGTGCAGAAGAGACCTAAGAACTTAAGTTTATACCTTATTGTTTATCTTTGAGGTATAAACAATCAAAACAAAAACAGCAAACCCTAGAGTAAGAGGGAGAATCTGATTCCCAGAGTTACCACTGTCAGTTTTAATAATATAGTGGCTAGTTATTTTACAAGCAAAAGCAAGCTTTTTTGGGACTAACCAGAGGAGTTACAACTTGGGATCCATGAACTGTGGTGAACTGCAGGCAAATTCAAGGAACAGGGAAGGGAAACTTGCTTTTTATAGGGAAAAGGGAAGGGTTAGGAGGGACTATGATAACCAGAAAGTCCACTAGAGGTATGGAGGCTTCTCACTGGGTGGACTGCTGAAGTCTATGATTTTCCTGCTGGAAAATGAAGTGGAGGCACCTTCCCATCAGAGATGTAGGTGTACACTTCTTCCTGCTTGGAGCAATTAGTGCTGCAGGTAACAGGACCCGAGAGGTCCCCATACAGGCCTGACTGGACTCTCTTCTTCACTGAGCTTTCTTTAATTAATTCCACCCCACCTTATTAGGTTCAGATGTTCCATTTTCAACAAAATATCATGAGGCCTACAAAGAAACAGGAAGATATGGGGGCAGGCAGATGGGGGATGTGCAGTGTGTGCCCCACGAGGTGGGAGAGAGGTGGTATGCTGGAGGAACAGAAAAAGCCCCCCAGGTAACATTAGAAGGGACAAGGGCAGTGTCCAGAGCACCACATCCATCCTCTGGGCACTCCATGTCCATCCTCTAACAGGAGCTTGCTCTGGACCAAGTGCCCTGCAAGGGCTCTAGATACCTTGGCTCATCTGAGTCACACAAGAATTCTGAGGCAGACTCTATTATCCCCAGTGTTTGGATGAAGACATTAAAGCACAGAGTGGTTAAGTAATTTTGCTGTAGGTCACCCAGCCCGTAGTGGCTGAACTAGCATGGGACTGCAGGCCATGCAAGAGCCTGTGCTGCCCCTGCCCACCTCTCCCCCTCTTGTTTCTGAATCTAGGTCCAGCCCTGGGCCTGGTTCTCTTGCGTGGAGCCCTTTGTCCGCCTTACTATTAAACCCTTGCATTCGGGGCTCCTCTAGTTTTCTTTATATGAATGGCTGGGGTAGAGGGGATGGGAGATGAGAGCTGGAAGAAGGGCTGGACCGCCTAAAGCTGTTCAGGCCTCTGGCCCAAGCCCAACCAGGTGGCCTGACCATCCCCCACCTCTCCCTCCCACAGTGCGCCTACCTCCAAGCCCAGAACTGTCGGGTAGAGAGCAAGTACCTGGCAGGGCTGCGGAGGCTGCAGGAGGCCTTGGGGGTGGAGGCCAGCGAGTGCTCGGAGCTCCTGAGGCAGCTTATCCAGGAGGCACTGCAGTGGGAAGCCAGCGAGGCCTCGGCGGACAGCATCGTGCTCAGCCCCAGCACCGTCAGGTAAGCCTGGAGCAGGGCTTATTTCAGGCCCCGGGTGCCGCCAGCCACCCTGCCGCCAGCCACCCTACTGCCAGTGCTGCTGACCGTGTGTGAGCGCTGCCCATCCCTTACCTCCTTGTACCTTCAGACGGATGAGCATGTGGTTGGGATGAACCCCATTTTATAGCCGAGAGGCGTGCCAGGCCCCTGCCCAATGCCTCACAGCACATTAGTGTAGCTGACATGGGCCTGCTTCCCGAGTTCTGTTTTTTTCCCGCTGCCCCAGACTGTCTCCAGAGGTGTTTGTCAGAGAGGGGAGGAGGGGACACAAGCTACCTGCCTCCTCTGAGCCAAGCCTTTGCTGAGGACAGTGGATCTGGACAGTTAAATAAAACAGAATGGGCTGTGGCTGGGGTCAAAGGTCCCTAGAGGCTGGGTGGCCCAGTGGCCAGCACCCAAACTTTGGAGCTGGACTTGGCTTTCCCACAGTGTAACCTTGGACAAGTCACTTCACCTTTCTGAGCCTCCTACTCAGCCTCCCTAAGACATAGGCTAAAGGCACCAGCTTCGCAGGACCATGAGCATTAAATGAGAGAGCACAGGCAGAGCACATACTGGGGCAGATGAATGCTGGCTACTGAAAGACTGGGATGGGCCTCCACTGCTTGGCCCTGCTGCTTGCTGGTGCTGCCCGCTCCCCATCTGGCCTTGGGCTTCCTGGCTGTGGCAGTGTGGCTGTCCAATGGCAGTACAGGCCTCCTCAGACCTAAGGCTTCATGGAGTAATAAGAGGGTTCTTTTTTTAATACTTATTTGTTTGGCTGCATCAGGTCTTGGTTGCAGCATGCAGGATCTTTGTTGCGTTATGCAGCATCTTGCATGGTGTCTCCAGACTCTAGTTGTAGTGCACATGCCCCAGAGCGCACAGGCTTCATTAGGCTTCATTAGCCGCAGCGCATAGTTGTTTCACAGCCTGTGGGATCTTAGTTTCCCAAGTAGGGATTGAACCCACGTCTCCTGCATTATAAGGCAAGTTCTTAACCACTGGACCACCAGGGAAGTCCCGATGGTCCTTTATGTTTGCACAGAATGAATGAGCATATCTCTTTTAGCACTTGCTGTCTAGTCTAGCCCCTAGCAGTTTACATCTGAGGATCTCACTGGGTCTTCATGAGGCAATGCAGGGGCCCCTGTACCCACTGTACAGAGTAAACTGAGGTCCAGAACACTGAAGTGACCTGCCCAGAGTCACATGGCCAACCTACAATAAAGCCTCGCAGGCTCCCTGCCCAGGCCCCACCCTCTCCTCACTGGCCCTTATCTGGGGAAGGGCCTTGCAAAGTATTGCTGACACGGACTTTTGCTGGCAGTGAGTATGACGAGTACGGCTTCCTGACGGTGCCCAACTACGAGGTGGAGGACCTGAGGCTGCTGGCCAAGATCCAGGCACTGGAAGTGCACTCCCACCACCTGCTGGCCCACGAGGCCGTGGAGCGGCCACTGCGGGAGCGCTGGGCCACCCTGGGTGAGCTGGCCCCCTCAGCAGAACTGAAGCAGCTGCTGCGGGCGGGCGTGCCCCACGAGCACCGGCCGCGTGTTTGGAGGTGGCTGATCCGCCTCCGCGTCCAGCACCTGCAGGCCCCTGGCTGCTACCAGGCACTGCTGAGCCAGGGCCAGGCCTGCAAGCACCCTGCTGCCCGCCAGATCGAGCTGGACCTAAACCGGACATTCCCCAACAACAAGCACTTCACCTGTCCCACCTCCAGCTTCCCTGACAAGCTCCGCCGGGTGCTGCTGGCCTTCTCCTGGCAGAACCCCACCATTGGCTACTGCCAGGGCCTAAACAGGTAAGCTACCCAGCCTCGACCTTCCAGGGCACCTCTCTGTCCCTTTGGAGCCACCCAAGAAGCCAGGGAGGTCAACCAGATGGGCACAAGCAGGCGAAAGAACACATTGAAGACAGAATTGGGCCAGAGCCCAAGGCTTCTCATCCCGTCCCCTCCCCTGTGACATGTCCTCAGGGTGGTGCTGCTCCCACAGAGAGCACACGAGAGGGCCACTGGGGTCGTGTAGCCCACTGCCAGCTCATGTACTGCACAACTGCCTGGGTCAGGGATCATTGCTTTAAACAAAATCCACTCGTAGGAGCCCTAGGAAAAGAGAATTTGTAAATGTGACAGAGGAAGCTCCCAAAAGTGGGGAAAGGAAGTAGGGCTGGGGCCAGATGGTTGTTGCAAGCCGAGGCGACTAGATATCTCTAGTGGGGCCACAGCACAACCTCAGGGGGTGCCATTCGTGCCGTATCCAAGGAGATGCTGTTCTCTGAGACTGTACAGCCCTCCGTGGAGGTCTCTGACCTATCATAACACATGGCTGCTTCCTTCTCTCTCAGCAGACCAGCCTCACTGTCATTCTGTGGATATTTCCGACCCATCAGGACTGTCAGAATACAGACCGTAGCCCCTGAGTCAAGGCTTTCAGCAACCCACATGTTAACACCCTCATGTTGCAGGCCTAAATTCCCAAAGGAAGGAGTCTGGCCCAGCCTGTATTAATTTTTACTTCTGGTTCAACAGCAGGAGACAAGGGATGGTAGGGCGTGGCTGGGATGGGGTGACTTGGTAGGGCTGGGACTCTGGCCCAACTCTGTCTTCAACATGTCCTTTTGACTGCTTGTCCCCATCTGTTTGACCTCTCTGACTTCTTGGGAGGCTCCAAAAAGACAGAGAGGTGCCTTTCCAGTGCTATGGGGAGCTCTCAAGGCTGCCCCCATAGAGGTGGCCTAATCTCAAGTATTTCCCAAAGCAAGTTTTCGTTCAACTTAATTTAAACACATATATACTCAGACAAAATTTACATAAGCCATTCATATATAAGCTCTTTTTTTCAGAATAGGAAGTATATGGTATTTACTTAACACAGAATAAATATTCAGTGTCCCTACTCAAATTGGAATGGTTCCCAAACTTAGCTGTTTTTAATACCCTTTTCCCAGCTCAAATTGGGTGAAACTGAGCATTTGTTGTTTAGTTGCTAAGTCACATCCCACTCTTTGCAACCCAGTGGACTGTAGCCTGCCAGGCTCCTCTGTCCATGGGATTTCCCAGGCAAGAGTACTGGAGTGGGTTGCCATTTCCTTTTCCATGTGATCTTCTCGACCCAGGGATCGAACCTGCATTTCCTGCGTTGGCAGGCGAATTCTTTACCACTGAGCCATCAGGGAAGCCCTATACATGTACAGTTTCTGGGAATTCAGAGTTAAACCTGAACAGTAATGCCTCTCAGCCTATGCCTCTTTGGAAACTTGTTCAGATTTCACACTANTTTCCATGTGATCTTCTCGACCCAGGGATCGAACCTGCATTTCCTGCGTTGGCAGGCGAATTCTTTACCACTGAGCCATCAGGGAAGCCCTATACATGTACAGTTTCTGGGAATTCAGAGTTAAACCTGAACAGTAATGCCTCTCAGCCTATGCCTCTTTGGAAACTTGTTCAGATTTCACACTACTCTAAACATCTGCTGTAGAGGATGTCCATAGAAATTTATACATTTATTCATTCAGCAGCTGAGCAGAAATGTGCACACTTATCTGTTTGAACATGGTAAAATTCAGAAAGGACAAAACTTTTGAATCCTCTTTAAGATGAGATTGGAAGGGAACTGAAAGCTATGAGATTAGTATGAATGATCTGTACATTTCACGCAAAGGTCAGGTAGGCACTAAGACTTAAGGAGAGCCTCCTGGATGCCAGGTACATACCTGATGTCATCTAATCCTCAAGAAAGCCCTGAGAGGTGGGCATTGGTGCCCACATTGCCCAGCTGACACAACGGAGTGTCTGAGAAGCTAAGGAACCTGACCTGGGCCTCACTATGCATAGGAGCTAAGCCAGCTGCTAACCCTGGTCACCAGCCCCCAGACCTGGTCCTTCCTACCATGTGCCCACATACTCACAAGGGGAGCTGTGGTGGAGAGTGTGCTGAGAGCACTCAGAAACTTTTTTTCCTGATCAGATATAACTTTTTTGAGAGCAAGAATGGGGTCAGCCACTTGTGAGTTTTGGAGTCTAATCTATGCTGAAGGAGCAGGGGGAAATTCCCATAGCAAAACAGTGTCTATAGGTAAGCCTTGTGGAAGGCTTGTAGAAGGAAAGAAGCTTCTCCCGAGGTGGAAAGAGGCTGCACAAAAGCTGCTGAGGGCTGTAGAGGAACAGCTGAGGTATTTCTTTACTTCTTTGAATGCTGTATTTGTTGGCATTTAGGCAGATACTCATACTGTTGCTTCAAATAGAAGGTTATTTGTACAGTCCATGGGATCCCAAAGAGTCGGGCGTGACTGAGCGCACCTGCACACACACATACACATGCACACACACACACACACACACGCACACACAGATGCACGCGCACACACATTTGTAATAGAGCCTGTTGAAATGTGAGGAGTGCACCATGTTCTTTCAAAGGCCCTTCAAACCCAGCCCCTTTCACTTGTCCAAGTGCTGCCGTCCAGTGGCAGCCATTAGAACTGCATGTGTGGTGTCTCAAGAGGACAGAACCTGCTTTTATGCAACAAACCCAGCCTGTTTAGAGCAAGACAGATATAGTAATGATTTAATAGTAGTTCAGAGCAAAATTTTAAAATTCATTTCTCTCTAATATATAAGTAGAGTTATTTAAAGTATTAATAGTTTTTTCTTTCCCACATCACCCTCCTTCTCAGGCCTGAATGTATTCAGCTGGAGTCTGGCTGTAGCCCCAAGAGGTTGATAGGCCCCTAGTGAATGCCAGCAGCCTCTCATCACTGACCATTTTTTCCCCACCGGTTTTAAGTGTACAACTCAATGATCTGGAGTAAATTCACAGAGTTGTGTGGCGACCACCACACTTCAACTTTAGAGCATTTCCATCACCCCTAAAAGACATCTTGTACCAATTGGCAGTCACTCTCCATTCCCACTTGCAGCCCTGGACAATGACAACTCTTCCTTCTGTTTCTGTGAGTGCTCTTGTTGTGGACATATCATATGCCAATCACATGATGTGTGGTCATTTGCATCAAGCTTCTTCCCCTTAGCATGTTCTTGAGGTTCCTCCTTGCCATAGCATATGTTTTGTTCTTTTTTTACCGAGCTACGTACCACTGCATGGATGTGCCATACTTTGAGTATCCACTAACCAGCTGATGGGCATTTGGATTGTTTCTACCTTTTGGCTATTATGAATAATGCCACAAACGTTCCTGGGCAATGTATTCTCAGATTCACCCTGGGGACTTCCCTGGCAATCCAGTAGTTAAGACTCTGTGCTTCCACTGCAGGGGACACAGGTTCGATCCCTGGTCAGGAACTAAGATCCTGAATGCTGTTTGGCACAGCCAAAAAGCAAAAAAAAAGGATGCACCCTGGATGAAATCTGCCGGGGAAGGAGAGAAAATAATGCTTCTTCCAGGCAGACTTCTCTGCTCAGCACTGTGGGGTTTTCTTCTTTTTCATCCATGATCTCTAGAGCGTCTTGATAACTCTCGGGGAGAGGGGAAGCAAAGGAGGAAAGGAACTCTGAGTACTGAGCACCTGGTGGGTGCCAGACAGTGAGCAAGATGCTGTGTGTCTGTCGCCTTCATGTCTCAGGCCTGGGAGGGGGATATCGTTAACCTCACTTGACAGGTAATGAGAGTGGGGCTGAGAGAGACGAACACACTTGCCAAGGTCTCAAAGCCCGTGAATATTAAGATGAGGGCAGCTAAACTTTATAAAGAGATCTCACTGCATGTTAGGCACTGTGCACGCACGCTAAGTCACTTCAGTCGCATCAGACTCTTTGCGACCCCATGGACTACAGCCCACCAGGCTCCTCCATCCATGGAATTCTCCAGGCAAGAATACTGGGGTGGGTTGCCATACCCTCCTCCAGGGGACCTTCCTAACCCAAGGATCTAACCCGTGTCTCATGTCTGCCACGTTGGCAGGTGGGTTCTTTACCACTAGCGCCACTTGGGAAGCCCATTAGGCACTGTGTTAGGCAGTTAGTGTGTATTTACTCCATTCGTCCTTGAAACAGTCCTGTGATTATTATGAGGCTGAGGCTCAGAGAGGTTAAGGGCCTTGCTCACAGTCACCCAGCAAGGAAGCTACAGGACCGGCATTCATACCCAGGCAACAGAACTCCAGAGGCCTTGCTCTAAGANAGGCACTGTGTTAGGCAGTTAGTGTGTATTTACTCCATTCGTCCTTGAAACAGTCCTGTGATTATTATGAGGCTGAGGCTCAGAGAGGTTAAGGGCCTTGCTCACAGTCACCCAGCAAGGAAGCTACAGGACCGGCATTCATACCCAGGCAACAGAACTCCAGAGGCCTTGCTCTAAGATGATCCCCATTGCTCCATAAATCTCCTAGGTAGTCCTCTTCAAAAGCACGTTCATCTTGTGCCAGTTTCCGGGAACACCACCAGCCTGGTTAGGGAGTGCGGTGGGGAGGACACGCCCCAGGGCGCCGCACCTGCCCCGGGCTGCTCGGTTGTGGCCACCGCGAGTCACTCCAGGTCTCCTTTCCTCCCACTCCAGACTGGCGGCCATCGCTCTGCTGGTCCTGGATGAGGAGGAGTGTGCCTTCTGGTGTCTGGTGGCCATTGTGGAGACCATCATGCCAGCTGACTACTACAGCAAGACGCTCTTGGCATCCCAGGTGAGCTGGTCAGGGAGAGGATTAGGGAACACGCAGGTTGGTACCACTGAATTGTTCCTAAGAGCCAATGAATCTCTGAAAACCAATGACTCTCTGAATCTCCATTTCTCCCTCTGTACAGTGGGCCAGTAAACGCTGCTCTGGGACTGCTGTGATATTCCAGTGAGCTGACGGCCTTGAGAATTGTCAGGGCCCTGCCAGTAGGTGGTTGTTACTCCAGTGAGGACATTATATTATGAGAGACAGCAGATATCCTAGGGAGGGGAGGAGGGGGAAATCTAGTGTCCCTTGGCGTTTGCCAGCTGAGAGTTTTAGAAGAGAGGCCAGGTAACAAGGAAGCTGGGACTTGGGAGGGCGGGACGGCTGGGGTGCTTCACGTGCTCCCATAATCGCCTACTGAGAAGCACAGCTGCCTCTGTCCTCTCATAACCCCTCCACTGCCCTCAGAGTGCAGGGCAGCCCTGGGGTCAGGCAGAGCTAGGGTCAGAACCAGCCCCTCAGAAAACAGCCTTGTGCTCTTGGCAGGTGGCATCACCTCTCCGAAGCTCAGGCTGCCTGCTTCTGAATGGGTGTAGCACTGCTTCCTGGGGTTGCTGAGAGGTGCATATGCGAGACCATCTCACCACCTCCTCCCTCCAGCCTCTCCCTCTTCACCCCTTGTCCTATTCTTGCTGCATCGGTGCACCTGCTTGATGAAGAGATGGATGCTACTCAGAGGGAGCCTTCTCACTCCCCATCGAAACCTCCCAAGCCATTACCTGCACCACCCCCACCACCCCTGTCCTGTTCCCCTTTCCTACTTCAAGCACCCCACACCGTTTTCTCCTTCTGGGTGGAGAGGTGAGGAGAGAGATCAGGGATGGAGATGAAGACTTAGGAGTCATCAGGAAATAGGTGGTGAATCAGGTGAGGATTGTGTTTTGCTGTGTGGCAGGGAGGCCCAACTTAATAGTGCCTTTTTTGGCAGGCTCCAGGGATTTTTTTTGATGGTGGCTGTTCAGCAGTTAGTTGTGATTTTGTTGTTTTCATAAGAAGGGGTGAGTTCATTTCCTTCTACTCCTCCAACTTGAGCTAATCTCTCCTGCTGCTGCTGCTAAGTCACTTAAGTCGTCTCCAACTCTGCGCGACCCCATAGACGGCAGCCCACCAGGCTCCCCCGTCCTTGGGATTCTCCAGGCAAGAACACTGGAGTGGGTTGCCATTTCCTTCTCCAATGCATGAAAGAGAAAAATGAAAGTGAAGTCGCTCAGTCATGTCCGACTCTTCTCGATCCCATGTACTGCAGCCTACCAGGCTCCTCCATCTGTGGGATTTTCCAGGCAAGAGTACTGGAGTGGGGTGCCATTGAGTGGCTTAAATGGAGGATTATTTTTCACAGATAATGAGAAAGCTAAAGGCTCCTTCTGGCTGTTCTGATCACAGGATGGTATGGCCACACCATCTCTAGTCATGTATTTTCTGAAATACAGAAAATTTCAAATGTACAAAAACAGAGAGAAAAGTGTAATGAACCTCCACATATTCATTATCTAGCTTCAATAATTATCAACACTGAGGGGCTAGTACTATTCCCACCTATACTCACACCATTCCCCCTACTTTGATGACCTTGAAGTAAATCTCAGATATCATCAGTCCATCCATGCATCCTTCAGTGGGTTCAGTGGCATCTTAGATTTAGTGAGTTACCCTAGGCTTTGAGCTCTACAGCGGACCTGGAGTTCAGGGTGAGGAAGGAAAGAAGAGGGTGTTCACTACAGCCGAGAGCTAAGTCAGGAAGAAGACTTAAACAAGGGGAGAAGGCTGAAAAACCAGCAGTTCCAAGAAAAAAAAGAGCAAGAGGACCCTAAAATGAGCTCATCACTGAGATATGAGCAACCACAGAACAACCATATCCTAGGGCAGGGAAGGAGCCAGTGTTGGTCCAGTGAAACAAGGACAGAGGCATGACAGTGACCACGCTCAGCACCATCACCTCCGGGCCCCCACGACCTTGCCCTGAGCATCTGTGCATCACACCCAAAGTAGGTGCAGAATCGTGGCTGTGGCGTCAGCCGATCCAAGCCTCAGCTCCTGCTTGGCTTGGGGTTCAGGACAAAGGGGCCCAAACTCCATGGGCTAAGAACTTCTGATCTACGGAGACCTCTGCATCAGAGCTCCAACCAGGAAGGCTACTCACCTGTGGAGTGACGTGTCTCCCTGTCAGGCTGGGCACCAGCTCCTCCAGACACTCTGTGCCCCCAGACAGGGCAGGACCCACGGGGAGCAGACCCAGGGCTATGTGTGAGGGGTAGACAAGAAGCAGGCAGCCCCTCCTGCAGGGTGGCAGCCCACAGGTCCTCTCTTGGCTGCAGGTGGACCAGCGGGTGCTACAGGACCTCCTCTTGGAGAAGCTGCCCAGGCTGATGGCCCACCTGGGGCAGCGCCGCGTGGACCTGTCCTTCATCACCTTCAACTGGTTCCTTGTGGTCTTTGCAGACAGTCTCATCAGCAACATCCTCCTCCAAATCTGGGATGCCTTCCTCTACGAGGGCATCAAGGTAGGGCACTGCAGAGGATGATCAGGAGGGTCCTGAGCAAGTCCCTGCCTCCTCTGGGTCTTGACTCTGCCCTTGGCTGATGGGAGGATGGAGCCCACCCAGCATGGCTCTGGGGGACCTCTCTAGGGAGCCTGGCTTCATCAGCTCAAGTGCTCTGCACCCTTGAGAGGAAGTGGCGCTTCTGCCTCTGAAAACCGTCCTAATGCTGGGAGGATTCCCTTCCCCTGGACAGGGGGCTCCAGCCTGCCCAGAAGGCACATCACTGCTGCTTCCCCCTCCTCCTGTTCAGACAGAGCCCTAGATGGGGTGGCTTCTCCCAGCTTTCCCCTTTTCCATGCGAGGAGACCCTGGGCAGGCTCTCCCCTGGCCTCCACCACGTTTCCCCATGGTGGTGGACCTCACAGTTCACCAAGCACCCTCAGATCCGTCTCTCCATGCAATTCCTGCTAGCACCCCATGTAAAGACAGGGTTACCCTCATTAAATCCAACAGGGGCAACACCTTGCCCAGGCTCCCAGGACAGTCAGGCTCCCAGTCCCCAGACTGCCAGCTGAGCTCCCCGTGCGGTTTCCAGCCGCCCCCACCTTCGCTTTGCCCCACATGTTTCTTCCAAGCCTCCCATCTCTGCAGCCTATCCAGGGCCATCCACACCGCCTGGGGGTGTGGGTTCTGGGGCTTCCCTGCCCTGGCTCCCTATCCCCACCCTGAACCCCACTCTGCCCCCCAGGTGGTGTTCCGCTATGCCCTGGCCATCTTCAAGTACAATGAGGAGGCACTCCTGAGGCTACAGGATAGCCTGGAAATCTACCAGTACCTGCATTTCTTCACCAAGACCATCTGTGATAGCCGGTGAGACCCGCTTCTGCCCCCGCCCCTCCACCACCCCTATATGCGTGACCCCAGGACACAGACCAGAGAGGAGGCTACTGTTCCCAGTGCAGGTTCATTAGCAACACTGACCCTCTATCACAGCTTAGAAATCTTTAGGGATATCCCACTGCCTCAGAATCTGTCCCCTTAACATGGCATTCAAGGACAGCATGCAGTTTCATTTCTTGCCCTCCTTCTCCTGCTCCTAACACCCATGCCCTAGGATCCTGCCCAACAGAGCTATCTGAATTCCCAGGACAGTCTCCATCTCTGGGCTTCTGGCCCTGCAGGTTCTTCTGCTTAGAATGCCTCCCTGTACTCCCACCAGCACCGTGTTTGTCTCGCCCACCTGTGCTTTTTCCTCAAAACTCAGCTCACAGTCCCCTCCTCCAGGAAGCCTTCCCTGGCCAGCTTGCTCTTCCAAGGTTAGAGGCCCCTCAGCCCTGAGTTTCCTCCTGCCTCAGTACTTATCACGTCAGGTGGGAACTGTCTTCTCAGTCGCTGTTTCCTCTCAGGAAGGGGCCTCAGCTGCCCGAGCGGAGTGAACACGGGGGTGCCCAGGATGCCTGCTGACTCTGACTCTGCTTCTCCCCAGGAAGCTGATGCACATCGCCTTCAGCGACATGAACCCCTTTCCCATGAAACAGCTGCGCCAGCTGCGGGCGGCCCACCGGGAGCGGCTGGAGGCCGAGCTGAATGAACTAGAGCAGCTCAAGGCCGAGTACCTGGAGACCCGGGCAGCCCAGGGCCCCTCGGTGCCCGAGGGTTGCCCCAGCGAGGATGAGGGGGAGGCAGAGCCCTGACACGGCTGCCTGCCCTCCCCAAGCCCTTTCTCGCCCTGGGCTGGCAGGCCCAGAGAAGGACGGCCATGCAGCGATATGTGACCCTGGGCAAGTCCCTTCTCTTCTCTGGGACTCAGTCTCCCCACTGAAACGTTGGCTTCTGAAGCCACTGGTTGGGTTTTCTCCTTGTGAGCACACCCTTCTCACTTCCTCCGCAGAGCACTTTAGCACCCAGACAAGCAAGAGTGCTGTCTTTAATAGGGTTAACCTTGAACATTCTCTAAGCTTTACCTGTGTAAACAGTGTAAATACTGGAAATAGTTCATAAGCTCTGGAACCTAAACAGTTCTCAGTAACTGGTTGCTCCTGGGTGGGCCTGGGGCTCCAGGATGTCACACCACCAGGGCCTTCTCAGCCTAGGACGTCACTGGCTGCTGTTTCTCATGGTGTCTCTGCAGGGCCAGTCCTGGTTCCCGGAGGAGCCGGGTCCATGTGCATTTACAGCTCCTGTCTTTGTGGGCGACAGCATCTCTCAAATACTGGTTGGGCTTCCCACCTACCCGTTTGCTGAGCCTTGCATCTGCCCTCTCCTTTCTCCTCACAGCCCATCTGGGGAGTTGGGGGGTTTCTAGGGAAACCCCTGTCCACCACCAAGAGAAACTTGGTGCAAGGATTGAACAGCCAACTTCACCACCAACTTCATAGTCAGGGGGCAAGAAGAGTCACCTCTTTGAAAACTGGGTGGTTGGGAGAGAGAGAAAAAGGGGGTGAGACAGACAGAGCCTGCAGCCAGGTTAGAGGTCGCTTGTGCAGAACTCAGCTCCAGCTCTTCTGGGCTCTTCCAGGCCCTTCCTCAGCAGACAGGCTTCCCCCATCCCCCTCCGTGCAGGGGGTCGAGGCTGCACAAGTGATGTGAGCAGCTCATTCCTCAGCAAAGCCTGTGCCTGTCTGCCAGGCTAGCCTTGGGCTCAGCAATCTTTGCTATGAGGGACTAGGGTAGGGGTTCTCACAGAAAAGCCTCCTGCTCTGATCCAAGGTTCTTTTCGAGGCTTGGGAGGGAGGCCACGCCCATTGCTAGGGACAAGGGACGGGCCCTTCTCTCACCCACCAGTGTGAACTTTGAAGGGTTGGTGCACCAGACCCTTTGTTCCTTCCCATCACCACCCCCACCAGCCCCAGGGAAGGGACCCTCAGGGTTCCTTTCCTCCCACATGCATCAGGGCGGCTGGCCAGCTCAGTTTCCTGGGAACAGTCTACACCAAGGCTTGAGGGCCTTTTCATATTTGCTAAACGTTTTTTGTCTGCTGAGGTCATTTCACCACCAAACAGTAACTGTGAAGCATGATGGTGGTCTGAGGGCAGCCTGGGGGCGGCTGGGGGGCGGGGAGGGTCAGGGCTGCACCCACAACAGGTTGCAGGCTGTATCCCTCAGGGCCATCACCAAGAAGACTGGGGGTCCGGCCTCCTGGAACGCCAGGAGGGTTAAAGGAGATGACGCTGGTGCTGAGTCGGCTTGCCCGGCACAGAGTAAAGCACACAGCCTTGGCAGTGAATGGCCTTTTCATAAAGAAGGCATCACCAGGAGGGCCCTGAGGGCCAGAAAAGGCCTGCGGCTCCAGAAGAGACTGGGTCCAGCTGGTCCCTCTGACTCCGGCCTTTAAAACCAGATTCCCTCCTCAGCAAAAGTACAGCACGTGACCCCAGCTCAGACGCACCACAGTACCACCTGAGTGCAGGGTCAGAGCCTGTTGTGGGGCATGGGTGTTGTGGTACAGCGACAGGGTTGGGGACCACAGGCAACAAGGACTGACTAGTGGGGCCTCCAGCCCTGTATCGGGGAGCTGGAGCGAGAGCCAGGAATGTGAACTGCCTGTTCACATTCACTGCCTGAGCACACACTCACTCCAGACAGAGCTCAGTTTACAGATGAGATGGCTCAGAGAGGTTAACCAACTTGCCCAAAGTCACAAAAGCCACAAGAGTTTAAGCCATGCTTAAGCCTTAGTGGCTGCTAACTGGAAAATCCAGGGAGAGCTCCTCCAAGCTAGAACACCTCCCCCAAGAACCCAGGAGAAATGGCAAGCTTGGCCTATGGCCTCCTGAGCCGTGAGGGCCAGTGGGGATGCCCCAGGCAAAGGGAAATGGGAGGAGGAACCATCTACGTGACCAGGGAGGCTGTAGCAGGGACTTGTAGGGGGTGGGGTGGCTGCCCACCCTCCCTCAGCTCTTCCTGAAAGGCATTTGGGGCCCAGCCCCAGTGTCAGGTTCCTGGCCCCGCACCACAGCTGTCGCCCACCCCCCACCCCCAGGGATTGTTGCCTTCCCAGCTGGAGGATCTGATCCCTCACAGCCCCACCTCCCTACCCAGGGGTGGGCCCCTTAGCTCAGAGCATCCCTCTCCCAGACACGAGGCCCCCAGCAATCAGGACACGCTCTGTGCTACAGGTGAGGGAAAGGAGTTACCCAGGGAACCTTCCTGGGGCAATACCCTTAAGAATAAAGGGGCTCCTCAAAACAGCAGGGGGGCACTGGAAGATCCATACCCTAAAGTGGGAGATGCACATTGACTTCTACAGGATGCCTGTGTTCAGGGTGCCCTCCCACGTGTTCAGAACCTCCCCCTAACCCTGATCCTCCGAGGTGCACATGTCCCCTCCTTCCTCAGCTCAGCCTGCCATGAGCACAGGACCACCTTGTACAGAAAGCTCCATGCTGGGCAGATAGGGGAGAACTTGCCACTTTCACACACTGCACACATACACACACAGGTTCTGCTCACCCAGAAGACATTTACCCACGTGACAGGTTAATTTTAAAAGAAATTTTGGCCACACCACACAACATATACGATTTTAGTTCCCCAACCACCAGTTGAAACTTGCACCCTCTGCCTTCGAAGTACAGTCTTAACCACTGGACCACCAGGAAAGT
>SJYA01001317.1:297529-346680 GCA_006410615.1 Neotragus moschatus | reverse complement strand
CCCCCTCCCCAGTGGGACTGGGCCAGCTACGAGTGGTCCAGAGGCCACCAGGCTGGGGAGGAGCCTGTGCTTTCAGATTCCGTGATGCTTCAGGCTTCCGCCTCAGCGTGCCAGACCCCAGAAGACCCTTCGTCCTCAGTGATGTGCGTTCTCAGTCTTTGGTTCCTGGAACTCTCACAAACTGTCCCACCTCTTTGCAAAGAGAACAGAAAAATCGAGCTACTGTGCTATTTCACAGAGAAGGCAATGGCACCCCACTCCAGTACTCCTGCCTGGAAAATCTCATGGACGGAGGAGCCTGGTGGGCTGCAGTCCATGGGGTTGCTAAGAGTTGGACACAACTGAATGACTTCACTTTCACTTTTCACTTTCATGCATTGGAGAAGGAAATGGCAACCCACTCCAGTGTTCTTGCCGGGAGAATCCCAGGGATGGGAGAACCGTCTATGGGGTCGCACAGAGTCGGACACGACTGAAGCAGCAGTGCTATTTCATGAAATGCAGAGCACCTCCTGTTGTAAGATATACCACTATTTTATAATCCATTAGGAAGAAAAAGGGCAAGCAATTAAACTATAAGCTTCATCCCAGTTTCAGAGATGTTAAAAACTGTGTGTCTTAGAATCAGTTAAATACGACATGTGACCAGCCCCTACCTAGATTCTTAATTTACTATATATCCACTCATTTAATATGTGCAGCAACCTTGTGGCTAGATATTCTTGGCCTCTTTCTACAGATGAGGAAACCAGGGCCCAGAGAAGTGGCTTGCAAGATCACACAGTCAACCAGAGGTAAAGCTAGTATTCGAACCCTGTTTTCACTGGATTCCACCACTTTCTCCTAATCCAGCTCCACAAAGACCAGCTCCTGAGCGCTGACTCTTGGGAATAATGTTCAGCAGGGTAAACATTGTCAGTGCAGAAATGCCCTGGGGGACTGGCCATTAAAAGCGAGGTGCTCTGAGTAATGGGGGGCCTGGAGGAGGGCTGAGGAGCTCATGGATAGGAAGAAGGCTTGAGAGCTTGCTGGCTGAGTCATTAATCTCATCCTTGTTATGACCATTTTCAAGAGTAGGTTGGCCCGTGGCCTGCCCTGGAGAGAGACTGCAGAGGCCTGTCCTGTACAGATAATCCTACAACCTCACCTAGACTGGCCCAGTCATTCATACCCTAAATAAGTGATTCTTCAATTGAGTTATTTGAACAAGAACTTTTTTCATGTATTGATCACTTTCCGCATTACACAGCTCAGTGCTAGGGATATCAAACAGAGCAAAACAGATAACCTAGGGGTTGCCCCAGTGAGCTCACAGATCAAAGGAGAGTTCGGCAGTACCCAAAGAGTCCCACAAAGCCTGGAAAAGAGAGTGCATATGGGGCAGGCAGAGAGGAGAAGTGTGCCCAGTCCAGGATCACTGCAGAAGGCTATTCTAAGGGAAGGACTTTTGAGCTGAGATCTGAAAGATAAGCAAGGGAGCAGCCGGCTGAGGGTGGAACATGCTCCGTGAGAACAGAACATTCTAGATCAGAGAAACAACCTGTGCAAGGGCCCTGAGGCTGGAGGAAATGGACTGTTGAGGAATTCAAAGCCCCAAGTGTCTGTAGCTCAGATCCCTGACCAAGGTGAATCTGGAGAGGTAGAGTGGGCCAGACCCTTCAGGCCTTGCAGCAATGGCCATGGAGTGGCGTGGGCAGATTTCTATCTTTTTTTTCGGTTGGGCCTTGTCTTGGTTGTGGCACACAGGCTCTCTAGTTTTATCACGGGCTTTATTTGCCCTGTGCCATATCAGATCTTAGTTTCCCGACCAGGGGTCAAACCTATGTCCCTTGCATTGGAAGGCAGATTCTTAAACCACTGAATCAACAGGGAAGTTTGAATTTCCATCTTTTGAAAAGATTAGGGGCAAGGTGTTTGATATCCAAGACTATGTGACCAGGTAAGAACATGGTGGTAGCTGTGGGAATGGTAGCCAATGGGGATGGTTTAAGAGATGTTTAGGAAATAGAGGAGGGAAGGGTGAATGATGGATTGGCTTTAGATACAAGGAGAAAGGGGCTTCCCAGATGGCTTAGAGTTAAAGAATCTGCCTGCCAATGCAGGATAAGTGGGTTGGATCCCTGGTCAGAATGATCCCCTGGAGGAGGAAACGGCAACCCACTCCAGTATTCCTGCCTGGAGACTCCCATGGGCAGAGGAGCCCATGGGCACAGGAGCCTAGCAAGCTACAGTCCACAGTCACTAAGAGTCATACACGACTGAGCAACTGCACACGCATGCACGTGGAGGACACCGCTGGGATCTCACTTGCCCACTGTGCCTTTCGCAAGGCCTGACTCACAGAGAGAGGGGTGCTGGGGGGAGACAGGCAGTAGCGGAAAAGGATCTCACCCTGCAGGTTTTCATCTGTTTTTCGTCTGTTTTTCCCCCCAAAGTGTTTAAATATCCTGGTTCATCCACCATCAGGGTTTTGCCAGGTGATAATGAGAGAAGTCAGGAGGAAGAAAGATTTTATGGTATTCTTAAGAGTGAGACAACAGACCACAGAACTGGCTGGAAGAAGGAGAGTGAAGAGAGAATAGGCAGGTTGGGGAGAGAAGGTGGAGGAAGCCAGTGATGGAAGTTCTCACCGGGGAAGGTGTCTGCAGTGGGTAAACCCTGGCCTGATGTCCCAGGTTGCTGGGACAAGGAATGGGCGTCATGGTATGCAAATATCACATGGCCCAGACACCATCCTACAAGCTGGCCTTTCAGAAAAACTGGAGCCAAGCCTGAGGGATTGTTTTCCTGGAGAGGGGTCTCTGGTCCAAAGCTCTCTTGAGCCTGAACCTGTTTTTATTGATCCATCTGGGGTGATGACAGAGTGTGGATCACATCTGGAAGTGCCAGTAAGCTGGAAGCAGGGAGGGTGTGGTCAGCAAGGGGTGCTTGAACTAGTGACTCTGGAAGTGGGTTGGACTGTTTCAGTCCTGGGGCTCGTCTGAAGTCACACAGCTGAGAAGTGTCTCCCTGATATGGTTTTCTGTGCTGTGGATTCCGGATTTCAGAGGGTAATCCCTTTCACTTGTCTTGCTCTCAAGCTGAGAACATGACATTACTTAGTCTGCATCTTGGGAGGATAGTTAGAGCCAGTGAGGGGATGCCTGGAACTGCATGTGGGAAGACTTCCTGGAAGAGAAAGCATCTAAGCTGGGCCTTGGAGCAGCTGGACACACAGAGTGGTAAGGAGGGAGATGTTGGCAAAGGAACAGCAGAAGTCAAGGGCTGGCACGGGAAGCACACTAAGCTTGTTTGGGATGTGGTGAACGTACAGTCGGTCTGGCTCAATCTTAAGGGAATAGTATCAGATGCTGGCCAGACACCAAGGGCAGAGAGGTGGGAGTAGCCTACCCTGGCAGGAAGGAATGTTTCATCACTGACATTGTTTAGAACTGTAGGCACATCATGATAATGAAGCCAGGCTTTTTGTTGATTTTATTATTGTTTTTAAGTTCTCTGTAGAAAAAGCCCCTCTTACTTTCTGCACCCAGCTGACTGCTCAGCTCCCTACTGCCTTTGTCTCCTCGTCCTCTTCCCCACCCTCGGCTTCCCCTTCACAGCAGGAGGGAAGAGAGCCTTAGAGACAGGAGCAGGATTCTAGCCAATGCCTCAGAAGGCCCAGGATACATGCCTACAAATGCCCACCACCTTACCAGGCCTGGGTTGGCACACCCTGGGGACAACTGTGCTGCAGAACTCCAGGTCCTATGATGTCCTGGGCTGCAGTTGGTGGTCAGAGGCAGAATGCTTGAGCTCTAAGGGCATCCCAGATCTCACCCTCCTAAACAGAGCCTTCCAGAGTAATAAGGACATTAGTAATACCTTTTGGGATTACTTCCCCAAATAGAGATGTTGCCAGGACCGAATCACTCAGACAACAGCTGAACCTGATTAGTCCCATTTCACAGATAACAAAACTGAGGCTTCAGAGTGACTCTCAGAACCGTGGCTTACTGAGACATCATGTCCTCCATCCTGGTAGCACTTGTAACTTTTACTGAGATGCACATCTCCCTGCCGCCCAGCAGGTGATCTTACATCACAAGAGAGGCAGCCCCAAGGGTGAGAGGTCACGGAGTTGCCTATGGCCCAATGAGAGAGGCCGGAAGGGGCTGACTGTGGCCAGAACAGAGAGGTATTAGCATCAAGAACTAGAGATTTGCAATCCCTCTGGGATTGGCCACTTACCAGCCTGGTGACCTTGGACCAGTTATAGCCCTTCCTGGGTCTTTGTCTCTTCACCTGCAAAATGAGGGGTTAAACTGGTTGATCCCTACCATCCCTTGCAGCCTGAATATCTTCTCTGAGCATCTCCCTGTTTTCTATTCTAGTGGCATCCAAGACAAGGTACGCAAAATGCTCAGTGCAGTGCAGGAAAAAATATTATGTAAACAAGAAAATAATTCAAGTTTGCTATCATTTGCCAGGTGTAGACACATTGACCCCCTCTCCAGGAAGGGGTCAGGCAGCCTCATGTCTCATGTCTCCAGAAGTCTCTGAGAAAGGGGTGATAAGGATACCCCACTCTTTAGTTCATTTTAGGCAGTTATCTCAACTAATTAACCTGGTCCGTCAATTCAGGTCAATCTAGATTAATTAATCCAGATTGGATTTGTAGATTATATTGACGAAGTTTTAGCTAGACTAATCCTCAATAAATGGGCAAGTGATTTTTAAAGATTCCTACCAGGACACTGAATTGTTAGTAATTCTGATGATGCTAGTGCATGAGGATAAGAGAATGGGAGAATGAACACTTGGATTTTTAGCACAATCAGTTCATCACCCACAAGGAAAGGAAAAAAAAAGACAACCATGAGACAAGAAGTTAGTCCAACATTTTCTGAGGGGGAGGACACTATTTGAAGTAGAGATTTCGTCACTCTGGTTAATATTAAATCGTGCCTCTTGTATAGATTGTACCTTATGTCTGTTAGTGATGGTTAAGTGCATAAGTGTTAGTCAGTCAGTCATGTCCAACTCTTTGGGACCCCATGGACTATAGCTTGCCAGCCTTCTCTGTTCATGGAATTCTCCAGGCAAGAATACTGGAGTTAGTAGTCATTCCCTTCTCCAGGGGACCTTCCCTACCCAGGGGTCGAACCCGCATCTCCCACATTGCAGGCAGAGTCTTAACCATCTGAGTTACAGGGAAGCCCATGTTTACTTGCATGTAATATATTTGGGTGGGTGAGCTCAATCTTTTTCCCTTTGAAAGTAGTAAATGATCAAAACATTTGGGTGCCACTTTTCTAACTTCCTGGTCTTTTCATTGCTGCTGCCACTTCTGACACACCACCACGTTTGTGATCATCTTTTGTTTGAGTGGAATTCGATTTCTTCATTTTTCTTCCCGTGCCAGGGGCAGACTCCGAGACTACCTCTGGGCCCTCAGAGCCCAACATAAGGGTCTGTCTCCAACTAGGAACTTAGAAACTATGAGTTGAGTTGATGTGCTTTAGTTTATCCTTCATGCTCTGCTGGACTTTCTAACAGTAAAGACTTGGGGTCTGTCTCCTCTCCTTATCCTAAGGAGCCCCATCTCTTCCAGTTTGAACCTCACTCTGGAGAAAGATAGCCCACCTTCCAAAGGGCTGAGCCTTGGGAGACCCTAGCTAGGGGATATGACCCTCAGCCTCACAATTAGAGGACCTTCTTCCCCAGCTGTCCTTGGAATTTGTTCCTTTAAGAACAGCAGCACAGATAAGGAATAAAATATTTGACACTGTATCCAGACTCAGGATCAAAAGAAACTGTTCCGCATCTTAGAGGACTTTCCTTGAGGGCTGGAGACCTGGATCCCGTTCCTGGTTCTGCCCTGTGTGGATGGCCCTGGGCACAGTAAGTCAGTTTCCCTGTCTGTACCTCATGATCTGTGTGGGGTCAGGCCAGTTCTGCTTCTCTGAGATGCAAAGTCTGGGATATTTTTGGAGACCTGCTCTGCTGAGTGGTTCTTAGCCTCCATCTGGAGGATTTGGCTATGATCCTTCCAAACTGGATGAGAGATGGGGACAGCTTGGAGCATTACTGGGAGGTAACCAAAATGGGGAGATGGGAAACTGAGTCACACAAGAAACTCCCCAACCTGGAGCAGAGCCACCCTGGGGACAGGTGATCAGGTGCCTCAGATCTCTGGAAGGGCCACTGTGGGGCAGAGAAACGGATGTGGTTGGTGGGGCTCCAGGGATGGAGACAGGGCCGTGGAGGAAACTGTAGATTTCCGCTCCATAAAAGGAGGAAGTCTAACTGTTGAACTCTTCTGTCCCCGGAAGGGGTGAGCTTCTCTACAGTAGAATGGGGCAAGCCTATATCTGCAGACTTTTCAGATGGAATGGTGTGGAAAAGGAGAGCAGAGAGCTGGGCTGCGTGCCCCTCTGGGTCCCTGACCCTGGGCAGTCCTGGGATGCTGCTTCTGTTTCTTGCCTGCAGATGTAATAAGATCATTTGACAGAGGGAGTTAGTGGGCCTGGCTAAGAATTAGATTAGATAAGAATTAGAGCTTTAGATTTGAAATCTTTGCTGAGGGTGGGGGATGGGCACATGGCTTCCTCTGTTTTCCTCCAGTTAAGGAGATTTTCCTGGCTCTGAGCACAGATGACCTCTCCCATCCCTGGATCTTTAAGTCTTTAGGTGTCGCCTCTTTAAAGAGAAAAGGAACATGGGCTCTTTGTGCTTCTGGTTTAATTTGTAAGCCCTGTTCAAAGTCCTGACTCATTTTTGCTAAATGTTCATTTCAATCCATTAATACAAGTAAACAGTTTNAGGAACAGCAGAAGTCAAGGGCTGGCACGGGAAGCACACTAAGCTTGTTTGGGATGTGGTGAACGTACAGTCGGTCTGGCTCAATCTTAAGGGAATAGTATCAGATGCTGGCCAGACACCAAGGGCAGAGAGGTGGGAGTAGCCTACCCTGGCAGGAAGGAATGTTTCATCACTGACATTGTTTAGAACTGTAGGCACATCATGATAATGAAGCCAGGCTTTTTGTTGATTTTATTATTGTTTTTAAGTTCTCTGTAGAAAAAGCCCCTCTTACTTTCTGCACCCAGCTGACTGCTCAGCTCCCTACTGCCTTTGTCTCCTCGTCCTCTTCCCCACCCTCGGCTTCCCCTTCACAGCAGGAGGGAAGAGAGCCTTAGAGACAGGAGCAGGATTCTAGCCAATGCCTCAGAAGGCCCAGGATACATGCCTACAAATGCCCACCACCTTACCAGGCCTGGGTTGGCACACCCTGGGGACAACTGTGCTGCAGAACTCCAGGTCCTATGATGTCCTGGGCTGCAGTTGGTGGTCAGAGGCAGAATGCTTGAGCTCTAAGGGCATCCCAGATCTCACCCTCCTAAACAGAGCCTTCCAGAGTAATAAGGACATTAGTAATACCTTTTGGGATTACTTCCCCAAATAGAGATGTTGCCAGGACCGAATCACTCAGACAACAGCTGAACCTGATTAGTCCCATTTCACAGATAACAAAACTGAGGCTTCAGAGTGACTCTCAGAACCGTGGCTTACTGAGACATCATGTCCTCCATCCTGGTAGCACTTGTAACTTTTACTGAGATGCACATCTCCCTGCCGCCCAGCAGGTGATCTTACATCACAAGAGAGGCAGCCCCAAGGGTGAGAGGTCACGGAGTTGCCTATGGCCCAATGAGAGAGGCCGGAAGGGGCTGACTGTGGCCAGAACAGAGAGGTATTAGCATCAAGAACTAGAGATTTGCAATCCCTCTGGGATTGGCCACTTACCAGCCTGGTGACCTTGGACCAGTTATAGCCCTTCCTGGGTCTTTGTCTCTTCACCTGCAAAATGAGGGGTTAAACTGGTTGATCCCTACCATCCCTTGCAGCCTGAATATCTTCTCTGAGCATCTCCCTGTTTTCTATTCTAGTGGCATCCAAGACAAGGTACGCAAAATGCTCAGTGCAGTGCAGGAAAAAATATTATGTAAACAAGAAAATAATTCAAGTTTGCTATCATTTGCCAGGTGTAGACACATTGACCCCCTCTCCAGGAAGGGGTCAGGCAGCCTCATGTCTCATGTCTCCAGAAGTCTCTGAGAAAGGGGTGATAAGGATACCCCACTCTTTAGTTCATTTTAGGCAGTTATCTCAACTAATTAACCTGGTCCGTCAATTCAGGTCAATCTAGATTAATTAATCCAGATTGGATTTGTAGATTATATTGACGAAGTTTTAGCTAGACTAATCCTCAATAAATGGGCAAGTGATTTTTAAAGATTCCTACCAGGACACTGAATTGTTAGTAATTCTGATGATGCTAGTGCATGAGGATAAGAGAATGGGAGAATGAACACTTGGATTTTTAGCACAATCAGTTCATCACCCACAAGGAAAGGAAAAAAAAAGACAACCATGAGACAAGAAGTTAGTCCAACATTTTCTGAGGGGGAGGACACTATTTGAAGTAGAGATTTCGTCACTCTGGTTAATATTAAATCGTGCCTCTTGTATAGATTGTACCTTATGTCTGTTAGTGATGGTTAAGTGCATAAGTGTTAGTCAGTCAGTCATGTCCAACTCTTTGGGACCCCATGGACTATAGCTTGCCAGCCTTCTCTGTTCATGGAATTCTCCAGGCAAGAATACTGGAGTTAGTAGTCATTCCCTTCTCCAGGGGACCTTCCCTACCCAGGGGTCGAACCCGCATCTCCCACATTGCAGGCAGAGTCTTAACCATCTGAGTTACAGGGAAGCCCATGTTTACTTGCATGTAATATATTTGGGTGGGTGAGCTCAATCTTTTTCCCTTTGAAAGTAGTAAATGATCAAAACATTTGGGTGCCACTTTTCTAACTTCCTGGTCTTTTCATTGCTGCTGCCACTTCTGACACACCACCACGTTTGTGATCATCTTTTGTTTGAGTGGAATTCGATTTCTTCATTTTTCTTCCCGTGCCAGGGGCAGACTCCGAGACTACCTCTGGGCCCTCAGAGCCCAACATAAGGGTCTGTCTCCAACTAGGAACTTAGAAACTATGAGTTGAGTTGATGTGCTTTAGTTTATCCTTCATGCTCTGCTGGACTTTCTAACAGTAAAGACTTGGGGTCTGTCTCCTCTCCTTATCCTAAGGAGCCCCATCTCTTCCAGTTTGAACCTCACTCTGGAGAAAGATAGCCCACCTTCCAAAGGGCTGAGCCTTGGGAGACCCTAGCTAGGGGATATGACCCTCAGCCTCACAATTAGAGGACCTTCTTCCCCAGCTGTCCTTGGAATTTGTTCCTTTAAGAACAGCAGCACAGATAAGGAATAAAATATTTGACACTGTATCCAGACTCAGGATCAAAAGAAACTGTTCCGCATCTTAGAGGACTTTCCTTGAGGGCTGGAGACCTGGATCCCGTTCCTGGTTCTGCCCTGTGTGGATGGCCCTGGGCACAGTAAGTCAGTTTCCCTGTCTGTACCTCATGATCTGTGTGGGGTCAGGCCAGTTCTGCTTCTCTGAGATGCAAAGTCTGGGATATTTTTGGAGACCTGCTCTGCTGAGTGGTTCTTAGCCTCCATCTGGAGGATTTGGCTATGATCCTTCCAAACTGGATGAGAGATGGGGACAGCTTGGAGCATTACTGGGAGGTAACCAAAATGGGGAGATGGGAAACTGAGTCACACAAGAAACTCCCCAACCTGGAGCAGAGCCACCCTGGGGACAGGTGATCAGGTGCCTCAGATCTCTGGAAGGGCCACTGTGGGGCAGAGAAACGGATGTGGTTGGTGGGGCTCCAGGGATGGAGACAGGGCCGTGGAGGAAACTGTAGATTTCCGCTCCATAAAAGGAGGAAGTCTAACTGTTGAACTCTTCTGTCCCCGGAAGGGGTGAGCTTCTCTACAGTAGAATGGGGCAAGCCTATATCTGCAGACTTTTCAGATGGAATGGTGTGGAAAAGGAGAGCAGAGAGCTGGGCTGCGTGCCCCTCTGGGTCCCTGACCCTGGGCAGTCCTGGGATGCTGCTTCTGTTTCTTGCCTGCAGATGTAATAAGATCATTTGACAGAGGGAGTTAGTGGGCCTGGCTAAGAATTAGATTAGATAAGAATTAGAGCTTTAGATTTGAAATCTTTGCTGAGGGTGGGGGATGGGCACATGGCTTCCTCTGTTTTCCTCCAGTTAAGGAGATTTTCCTGGCTCTGAGCACAGATGACCTCTCCCATCCCTGGATCTTTAAGTCTTTAGGTGTCGCCTCTTTAAAGAGAAAAGGAACATGGGCTCTTTGTGCTTCTGGTTTAATTTGTAAGCCCTGTTCAAAGTCCTGACTCATTTTTGCTAAATGTTCATTTCAATCCATTAATACAAGTAAACAGTTTAAAACCGTGCCTCCTCATGGTGAGTAGTCAATAGAAGTTATTACTTATTTTTTAAACTTTTTTTTTTTTGAGTATAGGCATCTTAAAATATTTCATTAGTTTCAGGTATACCACATAGTGATTCAATATCTTTATATAGATTATACGCCAGTTAAAGTTATTAAAAGATAATGGCTATATTTTCCCATGCTGTGCAATATATCCCTGGTGCTTATTTATGTTATCCATAATCATTTGTGTCTCTTAATCCCATGCCTCATCTCCCCATTCCCTCTCCCCACTGGAAATCTCTAGTTTGTTCTCTATGACTGAATCTGTTTCTGTTTTGTTATGTACATTCTTGTGTTTTCGCATAGTACTCTAGAGCTGTCCCATGGTGTAGCTGCTGTTACTTATTTTGAATTTATCTTGCACTCAACTGAGCAACTAGCATGTTTTTTACTTCTCTTGTGGCTCAAACTGCCTGCACCGAAGGAGACCCAGGTGCAATCCCTGGGTTGGGAAGATCCCCTGGAGTAGGAAATGGCAACCCACTCCAGTATTCTTGCCTGGAGAAATTCCATGGACAGAGGAGCCTGGCAGGCTACAGTCCATGGGGTCGCAAAGAGTTGGACACGACTTAATGACTGACTAACTACCGTGTGCCAGGCAGTACTGTAAGTGCTTGTCAGATATGAATTCATTCACTAATTACCACACCATTTTATAGACAGAAAACCTGAGGTCTAGAGAGATTGACTAACCTGTCCAAGGTCTTCCAGATGGTTTGAGGAGGTGCTGATGTTCAGGCCCAGTAGGCGGGCTCCCAACTGTGTCTATAACCACTGCTCTGCCACCTCTCAACATGGTCATGTCATATAATAAAGAAAAAAAGCGCCTTTGCCTCTATTCTCCCTTCAGTGCTTCCCTAAAGCCTTAGGAGGGTCTCAGGCAGGGATGCACGTTCGCATTTTATGGCTGGGCCATTGGGGCCCAGAGAGGGACAATAACTTGAGCAGGGTCACACAGCAAATGACAGCAGAGCAGACTGGAGCCCAAGCCCTGGTCTCAGTAACTGTCCAGCTGAAGCCCGGTGGGAGCATGTGCTGGTCACTGAGGGCACTGCCCCCTCAAAGGACCCCTTCCTTCACCATGAGGAGCAGAGCCAGCTCCACAGAGAGGCCCAGCAAGCCAGAGGGAGGTCGATGGAAGATCCACCCTCTTCCTGGGAGCAGGGTGAGGCTGTCCTGAAGGCACCTGCCTGGAGGAGTGGTGAGGATCATCCCCTACAGGGCCCCTTCTGCGGAGGCCTAGGCAGAGGAGGCCCTGACTAGCCCGGAATGAAAGGGTGAGGGGGGAGACAACCTGTCCTGCACCCCCTGAAGTCACACCAGGGACCAACTCTAAGGACAGAGTTCAGGGAGGGTTGAAAGAAGCAGGAGCTCCCTGGGAAAACAAGCATGGAAGCAGGGGCAGAGACAGTGGAGGAGTGCAGGAGAGCTGGGCACTCTAGTATGGGGCTGCTGTTTCTTTTTATCTTTTTCTTTATTGTGGTAAAATACACAAAACATCTAATGTATCGTTTTAACCATTTTTAAGTGTACTGTCCTGTGTCATGAAGCACATTCATTTTGACTGCCTATAAGGCAATGGCACTCCACTCCAGTACTCTTGCCTGGAAAATCCCATGGATGGAGGAGCCTGGTGGGCTGCAGTCCATGGGATCGCGAAGAGTAGGTCACTACTGAGCGACTTCACTTTCACTTTTCATTTTCATGCATTGGAGAAGGAAATGGCAACCCACTCCAGTGTTCTTGCCTGGAGAATCCCAGGGATGGGGGAGCCTGGTGGGCTACCGTCTATGGGGTAGCACAGAGTCGGACACGACTGAAGCCACTTAGCAGCAGCAACAGCAGCTTCCTCTGGCGGAGAAGGCAGTGGCACCCCACTCCGGTACTCTTGCCGGGAAAATCCCATGGCTGGAGGAGCCCGGTGGGCTGCAGTCCATGAGGTCGCAAAGAGTCGGTCACTACTGAGCGACTTCTTTCACTTTTCACGTTCATGCATTGAAGAAATGGCAACCCACTCCAGTGTTCTTGCCTGGAGAATCCCAGAGGCGGCGGAGCCTGGTGGGCTGCCGTCTATGGGGTCGCACAGAGTCAGACATGACTGAAGCGACTTGGCGGCAGCAGCAGCAGCAGCCTGCTCTGGGGCTTCCCAGGTCACGCTGGTGGTAGAGAATCCTTCTGCTAATGCAAGAGACAAGAGATGCGGATTCAATCCTTGGGTTGGGAAGATCCCCCTGGAGGAGGGCATGGCAACTCACTCCAGTATTCCTGCCTGGAGAATCCCATGGACAGAGGGGCTTGATGGGCTTACAGTCCACAGGGTCCCACAGAGTCAGACACGAGTGAAGCAACTGAGCACGCCTGCACTCAGCCTACTCTATTCGTTTGTTTGGTTTTGATTTGACTTTTAATGTTTTCTTTTTTGTTTTGTGTTCTATTCTTGAATGGTTTGCTTCCATGTGGGGATGAAAAGTGAGCGCTCGGTGCTAAATTATCATGCTTAGCAAAGGGACCATACGTAGGACACTAACGCAGTTTGCCCTGGGTCAAGTACTGTCCTAAGGCAATATGAATGGATAAAAGCATGGAATCCTTATGATTCCCCTATAAGGTAGTTTTTGGTTTTGACCCTAGTTTACAGTTAAGGAAACTGAAACGCAGAGAGGTTTTGGATCTTCCTTACATCCCTCATTGCTCTTGTTTGTGCCCACTGGTTCATTGAGGCCTCACTGTGTGCCAAGGCTAGGGTCTCCATCCCACTACTTGCCTCATCTCACAACAGCCTGGCTGTTGGGAGGTCCCAGGTAGTGCCGAGACACAGGGAAGGTGAGTTGGGTTGGTGGCCAGGTCTCTGACTCTGAAGCCAGTGTCTTGACCACCTGCCCTCGATGCCTGTAATTCAGATAGCTGTTCAGAAGCTGTCGTGAGAACACCTGTCCAATTCTTGATGCTGGCCTGAACTGCATTTGTGTATTGAAAGAAAGCCCAGGACCACGGCCCCCAGTGGCCCTGAGTTAGGATGTGGCTGTGTGCTCACAGAGTCGTTGGAGGTCAGGTTCCTTCTTGTTTTTTGTTTTTTGTTTTTTTTTAAGAATTTTTTGTTGTGAACCATTTTTTTAACATCTTTATTGAATTTGTTACAATATTGCTTCTGTTTTATGTCTTGGTTTTTTGGCCAGAGGGCATGTGGGATCTTAGCTCCCCAACCAGGGATCAAACCTGCACCCTGTGCCTTGGAAGGCCAAGTTTCAACCACTGGACCACCAGGGAAGTACCCCCCACCTTGTTGTGTAACCTCAGGAAAGTACCTCCATCCCTCCCAGCTGAGTGTAGCCTGCTCCATCCAGGAAGTGGGGCTAGTTCTCCCCACCTCAAGGTGGTTGTGAGGAGTGAATTAAACAGTGAATGTGAAGGTCCCTGTAAATGACAGAGCAGGGCTGTAAAGCGGTGGTTCTCACAGTGGTCCCTGAATCAGCTGCCTCAGTGCTGCCTGGGAACTTGCTAGAAATGCAGGAGTCTCAGAATCCAGCTCAGACTTGCTGAATCAGAAACTCAAGGATGGGCCCAGCAGTCTGGGTAGTAATCAGCTTTCCAGGAAACCCTGCTGTGCTCAAGTCTGAGAACCGCTGTAAGAGAGATCGGTCTTTGTTGCGGTGCTCGGGCTTCGCACTGCAGTGTCGTCTTCTCTCACTGCAGGCCCACGGGTTCTAGGCCTGTGGGCTTCAGTAGCTGTCGCGCTTGGGTTCAGTTTCTCCGTGGCCCTTGGGATCTTCCTGGAACAGGGACTGAACCTGTGTCCTCTGTGCTGGCAGGTGGACTCTCAGCCACTGGACCACCATGGAAATGTCGTATCCGACTCTGTGTGACCCCATAGACAGCAGGCCATCAGGGTCTGCTGTCCCTGGGATTCTCCAGGCAAGAACACTGGAGTGGGTTGCCATTTCCTTCTCCAGAGAGATTCTTACAAAGTGTAAATGAGATACTGTCCCAGGTCCTGGCAGAGTCAGTCCGGGAGCAGAAGGGCCTCCTCAGCCAGAGGTGCTGGTATCTCTCCTCTACTCTTTGTCCTACACCAGATCTCCCACCCTCCTTCCCTCCCTGGCCTGCAGGACCAGCCTGAACAGATGTGGGCAGAGGCTAGGGAGGCTGGAAGTGGGGAAAAGGCCTCACAGTCCTCTCCTGGTGTCTGTTGCAGACAGTGCCTGGGGAATTGATTAAGGCTGTGCAGGGGCATTTATCTCCAGGTGGATAAGCAAGTGGGGGAGAA
This sequence comes from Neotragus moschatus, assembly GCA_006410615.1. Taxonomy (NCBI): domain Eukaryota; kingdom Metazoa; phylum Chordata; class Mammalia; order Artiodactyla; family Bovidae; genus Neotragus; species Neotragus moschatus. The sequence goes on along the minus strand of SJYA01001317.1, from coordinate 332,008 downwards.
GCAGGTAGGAATTTCCCATCACCCTCCTGTGTGTGTGTGTGGCTTGACCAGGAAATGAAATATTGGGCTGCCCAGGCTCAGGCAGGAGCAGGCAGCCCTCAGTCATACCTGGGGACTCTTTCCACAGTGAGATGGGTTGAATGATGAAAGGAAGCTATTTTTCTGATTTAAAACTCTAGCTGCTGAGAAGAGGCCCAGGAATGGACCTGGAGGCAGGGTCTCTTGACTCAGTGTTTGAGGTCTGGGGGGTGGCGGTGGGGCAGTCAGGCCTTGACCCCTGGTCAACTGCCTGCCAGCTCGTCCCTGGTCAACGAGGCTCCTCTCCTCCTGAGTCCAGATAAGGAAGACCTCAGAATCCTCCTCATCTCAACGTGCTCCACAGCCCCTCCAGCAGATAGGAGCCGAGCATGAAACGAACCCACTTATTTCTTCCTTGAACACAGCCCGTAGTTGAGGAAGGAAAACTCTTGCCCTCCTAATCTGCCTCAGCCCCAGCAGGCCACACCTTGCTTACAGACTTTGACACCTGACCCCCGTGGACCCAAGTGCCAGCTCAGCGGGTGTTCGGCGCCCCACCCCGCCAGCCTCTGGCCCCCATTCAGTCAGCTGGTTGCTCAGTCATGTCCGACTCTCTGTCACCCCATGGACTGTAGCCCACCAGGCTCCTCCTCTGTCCATGGAGTTCTCCAGGCAAGAGTACTGGAGTGGTTCCCATTTCTTTCTCCAGGGGATCTTCCCAACCCAGGGATCAAACCCGCGACTCCTGAGTCAGCAGGCGGATTCTCCACCAACGCACCACCTGGGAAGCCCTCAGCCATCATTGCTCCTCTGCGTTTGCTCAGGCCCCAGCTGAACTGGACCCCTGGGTGCCCTGAAAATGCCTTTGCCTTCCCGTCCCCCCACCGTGAGCCCCTTGCTCTGCCTTCACTGAGCCCTCCCCCTGCAGTGCTGGCCTTGTTCTGTCTTGGGCTCACTCTGCTCAGCCTTGAAGGCTGAGATCAAGCAGAGCCTCCTTGTGGTCTTCACTCACTCACTGGGTTTCAGTCTCCCTGCTGCCCTGAACTGAGCTTGCTGGCCTTTCCCTTCAAGTCTGGGCTCCCAGGGTATAAGGATTAGTCCTGCCTCTGCCCTACAGCATCTAGTGCAGGCAGGGCTCAGAGAGGGTCTTGGGGATGCTACCTGGACTCACTCTGGGCCCCAGGTCCCTGCAGCTGGGCAGGGTGACGTGTGGGTCCACTGACAACAGAGTTTAGGCCCCCTGGCTGGGTGCCCATCCCAGGGCTGCTTCAGCCCTCCCCCAGGGTCACCTTGGGGCTCTGAATGAGGCATTCTCTGGGTCTCAGTGTCCCTCTCTGTCCAAAGACAGATCCAGAGGCTGTGCCAGAGAGTGGATAGTTGAGCAGGAAGTGAAGCTACCAGATTTTCAACCTCCAGGAGGCATCTTTAAAAAGTCTCTGTGACCCTTGTCTCTCGAAACTCCCAGATAAGGAAATTGTGGGGCAATAAATCTTTGTGGAGTTTTGGTCAGGGCCTGGTCTGGGGGAATAGACAGGAAGAAGCCCTGCTCTGTTTCTCCAGAAGTCAAGGTAGGAACAGCTCTGGGGGCTGGGGTGGCTGCCAGGCTCACAGTCCCACTGCCCTCGCAGCCCCGGGGTCTGGCGCCTGCAGAACCCTCAGTGAATGGTTCTAACAGGTGGGTAGGGCAGAGGCGTTACCATTTTATGAGTAGACAAACAGAACCCAAGAGGGGACAAGTCTGTCCAAGGTCATGTAGCAAATTGGCATCAGAATTAGGACTCTCCAACCTGACCAGCAAACCTCCTGTGGAAGTGACAGGCCCAGTCCCCGGCTCCTAGTACCCAGAAAGAGGGTGTTCAGGAGAGGCCTGTGGATTGAGTGAAAGCTCAGAAGAGCAGCTAGGGCAGTCTCCTCCAGGGTACCTGCCTGTGGGGTCTGGCCTGTGGGCGGCCAAAGCTGAAGGGAGAGGACCATTTGAGCTTGGATGGCTTGAATGAAAGAAGGAACACAGGGAACAGGACAGGAGAAATGGAATGAAACATCCATCAGCTGGGCTTCTGCTTAGTACTGAAACCAAGCAGGACCCTGTGAGTCCCCCCAGGTCTCACAAAAAGCCTTTCTGGCTCTCCCATTTCTTCTTTGTAGGATAAAGGCTTTGGTCTCCTAGATCTTCCCAGAGTTCCAAAGGGCAGATGCAAAAAGCTATTAATTAGGGAAATAAGGAATTCAGAAACAAAGGAAAAACGATCAAGAAACTAGAGTGCAGTGGTTTAGACGCCCAGCTCCCAATGCAGGGGGCCTGGGTTCAATCCCTGGTAAGGGAATTAGATCACGTGGGCCACATGCCGCACCTACAAATCCCGCAAGCCGCAACGAAGATCGAAGATCCTGCATGCAGAAATTAAGACCTGGCACAGCCAAAGAAATAAATATTTGAAAAAGAAAAATCAGCTGTCGTGTAGCTAAAGCAGGATCCAAGTTCCTCCTCAAGGGATATCTATAACAGTGCCTTTCTGCTCTTCTGTGGGAACTAAGGCCCCCACCCAGGGGGAGGATGGAATCTTCGGGCTGGCCCCAAGATTCCTGGAACACCTCCCTGTTACCTCACCACCTGTCAATCAGAAAAAAGTCACACACCTTGCAACCCTCACCCCAAATTTGTCCTATTAAAAACTTCTCCCCTAAAACCATCGGGGACTTTGGGACTTTTGAGCATGAGCACCTTGCTTGGCCCTGCAATGGAACTTTCTCTCTTCCAAACTCCACTGTTTCTGTACTTTGCATTGGTTTGGCCTCACCATGCACTGGGCACATGAACTTGTGTCCAATTTCAGTTCCAGACACGGGCAAGGCATTTTACATCTGTTACCTCCTTTAGTCCTAGATAAGGCCCCGCGAGGGAGACGTGTGTGTTAGTCACTCAGTCATGTCCAACTCTTTGCGACCCCATGGACTGCAGCCCACCAGGCTCCTCTGTCCATGGAATTCTCCAGGCAAGAATACTGGAGAGGGTTGCCAGTCCCTTCTCCAGGGGATCTTCCCAAACCAGGGATCAAACCAGAATCTCTCACACTGCAGGCAGACCCAGAGACAAATGGGGATCCAGGATTTGAACTAGGTGCCTCTTCTTCCCCTCCTTGAGTATTAAGATGGGGGACCTCATGGGCTAGAGAGACTGTCCAGGCCTTGGAGCTTGGGAGGCTCCCTGGGGGCAGTCCTATTTGAGCCAGCCCAGGAAGGTGGAATGAGAGGAGGGGGCATCCTAGGAACCCAGCTGAGGACCAACCTAGGCATTACCTGGGCTGACTTGGGTCTAGGCTAAGAGAAGGGGTGTGAGCAAACATGGGGTGTCTGGGAAAGCCAACACTTTGAGGGGAGCTCAGATAAACCAGTGTGGCTCAAAGGGCAATGTGTGGAGCAGAAGAGAAGACTATCAGGAAATGAGCAGGGGCCTCAAAACGCAAGTCTAGCAGAGGGCTTTATCCTGAGGACGGAGGTGATCTGTGAGGCGGGGGTAGGGGAAGCTCTTAAAGGAAATGACAGGGTTACGGTCGGGGCAGAGTAGGAGGCCTGGGCTGGGGTGGAGGAGAAACAGTCAATGAGAAAAAAGGCTGACCAGGCCTTGCACAGCTTAAGCGAAGGGTCAAGAGCAGGGGTGCCGTGGGGCCAGGAGGCTGGGTCATCTCAGGAGATGCCCTGCTCCTCCTCGGGCCCAGGGACCTGGCTCTGGGCAGTGTCAGATGTCCGGAGGAGGCACTCACTCAGGCCTGATCTCATCAAGAGGAAAAAGGAATTCTTGGGTCTCAGACTCAATCTGTATTTCCTGTGGGCCTGCGGGGAGGCATCTGTGTGGACCAGAAGGACTGTAGAGCTGGAGGAGGAGTGACAAAGACAGGCGGGAGGGTACTCGAGGCAGAAAGAAACTGGGGACAGCATCATGTCTGCTTGCTGGCTGCAGGGCTCCTCAGCCTCTGCTGCTGTTGAACCCAGGCAGCTGAGGACTGGCTGGTGAGAGAATTGTACCCGGGCAGCATCTTTCTGCTTTCCGGCCTGGGCTGTGCCCGTGTGAAAGTGAAAGTGTTAGTAATTCACTCGTGTCTGACTCTGCAATCCCATGAACTGTAGTTCCGCCAGATTCCTCTGTCCATGGAATTCTCCTGGCAAGAATACTGGGGTGGGTTGCCATTCCCTTCTCCAGAAGACCTTCCCTACCTAGGGATCAAACCTGGGTCTCCTGCACTGCAGGCAGACGTGTTACTGCTGAACCACACCAGGGAAGCCCTGGCTGTGCCCATGGAGAGAACCAAAGGGCTTCCTCTGCCCTTCCACCCTCCTCTCCCACTCTCACCAAGACCCTCGGTCCCCTCAGCACACGGGCGAACTAGGCTGCTAGCCTCTGCTACCAGACCCATGTTGATGTGCCCAGTGCACAGTGAGGCCAGACGAACCGAGAAGTCAGAATTTGGAGCAGAGAAAGGTTTCTTACAGGGGCAAGCAAGGAGAATGGGTGGGTGGTCCTTGCTCAAAAGACCCAAACTCCCTAGTGGTGTTTAGGGAAGAGTTTTTATAGGCAACATTTAGGGTGAGGGCTTCAGGATGTGTGACTTTCTTCTGATTGGTTGGTGGTGAGGCAGTTGAGTGGTGTTCCAGGAATCTTGTGCTCAGCCTAAAAGTTGGTTCATCTAGGTGGGGGGGTGGGGGGGAGGCTTAGTTCCTGTAGGAGAGCTCAAAGATATATTGTTACGTATATCCCTTAAGGATGCACCAGAACTCTGCTTTATCACTGTGCTATTGTTTGACTGCCTCTCCTTTCTTTCTGTATTCCCTCACTTCCAAGATTAATAAGTGTTTGAATCTTCCCTTTGGAGTTAAGGGGAAATCTAGGAGACTGCAGGCTTTTGTACCCTAGAGAGCGCCACCAGACACATGCAGGAATATATGCCCTTCCTCTCCAGGTTCTTCTGGATCCACAGGGGTTGTTAGCTTTTTATGTGGCTCATCAATGTGATGATTACCGAGGGTCAGAATTCTGCACCTACCAGGCTGCTTTGCCCTTTCTGGTTTGGGATTTTTACTCACATCCCCAAAATGCTGGCCCCTCAGCAAGTCCCTGTCATTTACTAAATCCCATTTTGTTGTTCAGTCACTCAGTCATGTCTGATTCTTTGCGACTGCAGCACGCCAGGCTTCCCCGTCCTTCACCATCTCCTGGAGTTTGCCCAAGTTCATGTCTCTTGAGTCGGTGATGCCATCCCACCATCTCATCCTCTGTCGTCGCCTTCTCCTCCTGCTTTTGATTTTTCCCAGCATCAGAGTCTTTTCCAANTCAGGAGTCAGTGCAGAGAAGAGCCGTGTGGCTCCTTAGCAAATGGTGGCATTTGTCTTACAGGCACTGAGTAAATAAATCCCATTTTGATTCTGTTTCCCATGTCGAATTGACAGCTAGGAAGCTCAGACACAAATCCCCCAGGCCCACCTCCTCTGTGTACAGGATCGGGCAACCCACATTCATAGCTTTGCTCCCCCACCTTCCTAGTGATCTCTTTTTTCCTGCGTTTTCCCTCTCTCCCTATTTCCTCACCATGACTTTTTCTTTTTATTTCCTTCTGTCTGTGCTCTATTTCTGTAAGGCTTCTCGCATCCTTTCTGGGATCAAATGGGCATTAATTAAGCAGTCCCTGCTTTCTGTGCAAATGCCACCAGGCTTTTGGGCAAAGCTCCCAAAAGGAGGGTTGAAATGTCTAAGCTTCACAGGACAGACCTGCCACCGTGAGGCTGATGGGCTACCTGGTGCTGTATAAAGGGCTTGGCTCATGCGTCAGGCCCCTGATCACTGTAACCTCCTGAGGTCAACAGCCTAATTTTGTGCCTTTGGACTAAGCACAGAGAAGAGCCTCAGGGGTGACCACCCAGGCTAGGCCAGAGCCAGCCCTGTCTTGACCTCTCAGTCAAACATGCCTTCCCCTGAGAAGTGCCTGGGAGCATGGGGTGGGCAAAGCACTGTGCCGGGCATTCCTGGGGCAGCCCCAGGCCTTCCGTTGAGGAACCTGCAAGCTGATAGAGGGGCCCTGACACCAAACTCCAATTCAGAGCAGGGAGGAGAGACAGAAGAATGAGATCTCTGCTACTCGGCTTGGCTTTGGTGCAGGCCACCTGGGAGCTGGAGGAGAGGAGAGATGAGTACAGACAACCAGGGCCTGGGAAGAGCAAGCCGAGCAGAGGGAAAGACAAGGGTGAAGGCCCAGAGGACTGAAAATGTAGGAGTAGGTACCAGGGAGACTGGGTGGTGTTCTTTATCTGGAAAGTGCCGAATGATGAGCAAGATGAGCAAGAAAAAGGGAATCTTGGAGTATGGGGTGGGACCCAAGCTGAGTTTGGCCTTGATCCTATAAAGCAGCTGTGAATGGGAAGCATCAAAGGGAGCTCGAGGTAGGGGCATAGGTGGGAGGAATACAGCCACGCTTGCTGTGCAGAACAGTCCTTCTCACTGCATGGGGAGAGAAGGTGGGAGGGCCCAGTGGGTCAACAAGACCAAGAGGAAGGGGTTTGAACTGAGCAGCAGCAGGGGCAAGAGGAGGCCACATGGCACTGTAGATTTGGCCACTAATGAGCCCTGGGTCCTCTTACAGGCCATTCATGATATAGCCCTGCTTACCCCTCCAGCTTCTGTTCTCCTCATTCACGTCATCCAGTTTACATGGATACGTGTGTGTATTTATTTTTCTTTTTAGCATCTTGCTAATCTTACATATATAGCATATATAGTTCTCCAAACGTTCCATGTCGGCCTCTGTTTCAGGGCCTTTGCCCAGGCTGTTCCATCTGCCTAGGACACCTTTTCCCCAGCTTACCCTGGTCTAGCTTACATGGCCAATTCCTACTCATCCTTCAAATCACAGCTCACGTGTCACTTCCTCTGAGGGCAGCAAGTCCTCCCTGACTGCCATGTACAAACCTCCATTATTACCTATGACACACTGGGCCCCAGTGGCTCAGACTCCCCTCATGGCCTCACTGATGGGACTCTTCTCTCCTGTAAGGCTGGGCTCAGGCTTGCTTTCTCCAAACCCCCAGTGTCTGGCACAGGGCCTAGTTGCACTGTGATGCTCAGTACATGCTGAGTGAACAAATAGAAGGCTGGATGAGGAGTGAGGGAAGGTCAAGATGCCTGGATGATAATAGTGGTAGTAGTTATTACTATTGAGCAAGGGATCTTAGTGTATCATCTCATTTAATCTCACGATGCATCTGAGACAGATACTTTCTTTATCCCCATTTTATAAATAAGCAAACTGAGACTTCAGAAATTGTTATTTGCCCGCCCAACTGGTAAGCGCAGAACTGGAATTGGAACCCTGGGCAGGCTGGCTCCAGAGGATGCAGTGTTAACCCATTTAGCTTGGCTGGGGTGGGTAGGGAGGCTGGGCTCTCCGGTGAGGTGCTGAATAAGGAAAGGGGTGGGGTGAGTTCTTTCCAGTTTTTCTGCTTTTTTGTGTTTGCACTCGAAGGAATGGAAAGCAAACGGTTCAGAAGTACTTGTACACCATCTCGCCAGGCCCTTCCAAATAGCCACAATTCTAGCCTTCTGACCTGGGTACCTTTCCTAGCATGCCACTGTCCTCACAGAACTGACCACTGTTCTGCGCGCACCCTCACCTTGAGAGGAGGTGAGACTCCATGTGTCCTGTTCTCAGTTGGCGAACCTCATGTCTCTTCTGTCCCGCTTGTCTCTCACAGATGTCATGGAACCCCCAGTACCGGAGCTCCAAGTTCCGCCACGTCNACTAATGAGCCCTGGGTCCTCTTACATGCCATTCATGATATAGCCCTGCTTACCCCTCCAGCTTCTGTTCTCCTCATTCACGTCATCCAGTTTACATGGATACGTGTGTGTGAGTATTTATTTTTCTTTTTAGCATCTTGCTAATCTTACATATATAGCATATATAGTTCTCCAAACATTCCATGTCGGCCTCTGTTTCAGGGCCTTTGCCCAGGCTGTTCCATCTGCCTAGGACACCTTTTCCCCAGCTTACCCTGGTCTAGCTTACATGGCCAATTCCTACTCATCCTTCAAATCACAGCTCACGTGTCACTTCCTCTGAGGGCAGCAAGTCCTCCCTGACTGCCATGTACAAACCTCCATTATTACCTATGACACACTGGGCCCCAGTGGCTCAGACTCCCCTCATGGCCTCACTGATGGGACTCTTCTCTCCTGTAAGGCTGGGCTCAGGCTTGCTTTCTCCAAACCCCCAGTGTCTGGCACAGGGCCTAGTTGCACTGTGATGCTCAGTACATGCTGAGTGAACAAATAGAAGGCTGGATGAGGAGTGAGGGAAGGTCAAGATGCCTGGATGATAATAGTGGTAGTAGTTATTACTATTGAGCAAGGGATCTTAGTGTATCATCTCATTTAATCTCACGATGCATCTGAGACAGATACTTTCTTTATCCCCATTTTATAAATAAGCAAACTGAGACTTCAGAAATTGTTATTTGCCCGCCCAACTGGTAAGCGCAGAACTGGAATTGGAACCCTGGGCAGGCTGGCTCCAGAGGATGCAGTGTTAACCCATTTAGCTTGGCTGGGGTGGGTAGGGAGGCTGGGCTCTCCGGTGAGGTGCTGAATAAGGAAAGGGGTGGGGTGAGTTCTTTCCAGTTTTTCTGCTTTTTTGTGTTTGCACTCGAAGGAATGGAAAGCAAACGGTTCAGAAGTACTTGTACACCATCTCGCCAGGCCCTTCCAAATAGCCACAATTCTAGCCTTCTGACCTGGGTACCTTTCCTAGCATGCCACTGTCCTCACAGAACTGACCACTGTTCTGCACGCACCCTCACCTTGAGAGGAGGTGAGACTCCATGTGTCCTGTTCTCAGTTGGCGAACCTCATGTCTCTTCTGTCCCGCTTGTCTCTCACAGATGTCATGGAACCCCCAGTACCGGAGCTCCAAGTTCCGCCACGTCTTTGGCAAACCAGCCAGCAAGGAGAACTGCTACGACTCTGTGCCCATCACCCACAGCGTCCAAGACAATCATTTCTGCGCTGTGAACCCCCACTTCATTGCAGTCGTGACTGAGTGTACTGGTGGGGGTGCCTTCCTCGTCATCCCCTTGCACCAGGTAAGGACGCCTGCTAGGCCCAGACCCAAACAGCTCTCTGGAGGCAGCACAGGACAGAGGGAAAGTAGAAGGAGCCTCAGTTTGGATTCCATACATGGGTTAACATCCTAGCCCTGCTGTGTGACCATGAATAAGTCATTTTACCCCTTTCAGTCTTGGTTTTTTCATTGGAAAAGTATGCTTGTCCTGGGATTTCAGCTTCTTGCAGTTGTTTAGGACTCCCATGAGGAGTCCTATGTTTAGGAACCCACTGCAAAGTAATTCATTCCTGAATAACATTAAATGCATTGCCAAGCTCACAAAACATTGAGGTCTACAAATGTCCAAAGCCAGTCTCCTGTCCAGTCTCCAAATGTCCAATGTCCAGTCTCCAAAGCCAGCTCCTATCTCCAAGAGAGAAGGACCTTGAGGTGAAATCTAAGTAGGAGAGGTAAGCAGCAAGTGAACAGGAAGAATAGGCTTGTCTTGTGGCAATCATTGATAGCAGAATTTGGGACATATGCAATTGCTGATATTTAACAGACTTTGATTCTCAAAATGGCAGTTTCATATAGATTAATTTAACAGCAGATCTTTTCAGGATCCTGAGTCTCTGCCCTGAGGCAGCATCTCCGAAGGGACTAGAGGGCTTGGTAGTGCCTCTGGTTTGTGATGGAAGCAGGTAGAAAGTTTCTCCAGAGAAAAGTATCTCAGTGTGAACAGGACTCCCACAGATTAAGATTAGGGAAGTTCATAAACAGAGCTACCAAGCATGTAAGCCCCCATGAGTAAGCATCAGCTGAAAAAGCAAACAACAGACTTAGAGCCCTAAAGGACTTTAGAAGTTAAAACCACACATAAAACAGATTCATAGATCAGGTTTTCTGATCCCAATGCCACTGAGTTAGAAGTCTATAACAAAAGAGAAATTTCAAATTCTCATTCATTTCAAAGTTTAAAAACACCTTTCTAGGGACTTCCCTCTTGGTCCATTGGTTAAGACTCCATGTTTCTGCTGCAGGGGGCACAGGTTCAACTATTGGTCAGGGAACTAAGATTCCACATGCCGATCAGCCTGGCCAAAAAAAATAAATAAATAAATAAAAACACCTTTCTAAATAACTTCTAGATCAAAGAAGAAATCAAAATGGAAATTTAAAAATACTTGCACATGAATGAAAATGAAATATATCAGTTAAATTATGGGGATGCAGGGAAGTGGTGCTTCAAGGGAAATTTGCAGCACTAATGCTTATGTTAGGCTTCCCAGGTAGTTCAGTGGTAAAAAATCTGCCTGCCAGTGCAGGAGTCGCAGGAGATGTCGGTTTCATCCCTGCGTTGGGAAGATCCCCAGGAGGAGGAAATGGCAATCCACTCCAGTATTCTTGCCTGGAGAATCCCACGGACAGAAGAGGCTGGCAGGCTACAGTCCTTGGGATCGCAAAGAGTCAGACACGACTTAAAGTAACTGAGCACACACACACAGACAGAATTCAGGACCCATTCATGATCAAAATAAAAATTCTTTGCACACTAGGAAAAGAGATCTTCACTAACCTAGGAAACAGAATTTTTAAAAATATACTTATTGTCTGCTGTGCTGGGCTGCTGTGCGTGGGCTTTTCTCTAGCCGCCGTGCTTGGACGTCTCATTGCAGTGGCTTCTCTTGTTGCAGAGCACGAGCTCTAAGGCCCACAGGCTCAGTGGTTGTGGTGCATGGGCTTAGTTGCTCTGCAGCACGTGAGATCCTCCCAGATCAGGGATCGAACCCATATCTCCTGCACTGGCAGGTGGATTCTTTACCACTGAGCCACTAGGGAAGTAGCGCCACAGCCTCTCCTGTCCCACCCTACCTAGCTCCTGTCTTCTAGGAAACAGAATTTTTTAAACTTTTTGTTTTGAAAAACTCTCAGCCCTACAGGAAAGCTGCAAAAATAGTTGAATAAATGATTATCCTTCACCAAGATTCACTGGTTGTTAAGATTCTGCCAAATTTCCCTTTTGTCCTTTTAAAATATCTTTCTCTCTGTATGTGTGTATAAAGACATTTTATTTCTGGTCAAGTCTAACCCAGGATCATGCATTATATTTAGTTGTCAGTTTACTCATTAGACTACTTAGTCTACTTCATTTCATAATATTGACATTTTAAAGCTGTAAAGCCCAGCTGTTTTGAAGGATGTTGCTAAGATTGAATTTGACCCATTGTTTTCTTGTGATTAGATTCATGTTATATGTTTTTGGCAAGAATATTAAATAAGTGATGTTGTATCCTCAGTTCATTATGTCATATGACGCATGAGGTCCGTTTGTCCCATTATTGGTGATATTGGTGGTATTTAATCTCTTTATTAATATGGTGCAAACATCACTCATGAAAAAGAAACATCCCTTTAGGGAATTCCCTGGCTGTCCAGTGGTTAGGACTCTGAGCTCTCACTACCGTGGCCCAGGTTTGACCCATGGTCAGGGAACTAACACCCCCACCCCCCCCAAAAAAGAATATAAAAGGTGCTGGCCTGCACAGTAAGACTAGAAAAATAAGTTAAAGGTATAAGGATTGAAAAGGAAGAGATAAAACCGTATTATTTACTGATGTGATTGTCTACATAGAAAACTAGAAGAACTAGAGTCAAATTACTAGAAAAAATAATCAGTGTTTGGAAGGTGACTGGATGAAAAATCAGAATCCAAGTCAGAATTGCATTTTTACATAACAAGAGTGCTTAGAAAAATGTAAATATTTCCAGTAGAATGAAAAGAGTAAATACCCAGGGATTAATAAGCAAAACTGAATAGGAGAAAATTACAGAGCACATTGACAGGCTAATAATGAAAATGACCTAAGTAAATGGAAATGTGTGCCATGTTCATGAATAGTCACTCCTCCAAATGTCCAGAGCATTCTCCTTTTTATTACATATTCCATAGCACATTGCCTTCTTAGATACCATGCCCTGAGTGCTTTGAATTAGAGTCACTTGTGTTCTTCTGGTAGTACTTCTTCATGTACTTGCAATGTGGGAGGAGTTGGGGAGAACCAGTACTTTGCTTACCCACGTATCACGTGGGCAGACACAGTTGATACTTATACATTTTCATTGAACAAATCTGTTCTCTGTTCCTATACATTTGGTTTTTAAGGATATCACACAAACGGAACCATACAGTGTGTAGCCTTTCGGGCTTAACTTTTTTCATTCAGTGAATTCTCTGGAGATCCATCCAGGTTGTTGTCTGTATCGATTGCTTCTTCTTTTTTATTGCTGAGTAGTATTCTGTGGTGTGGTCGCACAAGTTTGTTGAACCCTTGGCTGTTGAAGACCACGTGGCTTGTTTCCAGTTTGGAGCTGTTAGAAATGAAACTGCTATAAACATTTGTGTACAGGTTTCTGTGTGCACATAAGTAAATTCCATTTTTCTGGGATAAATGCCTAGGAGTGCAATCTCAGGATCATAAAGTAGTTATATGTTCCATTTTATAGGAAACTGCCAAGCTATTTTCACAAATAGTTTTATAGCATAAGTAAAATATTACATGGAACATAACTTCTAAAAAGTCCTTTGCCGTTTATCTGAAATTCAAATTTTACCAAGTATCCTCTTTTTATTTGTTAAATCTGGCGTCTCTACTCCCAGGTGATGCCAATGCTGTTTTTCAGCAGCTAGGCTCTATTCTAGTTCTTCTTCTTTTTTTTAATCATTACAAAAAGAATTTTCAAACACAAAGGTAGGTGAAAACAATATCGTGAACTCTTCACACCCAGATTCAAGAATTTGGAAGACTTTGCCATGCTTGCTTCATCCATCCCTTTTTTTTCCTGAAATATTTTAAAGCAAAGCCCAGACTGTTTGTCATTTTACCCCCACAGAGTTCAGTTTGCAATTCTATAAAATAATAACATTTTCTGTTATTGACATAACAAATGTGTTTGTCTTGACATAACCACAATGCCAGGATCACAGCAATTTCCTATTATGTGAAAAAGCCCTTGATTGCCTCATAAATGCCTCTCTGCTCCTGGTTTGTTTGAATCAGCCTCAAGAAGGTCCACACGTTGCATCTGGTTGACATTTTCTTAAGTAACCACATCCAGTGTGATGGAGCAGGAGGGAGAGGCAGAGAAAGGGAAAGGACCCTTGCTGGTCCCATGCTGCAGTGCTTACCTGGGCAGACAGGCCCTTTTCCATGTGGTCAGCAGGGCCAGGGCTTACACTGCACCTTTTTTAGACCATTTTATGGGAGGTATTGCCCCATTATATGGATAAGGATGCCGAGGCTCAGGGAACTGATTGTCTGAAGGACGCTGAGCAGGAAGGGTGTGGGCCCAGACCTGGACGTGGTCTTGGGGTCCCACTCTCATTCAGCCAACCTGCACTCCTGAGTTTTGGCTCTGGTTTACATCGGTTCCTTGTCAGTTACCAAGGTTTAAGTCCCATCCAGGCACAGAGAATGTCAGTAAGGGAAGAAAGGAAGGGACAAGCTAGCAAATTCTTTATTTTAGTGCAGGATGGGAAGATTCCTGGCTTTACCACCGTGTATGGGATTTATTCTCAGAAGGGCCAGGCTGTCCCATGTGGTGTCAGGTGTCCCAAAGGGAGTGACTCCACAGTCCCTTTCTCTTCCACCCTGTGACCCAGGGTGAACCCATTGCAGGGTGGGGCTGGCAGCCTAGGCAACCAAGGGCTGCACTCAGGGAACAAAGGCTCAGTGGGGAGGTCTGGGGACACGCCCGCCCTGAGCCTGGGGGACATGCCAGGTTGGGCTTTGGACCCTGGCACCAGGCCTGTGGCAGACCCACCTGATCAGGTGGGAGGTGGACTTTGCTGTGAGGTGTGGAGGTCAGGAAGAATGCCAGCAAGAACAGGCAGAGCTCTGGGGTCAAGCCCTGCAGCATCGCTGGGAGTAGACCAAGCCAGAGGAGGGCATGGGCTTGGGGGGCCAAAGGGACGCATGGTGAACCGGTGCCTGGGAACAGGGGGAGGGGAGCACTTCACTGCTGTGCTCTTGGAGGCCAGCCAGACCCTGCTTAAGCCTGTGTCATGCCACATTACTCCTAGGACCCACCCCCTTTCCCATTGCTGCTGGTGCTAAGTCGCTTCAGTCGTGTCCGACTCTGTATGACCCCACAGACAGCAGCCCATTGGGCTCCGCCGTCCCTGGGATTCTCCAGGCAAGAACACTGGAGTGGGTTGCCATTTCCTTCTCCAGTGCATGAAAGTGAAGAGTGAAAGTGAAGTCACTCCCATTGCCTGCACACAAAGTCCTGCCTTTCTCACCAGAACTGTTCATCCACATCCCAGCTGATGCTGTAAACCTCAGAGTCCTCCACAGCATACACCTGTTCCCTCCATACTCAGGTTCCCCTTCTAGAAATGTAGAGATGCAGGGTGTGTGCTAGACTGTTTTACTGTTTTTATTTGGGGAAGAGAGTCTTTTCTAGTTCTAAGGGTCTGTTCAGCCTGGAGGGGAGCTGGCCTGGGACCAGGGAGGTGGTGTGGGGTGGAGGTGTCCTTTGAGGTCCAAAGGACAGAGCCGGAACCAGAAGTGGAGAGTAAGGGGAGTGGGGAGGGCCACGGGGAGGCTATACTAGGTTTCAAGTAAGAAGTGTTTGCTCAGTTTGTAACAAGGTCTGAAAGTGAAATAAGCCACCTAGTGGGGACATGGGCTCCCCACCTCTGGAGGTGACCAGGCTAGGTTACCAGATAGCCTCTGCTGTTCACCACTTCCAGCCCTGGGTGTGGGGTTCTACAGTGGACCCTCCCCAGGCTCATCTGTGCATGTGAGAGGAGGGCTGATGAATGATGCATTCCCTAAATCCTCCTAGGAACATGATTTGCATTTTAGCAGAACATGTATTTGCACGATTAGGGAACACTCCTGTCTTTTCCCTGCTCAGCATTTCCTCTGGGCAGCCCTCTGGCTAAGTCTCACCGACTCTTGTTAGGACATGTCTCATCTGTCCACTTGTCCATCTCTCCATGTGCATCTCGCTGTATGCAAGGTGACCTGTCTCCTCTTGTCTGAACTTCTCTACCTTCCTACCCATCAGTCTACCTTTCCTCCTGTTTGCTTTAGGATCTCTCTACTTGAAATCTATCTGTGTATGGCCCAGCTTTTCTGGCTTGCAATGCCTCCCCTTCATCCTAGTCTGGTCAAAGTCTTTCTCTAAGGCCCAATTCAAAGGCATCCTCCTCCAGGAAGCCTTCTTTGATTGATCCCCCAGGGCATTTCTTCTGCCTCTGAGCCCTGAGTGCACTATATCCTGCCTCCTCCACAGGTTGGCGTCTCCTGGAGGGCACAGATCATGAGTAATCCATCTTCTGCCGCCACTTGCCTGGGACATAAGATCTGGCACATTGGAAGCCCTCACTGAAAGGCCTGCATGATGCTGTGATTAACTATGGTGTGGGGATAGCAAGAGGCAGACCATGAGTGGGAGAAAGCATTCCCAGTTCTCACGGCTCTGCCGTGGTTGGAGTGGCTCTGATTATCAACCCTTGCTATCCCCAGGGTCTACGTTCTCAACGGGGATTCTTGCACTGCTTCCTGGAGTGGCTGGAGGGAAATTAATTGAGCAGAGCCCCTAGCACAGGGCCTGGCACATAAACGACTCCTGAAATTATGGTTCCTAAAGAAAAATACTTGCACACATGTTCCTTATAGATGTAATAATGTGCTTGAGTGCATTCACTGAGAACAACTTGGCCTCACTAAGTACATCCTGGCCCCTGCAAAGTACTGACCAACAATAAAGCTGGGTAATTGTGATTAGTTCTGATGAACTTATATTAGTGAATTTCCTGAAAGCTCACCATGTACCAGGTAGAGTCTTTTTTTTTTTTTTTCGTCATGCCACACAGCTTGTGGGATCTTAGTTTCCCGACCAGAAAATGAACCCAGGCCTTGGCCATGAAAGCTCTGAGTCCTAACCACTGGACCACCAGGGAATTCCCGAGACAGAGTCTTAAGCACTGTATGTGTATGAACTTATTTAATCCTCACATCCACCCTGAGATTCTACTACTGTTGCCATTTTGTAGATGAGGAAACTGACCGAGAGGCAGGTTCCCTGTGAGCCCTAAGGTCACGACGGTAACCCCACAGCCTCTCTTGTCCCACCCCACCTGGCTCCTGAATTCTGGGTCCTACAGTCCTGTCCACTCCATCTGCCCCAGGACTCAGAGACTCGGAGGTACTGTCTCTCCAGGCTGAGCAGCTCCCTGACGTCTAGGAAAAGGATGGGTGTGTCTCCTCTGATTTAGAGTCTGTGCTGTGTGCGCTAAGTCACTTCGGTCGTGTCCGACTCTTTGCAACCCTATGGACCATAGCCGTCAAGGGTCGTCTGTCCACAGGGATTCTCTAGGCAAGAATACTAGAGTGGGTTGCCATGCCCTCCTCCAGGGGATCTTCCTGAGGAATTGAACCCTATCTCTTACATCTCCTGAATTGGCAGGCAGGTTCTTTACCCCTAGGACCACCTGGGAAGCCCCCATTTAGAGCACCCCCCCCACATACACACACACAGACATCCATAAATCAGAGTCCTGTCCTTGGCTGACTGCTGGCCTAATGGGCTGAAAGGCAGCAGTGGCCTCTGGATTATAAATATCCCTGTCCTGACAGGGCTTTTAGCAGCCCGGTCAATAGCCCATCAGACTGGCTAATGTCTATTAATGTGGGTCCTCCCACAGAAACCCTCTTAGGCACAGGGCCTGCCAGCCTCTGGGGACCACCTGCCATTCTTTGTTCACTAAGAAGAAAGAGAAGCTGTGTGGGGCTGAGGCCTCTGCTCTTGTAGGCCTGGGAGGAGTGCCCACCAGAGCCAGGTCTGGCTTTCAGGTACCTCCGGGTCTGAGGCTCACAGAGCTGGAGGCTGGAGTCTGAACGGGGCTCCTGGGCACATTGCCTCCAGTCAGCCAAGGCCAGGGACAATCAGCTCTCTTGAGAAACCTTTCTCAGGGCAGAAACTGGGGCTTGGCCCTGGGCCAGAGTGCATAGATCAAGGCCTTGAAAGCACCTGGGTACGCCACAGCCAAAGACAGTGCTTCAGACTGCTTTGGCCCTTTGGCCCAGGAAATGATCCAAGAGAAGGGAAAGGCTGTGTGCAGGAAGGGGGTCAGGACACTGACTCAGACAGGGCTGGTGCTCCCTTAGACCACAGTGAGTACGCCACAGGCTCACCCTGGGCTCCAGCCCAACTCTGCCCTTCACCTTCCCCATGACCCTGGGCAAGTTCCTCCTCCAGTCTAGGGGGTGGGGGTGGGGGTGGTCAGTGATCCATTAGTAATGCCTGCCACAGGTGCAGGCTAGTTGAGCTTTGCTGTGCTTTTTACCATTCCTGATCATAGAGCCCCTTAGGCTCTGCAGTTTTATCAGAAATTTTTAGCTAATCCTGAAAGGACTTGATCTTTTCAGAAAGTCTGTAGTCTTGTCTTAAATATCTTTTTTTTAAAAAAAAATTATTTATTTTTAATTGAAGGATAATTGCTTTACAATGTTGTGTTGGTTTCTGCCGTATATCAACATGAATCAGTCATAGGTATACACATCCCCTCCCTCTTGAAACTTCCTCTTAAATACCTTTTTTTATTGCAAAATTTTACAGTTTTTATAGTTTAGAAAAAAAAATTTAAGATACAGAGGATGATTTTTAAAAAGCCACACCCATTTAATTCACCATATAGAGATGACCATGAATAACATTTTGATGCATTTCCTTCCAGTCTTTTTTTCTCAACTTTAGTGTACATGTGTGGGACTTCCCTGGCCATCCAATGGTTAGGACTCTGTGTTTCCAATGCAGGGGATATGGGTTCCATCCCTAGTCAGGGAGGAACTAAGATCCCTCATGCCAAGAGGCATAACCAAAAACTTTTATTAAAAAAATAATAATATATATATGTATATATACATACATATAAATATGTGTGTATTTCTTGCCTGGAAAATCCCATGGACGGAGGAGCCTGGTAGGCTGCAGTCCATGGAATCGCTAAGAGTCGGATATGACTGAGCAACTTCACTTTCACTTTTCACTTTCATGCATCAGAGAAGGAAATGGCAACCCACTCCAGTGTTCTTGCCTGGAGAATCCCAGGGACGGGGGAGCCTGGTGGGCTGCCGTCTATGGGGTCGCACAGAGTCGGACACAGCTGAAGCGACTTAGCAGCACACATATGTAGATGTATGTGTATGCTGGCAACCCACTCCAGTATTCTTGCCTGGAGAATCCCATGGACAGAGTAGCCTGGCAGGCTACAGTGCCTAGGGTCATAAAGAATTGGACACGACTGAAGCAACTTAGCACGCATGCATGTGCGTGTGCACACAAATGTACGTATAATAAAAGCTCTTATTTGAGCACTTACTATAGGAGATCACTGTTGGACTTTTCAGCTACAGTACGTCATTTTACCCTCATCACCCTGCAAGGAAGAGATTATTGGTCATATTTTAGGACAGTAGAGAATGGCCTGGTGGCTGGAGCGATGGTCCCATGGAGACCTGAGCTGGGCCTGTGGCTGCGGTGATCTCTTTGCAGGCCCCCTCACTCCAGGTGCTGCCTTGCTGCCCTCTGCCCAGGGGCCCGTTATCTTCATCCATGAAGAAGGCTAAACCATCTGAAAGAAACTGATCTTTTGCTCACTTCCTCACATAGCAATATCAAATCACACATCCAAAGTCTTTATTTTGTCTCTCTCTCTGAATATGTTGTTTTTAGTCGCTCAGCGATGTCCACTTCTTTGCAGCCCCGTGGACTGCAGCATGCCAGGCTCCCCTCTCTTTTACTATCTCTTAGAGTTTGCTCAGATTAATGTCCATTGAGTTGGTGATGCTATCCAACCATCTCATCCTCTGCCACCTTTCTCCTATTGCCTTCAATCTTTCCCAGCCTCAGGGTCTTTTCCATATGTATGTGAAAATACTTTTTTATTTTCTAAACACTTTGATGATTAGTTCAGTTCAGTTCAGTCGCTCAGTCATGTCCAACTCGTTGCGACCCCGTGAATCTCAGCACGCCAGGCCTCCCTGTCCATCACCAACTCGTGGAGTTCATTCAAACTCATGTCCATCAAGTCGGTGATGCCATCCAGCCATCTCATCCTCTGTCGTCCCCTTCTCCTCCTGCTCACAATCCCTCCCAGCATCAGAGTCTTTTCCAATGAGTCAACTCTTCGCATGAGATGGCCAAAGTACTGGAGTTTCAGCTTTAACATCATTCCTTCCAAAGAACACCCAGGGCTGATCTCCTTTAAATGGACTGGTTGGATCTCCTTGCAGTCCAAGGGACTCTAAAGAGTCTTCTCCAACATCACAGTTCCAAAGCATCAATTTTTCAGCACTCAGCTTTCTTCACAGTCCAACTCTCTCAACCATACATGACCACTGGAAAAACCATAGCCTTGACTAGATGGACCTTTGTTGGCAAAGTAATGTCTCTGCTTTTCAATTATCCCTAAATACCAGTATGTTTCCTAAAAATAGGAATTTTTTCTTACGTACCCACAGTACATTGTCAGATTCACTCGGTTGAGCTTTACAATACTTTTATCTACCATTCACATCCCAATTTGTCAAATGATGTGCTTTATAGGGTTCCCCCTCCTGGAAGGGATCCAGTCTAGGGAGAGCTGTCTAAGATCCTTTTCCAAGGAATGAGATCAGAATTGGGCAGAGAATTTCTGAAGGGGATCCTGGGACCATGGCCTGTTTTCAGAGCTAAGATGCATGAACCAGAGGCTCAGGTGTCTGTCTCCTAGTTTGCCAGAGGTAATGGGATGCCATATGTCTGTAGTCACGGCAGCTGCCCTCTCTGTAGCCCTAGGAGGCAAGGCCATAGAGCGTCCCTGGTCTTTGCTTGTTCTCCCTTGGGCATGGTCTCAGGACATCCCACAAGAGTGCAGAGGGCTCTGCAGAGTTGGGCAGGTGAGGGAAGAAGAGCCTGTGGGTATTCCCTGAGTTCACTCTGTCCTTGAAAATACAGTTTTAAATATCCCCGAGACTATTAGTTATGTGAGGTCAAGTACTGCGTCTCATGTTAACCCAGTACTTTGTATTGGGCCTGTCCTCCAGGCTGCTTGAAATGATCTGCCAGATGGGTGGGTGTCAGCCAGTTTTCTTCTCCCCTGTCTCCTTCACTTAGATATAAGGGTGGAGCCTTCCGGTGTTGGGCTCTAGAACCTGAGGCTGGGTAGCGGATGTGGGCGGTGTCTGCGTTGGCAGGCAGAGGGNAATTTGTCAAATGATGTGCTTTATAGGGTTCCCCCTCCTGGAAGGGATCCAGTCTAGGGAGAGCTGTCTAAGATCCTTTTCCAAGGAATGAGATCAGAATTGGGCAGAGAATTTCTGAAGGGGATCCTGGGACCATGGCCTGTTTTCAGAGCTAAAATGCATGAACCAGAGGCTCAGGTGTCTGTCTCCTAGTTTGCCAGAGGTAATGGGATGCCATATGTCTGTAGTCACGGCAGCTGCCCTCTCTGTAGCCCTAGGAGGCAAGGCCATAGAGCGTCCCTGGTCTTTGCTTGTTCTCCCTTGGGCATGGTCTCAGGACATCCCACAAGAGTGCAGAGGGCTCTGCAGAGTTGGGCAGGTGAGGGAAGAAGAGCCTGTGGGTATTCCCTGAGTTCACTCTGTCCTTGAAAATACAGTTTTAAATATCCCCGAGACTATTAGTTATGTGAGGTCAAGTACTGCGTCTCATGTTAACCCAGTACTTTGTATTGGGCCTGTCCTCCAGGCTGCTTGAAATGATCTGCCAGATGGGTGGGTGTCAGCCAGTTTTCTTCTCCCCTGTCTCCTTCACTTAGATATAAGGGTGGAGCCTTCCGGTGTTGGGCTCTAGAACCTGAGGCTGGGTAGCGGATGTGGGCGGTGTCTGCGTTGGCAGGCAGAGGGCGTTCTGGGCCCTGTACTGCCAGGGCCATGCAGTGTGATGTGAAAAATCAGTGTGTTGGTCCCTGCCAGCTGCCAGCTTCTGTGTTTGAACTGGTGTAGTTGTCTTATGACGCAGGAGTTCTCAGCTGCAGGGCTGTGAAACTTGTGTGTCCTCCCAGCCCCTAGACAGGAATTCTCAGCAGGAAAGAGGGTAAGGGAGGAAATGCCCTTTCTTTTTTTTGATTTATTTATTTTTGGCTGTGCTGGATCTTCATTGCTGCGCAGGCTTTTCTGTGGTGAATGGGGGCTACTCTCTAGTTGCGGTACGCAGGCGTCTCATTGTGGTGGCTTCTCTGGTTGTGGAGCACAGGCTCTAAGGGTGCACAGGCTTCAGTAGTTGGAGCTCCCTGGCCCTAGAGCACTGGCTCAGTAGTTGTCATGCATGGGCTCAGTTGCTCCATGGCATGTGGGATCTTCCTGGATCAGGGATTGAACCTGTGTCTCCTCTATTGGTAGGTGGATTCTTATTCACTGTGTCCCAGGAAAAACCCACCCTTTGTTTTTAATTGAAGCATAACTCACATGCTTCCCCGTGGCTCAGCTAGTAAAGAATCCACCTGCAATCCGGGAGACCTGGGTTGGGAAGATCCCCTGGAGAAGGGAAAGGGTACCCACTCCAGTATTCTGGCCTAGAGAACTCCATGGACTGTATAGTCCATGGGGTCGCAGAGTTGGACATGACTGAGCGACTTTCACTTTCATAACTCACGTACTGTAAAATTCACCGTTTAAGTGTGTAATTCAGTGGGTTTTAGATATTCACATGTTGTGTAACCATCACCACTAATTTGAAAATAACTTAATCACCCCTCAGAAACCCCATACCCATTAGCACTCACTCCCCATGCCCCTCTCCCCCTAGCCCTAGGCAACCACTAGTCTGCTTTCAGTATCTATGGATTTAACTGTTTTGGATTTTTGTTGTTGTTGCAACACCTAGGAGCTTCTGAGATCTTAGTTCCCCAACTTGAGACATGCCCAGGCCCCCAGCAGGGAAAGCACAGAGTCCTGACCACTGGACAGCTAGGGAATTACCCCTATCCTGGACTTCTCACATGCATCAGTCAGGGTTCAGAATTCTAGGTACCAGGGGGTATGCTCCTTTGCTNACTTGAGACATGCCCAGGCCCCCAGCAGGGAAAGCACAGAGTCCTGACCACTGGACAGCTAGGGAATTACCCCTATCCTGGACTTCTCACATGCATCAGTCAGGGTTCAGAATTCTAGGTACCAGGGGGTATGCTCCTTTGCTCAAGCAGCAGAACCACGTCTGGTAGATCATCTAAGCAGATCATGCAGTATGTGGCTTTTTATGTGTGGTGTATTTCAGCTAGCATGATGTTTTTAGTGTTCACCCACGCTGTAGCATGTGTCCGTACTTCCTTCCCTTTCTTGAACGTATTTCATTTTATGAATATACTGGGGCTTCCTGGATGGCTCAGCGATAAAAGAATCTGCCTGCAATGCAGGAGACACAGGTTCTTATCCCTAGGTCGGGAAGATCCCCTGGAGGAGGAAATGGTAACCCACTCCCATGGACAGAGGGCCCTGGTGGGCTATAGTCCATGGAGTTGGAAAGAGTTGGACATGACTTCATTCCCTTTTTTGGAAAATATTGCATGAATACACTATGTATGAATACAGTTTTATATATCCATTTATCCATTTATAGACATTTGGGTTGTTTCCACCTTTTGGCTATTTTGAATAATGCTGCTGTGAACATTGGTGTACCGTTTTTTGGTAGACCTATGTTTTTATTTCTCTCGGTGCTGTACCTAGGAGTAGAATTATGGGGTCATACAGTAACTCTGTTTAACCTTTTGAGGAGCTGCCAGACTGTTTTCCCCCATGGCTGCACCATTTCTGCATTCTTGCTAGCAGTATATGAAGAGAAACGTCCTTTTATTAAACACCGACTGTGTGCTAGACACTTGCGCTAGACACTCCCCATACCTCACCTCCTATGACCCTCACTCGAACTCTCTGAAATATCTATTACTGCCTCCATTTTCCTGAGGCTCCGAGAGGTGTTGTGACTCCCCCAGGATCACACAGGGATTAGTGGTAAGTCCTGGATTCACTACTAGTTCTGCCCTCTACATCTTCCTGTCCACTCAGTGATTGCTGGCTCCTCAAGTGACCCTCCTCCAGATGCTAAAGTGGAATTAGCCGCATCCTCTCCTCAACCTCCCTGGGTACTGTTTTACAGACAGGAAAGTTGGACCCCCACTACCCAAAGGTCTGCGGGCATAGAGGGAATGTCTTAGATGTCAAATGGAACCCTTTCAATGATTTTGAGATCGCCTCCTGTTCTGAAGATGCCACGGTGAGTGCCCCTTTCCCGAGAGGAGTGGGGCTGGGGTGCAGGGAGACAGAAGGGCATCTGGACGCAGCTCTGACACTCCTGATTCCTCCATCCTTGACAAGGTGAGGTCACTGTGTGAGGAGGGCATGAGTTAGATAGAAGTTCTGGGCTCCGTGGGACTTGGAGTGCCGCCCCTCCTCTCTATGGGCCTCGGTCTCCCCATCTGTAAAATGAGCCTAATAGCTCCCAACCGTCCAGTGCGGATCAGTGTCATTTCCTGATGGGAATGCACATCTTCCGGGGAAACTAAAAAATGCTGTGAAGAGGAAAAAAAAAATGCTGTGAAGGGCATTTTTACTGTGGCTTGAAAATATTATGCCATATAATCTCATAGACAGTGGGGAGGGAAGATCTTACTTAGAGGGAAGATTTAAAAGGATAAGACTGGGAGCATTAAATGCCTACCTCTCACCTTTAGTCTTCCTCTTCTGGGCTATCCAAGGGGGCCCCTCTCACAGAAGGGGTTGGGGGTTGTCCCTGTCCTGTCCTGCTCCAGAGACTGCGTTGGCTTCCCAGTACCCTGAGGATATAGCATAAACCCTTCTTCTTGGCATTTGGAGCTCTCGCCTGAGCCTTTAGGACCACAGTACTCTGAGGGATACTCTAGGCTAAGAGGTGGACTTGCTGTGATCTCCAGCCTGGGAATCAGGCCTATGGCCCATCCACTCACCTACCGGCTAGGATGGCACAGATTTCCAGAAGCCTGGGCTCATCTCCAGCCCCTGCTTGGGCTGGAGGACATTAGGAAAGCCCCTGTCCCTCTGAGGAGCCCCAGCTGCCTCTCCACTGAATGACAGGTAGATTCAGAGAGACTTGCCCTGCCCCTTCTGTGGGGCACTGCCAGTTTTGTTGCTCAGGGTTGTCAGGGTGCGAGGGGACGCCAGCTAACACTCCCCTTGGGCCGTGTCTCTCCTGACAGATTAAAATCTGGGACATCCCCAAGCAGCTGTTGACCAAGAACCTCACAGCCTTCAGGAAAGAGCTGGTGGGCCATGCCCGCAAAGTGGGCCTGGTGGAGTGGCACCCCACAGCTGCCAACATCCTCTTCAGCTCTGGCTATGACTACAAGGTAGGTTTGTGTATTTAGTCTCCTGGGGCTCCTCTGACATAAAAAGCACCCTGGGTGGGTTAAGACAACAGAAATGTATTCCCACAGTTCTGAAGGCCAGAAATCCAAAGTCAAGATGTTAGGAGGGCCATACTTTCTCCAAAGGCTGTCGGGAAGAGTCCTTCTGTGCTTCTAGCTTCTAGGGGCTCTAAGCATCCCTTGGTTTATAGCTGCATCACTGGATTCTGCCTCNTTCTGGCCTGGAGAATTCCATGGACTTACAGTCCATAGCGTGCAAAGAGTCAGACATGACTGAGCGACTTTCACTTCACTGCTTGTGGTTGTACAGTTTTATCTGTACACGACTCCAGGGGGCTCTGTTCACATCTTGGACTTTGGGAATGGGTTGCCCTGGAGCTGTGCAACTAAACATGGCATCCCTTATTAACTATGTGGTGGAAACTGTTGCTAATGACTGTTTGAAACCCCCTGGATTAGCTGGTTCCCTGGGGTCCTCCCAGCATGGATGTTTCGTTGCTCCAAGCAGATGGTGTTTTCTTTTCACTGCTAGACAGCCTGACTGCTGACTTCCTCCTCCTACCACGTGGCCACTTCAGCAGGCAGATCCATCCTCTCACCCAAGGCCTTTTGGCCAGACTGCCATCTGTGGCTTCCCTCGGGGGATACCATGTTTCACTGCAACCTGGCTGGCGTGTGACTGTGGGGACTGGGATGGGGCTGGGGGCAGGGCTGGGTTCAGAGCTGGCTCTCTGCTGTGCAGGTGATGGTCTGGAATCTGGATTCAAAGGAGTCTGTAATCATGAGCCCCGTGAAGACAATTAACTGTCACCAAGACGTGATCCTCTCCATGTCCTTCAACACCAATGGCAGCCTGCTGGCCACTGCCTGTAAAGACCGCAAGATTCGGGTTCTAGACCCCCGAGCAGGGACTGTCCTTCAGGTTAGTGCTGGGCTGGGGTCTGGCTTGGAGTCAGAGGAGCAAGGAGTGGAGTGGGCATGGGGGGAGCATAGGGGCTTCTGAGAACAGAGCAGTAATGCTGTCAGTGTTCTAGCCAAAGTCCTTATGCATGTTATCCCCATCTGTTGGGAGGTGTTGAATATATCATACCCATTTTTCAGATGAGAAAAGTAAGACTTAAGAAAGGCTAAGGGACTTGCCCACACTGAAAGCTGAGACTTGAACCTGGTCTAACTCCAAAGCTGTCAATATGCCTTGGCTCTGTCAAGAGGCATGACATGGAGTCAGGAGACCATAAGGTATCACTGTTATCCACTGTGTGACCTTAGACAAGCGCTTTCTGCTCTCTGAGGCTTTTTCTCATCTGCAACAATAGGACATTAGTCCTTCCTTTGGGAAGTTTAAATGAAATAACCCAGATGACAGTACCCACTTGCACGTAGTGGATGTTCAATAATAATCTTAGCAAAAATGTGGAGCTGGGCTGAAGTCTGCCTCTGTCTTAATTTTAAAAAGAACCTGCAACAAAAGTAGTGGGAGAGACTTTATGTGGATGGGAAAGATCCAGGAAGGCTTCCTGGAAGTGGTGCCTCTGGAAGGATTCCTCAGGCAGAGCTGGGATGAGAAAAGAAGGCATTTTGGGTGGAAGACAAGGAGTCCCTGACCACACATGTCACTCCAGGAAGCCAACTATAAAGGGCACCGGGCCAACAAAGTGCTATTTCTGGGGAACCTGAAGAAGCTGCTGTCCACAGGCACATCCCGGTGGAACAACCGTCAGATGGCCCTTTGGGACCAGGTGAGTCACCAGAGCAGCGCTACCAGCGCCCCTCACCGCACCCCTCGTCCCCGCCAGCACTCCTTAGCCGAGTGCCGCTTCATCTGTTCATGCATTCACTCACTGGCAAACTAACTGATGACAGCCAGGGAGGTGCCAGCAGCCTGATGGCACTCACCCAGACCTTGTGCATCTTGTCATTCAAGGAGGGGGAGGGGTTAGGACTTAGGAGAAGCCTCGATGTCAGGGAGGGGAGGTGGCTGGGCCCGGGACCAGGACTCAGGGTAGGGTGCGAGAAGGAAAGGGCCTTCTGGATGGGGGGTGGCCATCCAGACTTAGGATGCCGGGACTTAGGATGGAGCAGGGACTTAGGATGAAATAGGGAGGCATGTGAGCAAGAAGAGCTGCCTATTCAACGTGGGTGGGGGTGAGGAAGGGGTGAGGACCCGGCCAAGTAGTATTGATTGCAAGGAGCTCTTGTCCAGAGTCAAACAGACTGCTTCTTCTCTATCTCTGAATCTCCTTGCCTAGTAGATATAATACAGGAGGAGGAAGGCTTGAGTGACGTCATGCGTATGAGAAGTGATTTGTTAAAGGAAAAATGCCAGCAAGGCAAAAGGAGGTGGTCTGTCTCTCACACACACATACACATACACACACACACAGCCCTGGGGCAGGAATTCTTAGCACCACCAGGGTCCTCCGTGAGTGACCCACAGGTCTTCCTGGTCTTCCTTCCTTTGCAGGATGACCTCTCTGTGCCTGTCACAGAGGTGGACCTCGATGGCTCCTCAGGTGTGCTATTTCCCTTCTATGATGCGGACACCAACATGCTCTACGTGGTGGGGAAGGTCAGTCTGGCACAGGAGGGAGTCGCTGCCTGGTCCCACTGGCCTGGGGCCCTTGGAGTGCAAGGCAGGGGCAGGGCCAGGCAAGAGTGGCTGGATCCTCTACCCCTGTGGTGAGCCCCCAGCCCTCTCCCACCTTCCTGGCTCCACCGGAACACCTGGGGCCAGGGCTTTGGCCAGACACCCTGAACTAGTTGATCCCCGCTCCCTCCCAGACCCCATTCTGGGTCCAGATGAGGAGGGACCAGTTGGTGTTTCTTGGCAGGGGTACCTTCGAATTTGGGGCAGAGGGGCATCTTCACCAGGTAGGACTGTCCTATACTTGGCATCCCTGGCCCCTCACCCCAGTGTCAGGCATAGCAGCCACCTCCCCACCCAGTCATTATGACAAGGACAACCTGAAGCACCCCAGGGGTAGGACCCACTGGATGGTCTCAGGACACTGCACTTTTGACCTTCATGTTCAGCTCTTGGATGGAGTGGGGTTCAGGTCTGTGCTCCCAAGCCTCTGCCTTGGAGGCACACGGGTGGGCTTTGGGTCATGGTTGCGGGGATTGAGTGTTAAAGTGAGGCCCCCTTGCTGCCTTGGTGACCATTCCCTGGTGTGCCCTTGTGTGAGGTGGCTCTGCCAACTTGTCACTCATAGTGAGCGTCAGGTTTCTGATGTGTGGCAGTGGGGCCAGGAGGGGAGCTTGTGGCACCCGGCTCTGAATGGTACCCTCTCTTCCACAGGGAGACAGGAACATCCACTACTATGAGGTCAGTGCCAACAAACCTCACCTGAGCTACCTGACGGAATACCACTCCCATAATCCACAGAAGGGGATCGGTGAGTGTGGGACACGGAGGCCACGTGGGGCCTGGGGAGACAGGGATGAGTTAGCTGCAGGCCCTGCCCTACAAGCAGGGCAGGTCAACACCCTGAGTTGATGGGAGCTCTAAAATTGAGGTATGTGGGAGGGTCTCAGGGAGCACACAGGAAGAAGTGAGGGAGGGCTTTCTGGAGGAGGCAAGACCTGAGGAGCCAAAAGGGAAGCAGAGCAAGGCATGGGGAGAGTATAAATGTGTTCCAGCTGAAAGTTGAGCAGTTACAACAGTAGCAAGAAGATGGGGGACACTGACCTAAGAGAGGCCCTAGTTTTTAAGTATGTTTAGGAGTAAGAAACAAAACAAGACAGGATGCAACTCTGCGCCCTCTGCAGGAAGCCCACTTATACATAAAGACACAGCTAGATTAAAAGTAAAGATGGAGAAAGATAAGATAGCGTGCTGACATTAATCAGAGGGAAGCTGGAGTCTCTGTATTAAGGGCATCTGGGGGAATTCCCTGGTGGTCCAGCGGGTCACGCTCCACACTCCCAATGCAGGGGGCCTGGGTTCTATCCCTGGTCGGGGAACTAGATTGCTGCATGCCACAACTAAGTGTCCACATGCTGCAATTGAGACTCAGTGCAACCTAATTTTTTTTTTAAGAGGCACAACCTAGACAAATAATTTTTTTTTATTTAAAAAAAAAAGACCATCTGGGTTGGGAGATGTGGGCATAGTGATGGAGGGCCTTCACCAGAGCACACTTCCTGTAAAAGTCTGGCTAAAATCCTTGAAGATGGGAGGCAAAGTCTGATGGTTCCAACCCCGTCTCCCCAGCACAGGGCCTTCCCTCTTTGTTGAGGGAAGAACAGTGGGAGGAGGGTGGTCTCTGTTCACATCCAGGTGTGCAGCCTGGCTTTGCCACTCACCCTGGGGCCCTGCTGCCCTAGGCCCCAGCTAAGGAATCTCTTGGCCCTCCGTCATCTACCCACAGGTGTTATGCCAAAGAGAGGTCTCGACGTGTCCTCCTGTGAGATCTTCCGTTTCTACAAGTTGATCACAACCAAAAGCCTCATTGAGCCCGTATCCATGATTGTACCCCGCCGGGTAAGGGTGGTGGGAGCCATCTCCAAGGGAGGGAGGAACCCCTCCTGGAGAAAGAGGAGCCTGGGACCTGGAGCCCATGCCCCTGGGGGAGTCACTGAGAGGCTGATGGCCCCTCCTCAAAGGGAAGCCTTTCTCATGGGCAGTGTGCTCCCTCCCACCAGTGCTCTTGAGTTACTCTGACCTAGGGCACATCCCTTTGCTCTGGGCCTCAGCTTCCTCCACTCACAGGGATTGGGGGAGAGTCTGCACCTCAGGCTCTCTAAGAGGTTCCCCCAACCATCCCCACTCTCATTGTCCTGATTGCTCCTGCAGTCAGAATCCTACCAAGATGACATCTACCCGCCCACGGCCAGTGCCCAGCCCTCTCTGACAGCCCAGGAGTGGCTCAGTGGGATGAATAAAGGTAAGGAAGGCAGAGAAAAGGCTCAGGTGAATGTGGGGGCTGAGAGTGACTGAGAGGGTCTGGCTGATATTTGTGTCTTCCCGTAACCCATAACCCCAGAGGATTGGTGGTTGACAGTTGGTTAAGAGCAATTAGGGGCCTTTCCTGGGGGTCCAGTGGGTGAGACTCTGGCCATTAGGATGCATACACATGGATTGGAGCTTGCCCCGAGTGGCTCAGGAAACTCCCCCCAGTTCAAGGAATTTTGCTCCATGGAAAATGTCTTTAAACCCTGGGCTGTGCAGAGTGACTGGACAGTCTCAGCTGGATCCCCTGCCAATCCTCCCACCACTTCTGCAATTACTCTTTGACCCCAAAGGCTCTGTAGGCAGTGGCCCCTGCCCTGACCCTCCCTCTTGAGTCTGCCAACACAAGGGCCTACACAGTGGGAGGCGGGTGTTGGGAGAATTCATGAACTGGTAGATGGCAGAGTGCAGCACAGGCGAGAGGAGCTCATGGTGCTCTGGGGCAGCCTCTGCAACCCAAGCCTCGCTTAATCACATGAGTGTGCATTTGCACTCTGCTCTAGCCTGTGGGCTTGTGCCTGTCTGCATGGGGCTGCACGTGTGGCATGTATCTTTGTGTCTGTATGTGGCTCCGTGTGTGTCAGCGCCCGTCACGCCCGTCTGTTCAGGGGTTCTCCAGCCTCTCACAGCCCTCTGCTTCCCTCCCAGAGCCCGTCCTGATGTCCCTTAGGCCTGGTGCCGAGCCTCTGAGCCCGCAGCCTCTGCCCTCAGAGAGAACCCTCTCCATGCCCACAACCCCCACCTCGCCTCATCTCTTCAACCAGACAGAAAGGCTGGTTGCAGAGGATGGCAGGAGGCCCTTCTCCCTGCTAGAGG
Source organism: Neotragus moschatus (assembly GCA_006410615.1). NCBI lineage: Eukaryota > Metazoa > Chordata > Mammalia > Artiodactyla > Bovidae > Neotragus > Neotragus moschatus. Next base: position 301,728 of record SJYA01001317.1, on the reverse strand, counting down.
AGAAGGCGCCAAGGTGGGCGGCAGAACACAGACAGGAGGAGAAGAAAACTTGGCTCTCAGATGGCTTTGACATCTTCGAATGCCCCCCACCAAAGACAGAGAACGAGGTGCGAACGTGGCAGGGGTGGGTCCACCAAGGGAGGGGAGCAGCTGGGGTAGGGAGGGAGAAAGGGTGAGAAAAATGACCTGTGGTGTTAACTCACCTTGCTGGTTCACTTAACAAGCAGGTCATGAGCACCATCCGCATGCCAAGATATGGTGGGTTTACTTGCAGATGATGAGGAACCATCTGTAAAAAGACAAGGGTTTGACTTGGGTATTAAAGTCCCTTCCGATTCTGACTCTCTAGGATTTTCTGTGCTCTCAGAGTCAACTTTTGTTAAGTGCCTACTGTGTGCCAGGTCCCAGTTAGATAGGCACTCATATCATCTGATTGTATTTTCTCAACAGCCCCGGGAGTAAGTAGCAGCTAACAGATACAAGGGCTGCTGTGTCTCATGGGCTGGATTCTGAGTCTGGCTCTCCTGAGCACTAATTCTGGGACTCAGGGGCTGAATCTCCCCCAGCCTCCGTTTCCACAGTGGTGACGTGGGAGCATTAATACTACTTCCTGCCCTCGTGGGGTGTTGTAGCATTCAGTGGAATAACGGAGATCCTTAGGGGAAATATCCAACATCTAGTGCCATCCTGTACACTGGCAGCAGTTGTAATAATGCTAAGGTTAGTTTTCTGACCCCCAGTTTCCAGGTGAAGAAACTGAAATTCAGAGGGGGTAAGTAACCTCCCCAAGGTCACACAGTTTAGTGGTAGTGAAAACTCCAGTCTCCAGGACTTCAGGGCCAAGTATCCTTTTCTCCACCATGGGGAAATCTAAGGAGACAAGAAATATCTGAAATGTCAGTTCTTTTTGGAATTTCATTTACTGGGTGAAGAAAACAAGGTTTTTGTAAAAGATCTACCATGGCTGCCCCCTCAAGTCTCAGCCATGTTAATATCATCACCCCCCTTTCTGAGTGACAAAGGGGCAATGTCAATGCTTTCTGCTGGTCAAAGTCAATGCCTCCTTGCATCCCAGGACAGCCCAGTGACCCTTCTCTCTGCTCTGTGCTCTCCCAGCTGCTGCAGATGTTCTATCGGCAACAAGATGAGATCCGAAGGCTCCGGGAGCTGGTGACCCAGCGCGAGGTCCAGGCCAAACAGTTGGAACTGGAGATCAGAAACTTGCGTATGAGCTCACCTAGGCTCTGAGCAGAGTCCTCTGTACTCCTCGCCCTCAGGGACACCAGTCGGCTCCATGAGGAAGTCCAGAACCAAACCACAGATCCTCCGAGAACAGCTACTGTTTCTGTACTCTTGGTTGCTGAAAAATTCCAGTGGGACCTGCTGCCGATTTTCCATTTGCCTTCTTAAAACAATGGTGTCTGAACTGACTCTTTTTAGATGATGCCTTGCCTTCGGTTTACTTGTTTTGAAGGGTCCATGATAATTTCTCAAGGGGAAAACAATGCTGTACAAAATTAGAGCTGGAAGGACCTAGGAGGTGAAGCTGCCTCTGGTTTTCAAGCTGTGGTTCATAGTAAGGCAGGGTGGAGAAGATTAAGCCAAGAGGGCTGTTTTGTTTTGTAATATTGGCTTCTATGGAATACATAATTCTCCTACTAAAAATTAGAAGTTTGCGAAGAAGTGGCATGGTCCAGCTTCTTTATTTCATAGATGGGGAAACTGAGGCCCAGAGATGGGGCAAGTAATCAAGGTCTCCAGAGAGTCCACAGCTGGGCTGGGCTTGAGCTCCTGGTCTCCTGGGTCAATCTGCTGTTTGTGAGGCAGCATGTGTGCGGTTCTCAGCCCACAGGGCAGGAATCCATTGGTTCTGGCCTCATCTTTGCCCCTGACTTGCTCTGTAATCTCTTGGAAGTCATTCACTCTCTGGTCTCACTTTCTCCATCTGAGCAAGGAGGCCCTTGGAATGTGCTGTCCTTTAGAGGATCTGCCACCTGAGATGAAAAAACTTTGACCTTGACCTGAGGAAAGCTACTTTGCAGGGTGATGATCTGGGTTTGCTGCAGGAACTGAAAAGACATTGACAAAGGGGCAGAGGAAGTTTATCTTCCAAGAAGTCAGTCAAGGTTCCGCCTAATGGTGGAACACAAAAAGAAGGCCATCCTCTCTCCCTTCAGCCAGAATCAGCCAAATATGTGTAAACACTGTCCCTTAGCTGTCTGGGGATGCAGACAGCAGAGTGGTGCCCGCNCATTGACAAAGGGGCAGAGGAAGTTTATCTTCCAAGAAGTCAGTCAAGGTTCCGCCTAATGGTGGAACACAAAAAGAAGGCCATCCTCTCTCCCTTCAGCCAGAATCAGCCAAATATGTGTAAACACTGTCCCTTAGCTGTCTGGGGATGCAGACAGCAGAGTGGTGCCCGCGACCACTGACTGCCACCACCAAAGCCCCGAGGTCATAGAGCCTGCCTCCTCCAGGATGACGTAGGTAGATTTTAGCCCAAGGTAACAGAGTTCCCCAGGAGGTGGGGAGCCCCAGCCCTGGAAGTGTGGCAGGAGAGCCCTATGGGCACCCACCCAGGAGGGCTTCTGGAGAGGGATGACTGTAGTGGGCAAGGAACTGGAACAAGATGACCTTCCCTTCCAGACTGACAGTTTTTCTGTGTCTCTCTATTGTGTATTCTAAGCCCTTTCTCTAAGGTGCTCTCTCTCACAGAGGTCAGTACAACAACCCAGCTAGAGGCAGGGAATGCTGGAAGTTAAATGTGCCCCTCCTCACCAAGGCTGTGCCAGCCATGAGTTTTGCCCAAAGCACAGGGTGATCCTGGAACTAAGATGGGAACTTCAGGAGGCCACTCAGGCCTTGTATGTTTCAACCCAGGCTGTACCTTTGAATTCCTTTGGGAGCCTTCAGGAACCACAGATGTACAGGCCCAACCCCAGACCATTGATGCAGAATCTCCAAAGTAGGCCCTGGCCTGGTATATGTTTTTCAAGTTCCCAGATGATTCTGCAACACAGGACAGACCCAGTGGACTGGTGCACCTGTACCTATTTTCAGTGAAGATGAGGATAGTGAGCGCCAGACAGGATCTGGGACTCCAACCCCATCTTCTAAGTCCAGGCTGAAAGCTCCTAAAAAGTAGGAAACATCACCCTGGGGGTCTCTGGGACTCCTGACTAAAGCACGATGAAGGCTCTGTGCTCCTGATGGCCCCCTCCCCTTGCCGTGGCTGAGTCCCCTCATTTGCCCCCACACACACCAGATGCCCATGTTCCCTGTCACGTTTACTAAGTTGCTCGGTCCTGCCAAGCTTGCCAAAGGCCGAATCTCAGGCATTGTTGGGGAAGCAGAGCTCCACTGAATGGGGTTATCTCCTCCCACTTCATCTGTGACCAGCTCTTCACAGTTTACAAAGCCCTCTCAGCCCCACTCACTGACCCATCCTACTCTAAACAGGTGAGCTAGGCTCTGTTATCCCCAAGTTCAAAGGGAATACCTAGCCTCAGAGAATGAAGAATCATCAAGCCCAAAGCCACAAGCTGAAAGGCAGGAAGGTGAGGTCCTGTCTGGGGAGCTGCCCAGATGCCTCCTCCACACACAGCCTTCCTGCTCAAGCTCTCCCCACCCCTAAGGGACCCGTACCTCGTGCTTAATACGAAGGCATCCATGAGCAAACTTCTTTTCCTTTTTTTTTACATCTACAATAAATTATTTAAATTATTTCACAGCAAGGGAGAGGGATAGGTAATTTTTATCAGATATTTTTTTAAGCCATTTTTTAAAAATTGTTTTTGTTCTTGGCTGATGAAGTAGGACTTGCCCAGCATTTGCAGGGCCCTCAGGCTCAGGACAAGCAGACCATGTACTCATCCCCTTACTCCTCCATACCCTAAGAACCCCCTGACTATTGACTCAGGAACTTGCTGAGTGAAGACAGCACTGGGAGATGAGCTCTGGGGTGTATCTACAATCATTTGAGATTGTATCATAGAGGGAAGCAGGAAGTCAGAAATCGAGCTATGCTTTTAATACAAAACTGTGCCTGAAATCCTTTGATTATTTTAATATTGTTTCTGAAATTCCTTGTATCTTTATTAAAAAAATAACTAAAAGTGAAAATAAATAGATGTGGAATTGTGCAATGAAAAGAAGGTAACAAAATAATAAACATCTGCCTAGACATTTTAATACATGGA
>SJYA01001317.1:262493-289892 GCA_006410615.1 Neotragus moschatus | reverse complement strand
CTCTTGAGAAATCTGTATGCAGGTCAGGAAGCAACAGTTAGAACTGGACATGGAACAACAGACTGGTTCCAAATAGGAAAAAGGAGTACTTCAAGGCTGTATATTGTCACTTTGTTTACTTAACTTCTATGCAGAGTACATCATGAGAAATGCTGGGCTGGAAGAAACACAAGGTGGAATCAAGATTGCTGGGAGAAATATCAATAACCTCAGATATGCAGATGACACCACCCTTATGGCAGAAAGTGAAGCGGAACTAAAAAGCCTCTTGATGAAAGTGAAAGAGGAGAGTGAAAAAATTGGCTTAAAGCTCAACATTCAGAAAACGAAGATCATGGCATCTGGTCCCCTCACTTCATGGCAAATAGATGGGGAAACAGTGTCAGACTTTGTTTTGGGGGGCTCCAAAATCACTGCAGATGGTGGTTGCAGCCATGAAATTACAAGATGCTTACTCCTTGGAAGGAAAGGTATGACCAACCTAGATAGCATATTCAAAAGGAGAGACATTACTTTGCCAACAAAGGCCTGTCTAGTCAAGGCTATGGTTTTTCCAGCAGTCATGTATGGATGTGAGAGCTGGACTGTGAAGAAAGCTGAGCGCAGAAGAATTGATGCTTTTGAAGTGTGGTGTTGGAGAAGACTCTTGAGAGTCCCTTGGACTGCAAGGAGATCCAACTAGTCCATTCTCAAGGAGATCAGCCCTGGGTGTTCTTTGGAAGGAATGATGCTAAAGCTGAAACTCCAGTATTTTGGCCAAGTCATGTAAAGAGTTGACTCATTGGAAAAGACTCTGATGCTGGGACGGATTGTGGGCAGGAGGAGAAGGGGACGGCAGAGGATGAGATGGCTGGATGGCATCACCGACTCAATGGTTATGAGTCTGAGTGAACTCTGGGAGTTGGTGATGGACAGCAAGGCGTGGCATATTGCAGTTCATGGGATCGCAGAGTCAGACACGACTGAGCAACTGAACTGAACTGAAGAACATTTGAGAGCCAATCTCAACACATTTCAAGTACACAATATAGTGTTATTAATGGCAGTCACCATGCTGTACATTAGATCCCCAGCACTTATGGGTTCTGTAACTTAAAGTTTGTACCCTTTTCCCCCACCCTACCTTTTTCTGTCAGCCCCTGGCAACCACTTTTCTACTCTCTGTTCCTATGAATTTGACTTTTTTTTTCCCCTTAGATTCCACATATTTAGATATGGTACAGTATTTGTCTTTCTCCATCTGGCTTATTTCACTTAGCATAATGTCTTCTAGGCTCATTTATTTAGAAAATGGTAGGATTTTCCTTTCTAAGTCTGAATAACATTTCACTATACATACATATATCACATCTTCTTTCTCCGGTGATCCATTGATGGACATCTGGGTTGTTTCCATATTTTGGCTATTGTAAATAGTGCTGCTGTGACCATGGGAGTGCAGATGCCTTAGAGATTCTGACTTCATATTCTTTGGATATACACCCAGAAGTGGGATTGCTGGATCATACAGGAGTCCTATTTTTAATTTTTTGAGGAACTTCCATAATGCCAACTGACATTCCAAAGAAGCTGAGACTTTAGCGTGGGGGCATTTGGAGTTTCCAGAACGGTTTCTCACAATTGCAGGAATGATTATTTCTCTTGGGGAAAGGACAAGAGAGAATTATGGGAAAATGAAAAATGTAGGTAATGAACAACATCCCAGAAGGCCACAGCCAACTTTGGTCCCACCCACAGGGCTGCAGTTTTCCTGATCAAGACAAAGGTCACTTAGCCGGGAAGCCCACGTCGTTCCAGGTAGCCCGTTCGATGTGACCCCCGTTTCTGCTGTGGCTGCCTCTGGGCCAGACACTGAGCCGGGAGCCCAGGCCTGAGCATTCCTTCACTGCGGGGCAGATNTGGAGCTCTCATGCATGCTTAATCCTAATAGTGGAAGGGGGCTCTGGACACCTGTTCCAGCCTAGTGGCTAACTTGTCCAGTGACTGGCCAAACCCCTGCAAAGCCCTCTGTGGGCTAGACAGATGCTCCCCTCACAGATTTAATTCTACCACTTCTACCTTCAGGAAGCCTCCTGTGATTAATCCAGCCCTACAGCCATTCCCTGCATTTGACTTAGCTGTAGTGACTTTGAAGCTCCAAGGTGAGAATGGGCCACCTCGGGCTAATCTCGCAGGTGGAGCCCAGGATTCAAGGCTTTCCTCTACCTCCAAGATCTTCTTTTTCTTATCTATAAAATAGCTAATAATAACAGTAGTTCCTCAAAATGCTGTTTTCAGAGTTAACAAGGCTGCTTTCAGAGATAACATCTTCTAATAGGTAGGTCCACCTACATCTTGTATCCACACACCCATTCATTCGTTAGACATCCATTCAGCTTATACCTGTGCCATGAGTCCAGGAACAGACCAATTCTTCCCCGACCTGGAGGCGTTCTTTGGCTAGTAGGGGAAGAACAAACAAGTGCCAACACAGTATGATAAGTATTGTAATTGGGGAGCCTGTGGCAGTGGTCAGTGGGAGCCAAAGAGAAGTATGAACCAGGGACAGGAAGCCCAGGAAGAGTTCCTGGGTTGGGGGGTGCCATTGAAACTGGCCATGAAGAGTAAGTGGGGCTTCACCAACCCCCTAGACAGGAGAGGCACCCTGTGACTGGAGGGCTCAAGCACCAGGATGCCACGTTGTCTTTGGCTGACAGAGAGGAGCTTGACCAGAAGATTTAAGGGCGGGGGTGGGGGGCGAGGATGGAGCATGTTCCTCTGGAAGGTGGAAGGTGAGGCTATCCTTGGGTTACTGTTGTGTTCCCACCCCCACCACTCACTTCCAATCCCCCATATAAGCTACACCTACTGAGCATTTTGTGTGCCAGGCACTACACCAAGCACTTAGTGTCCTCATTCTTTACAGCAACTCTGTGGGGTTGTCCCCCCATACACACCTTTTTTTTTTTTTTTTTTTTTTTTTTTTTTGGNAATGCTGTTTTCAGAGTTAACAAGGCTGCTTTCAGAGATAACATCTTCTAATAGGTAGGTCCACCTACATCTTGTATCCACACACCCATTCATTCGTTAGACATCCATTCAGCTTATACCTGTGCCATGAGTCCAGGAACAGACCAATTCTTCCCCGACCTGGAGGCGTTCTTTGGCTAGTAGGGGAAGAACAAACAAGTGCCAACACAGTATGATAAGTATTGTAATTGGGGAGCCTGTGGCAGTGGTCAGTGGGAGCCAAAGAGAAGTATGAACCAGGGACAGGAAGCCCAGGAAGAGTTCCTGGGTTGGGGGGTGCCATTGAAACTGGCCATGAAGAGTAAGTGGGGCTTCACCAACCCCCTAGACAGGAGAGGCACCCTGTGACTGGAGGGCTCAAGCACCAGGATGCCACGTTGTCTTTGGCTGACAGAGAGGAGCTTGACCAGAAGATTTAAGGGCGGGGGTGGGGGGCGAGGATGGAGCATGTTCCTCTGGAAGGTGGAAGGTGAGGCTATCCTTGGGTTACTGTTGTGTTCCCACCCCCACCACTCACTTCCAATCCCCCATATAAGCTACACCTACTGAGCATTTTGTGTGCCAGGCACTACACCAAGCACTTAGTGTCCTCATTCTTTACAGCAACTCTGTGGGGTTGTCCCCCCATACACACCTTTTTTTTTTTTTTTTTTTTTTTTGCAGCTGAGGAACCGAGGCTTAGAAAGGTGAGGCCACTTGCCTAGGTCATATGGAAGGAGAGCTAGGACTCAGACCTAGCAAGTCCTGTTCGACTCTGGGACTTGGGCTCATACATAGCTTGCTCCACCTCTCCACTTGAAGCTAGCAGCCCCTGGTAGTTCTGTTCAATTCAGTAAACACTCTAGGGACACCCCCTTGTCCCTATGGGGGAGCAGGAGCCAAGGATGGAGCAGATCTGCCCTCAGAAAGTGCACAGTTGGTCCAGCAGATGAATGTAAGGTGAGCCGTAAGAAGGTAAGGTGGAGGTAAGGTCACAGCTGTAGGGGAGACCACAGAGCAGGTCTTTGAAGAAACGGCATTTGCAAAAAGCAGAGATACGGAAGGGAGTTGGGTGCCACGTAGGTGGGAGAGGGGACCTCTTCCACATGCAGATCCTCTGAACACCAATCCAGGCCAGAGGACCACAGACTAACCCTGGAGGGAGGTTCTGTGAAGGTAGCTCCTAGAATTGGCCCCAGCACTAACAGTACTCAGGATTCACTCTAGAAGTGAATGTTCTTCCACTGACCCCAAGCTGCTTCCCTAAAATCCTGTTAGAGGGCCTGGAAAAGCAGGTCACAAGTAGGATTGTTCTAGAAAGAAGGGAGCACTTCAAGGTTCAGAGAATACCTGATGTGAGTCTCTGAGGATCAGAGGGGCCCTAGTCCCAGCTCAGGTTCCAACTTGCCTCATGACTTTGGCCAAGTCACCATACCAGAGTTGCAGATACCTCCACTGAAAAATATATAGGGGTGAGAGATGACGACCCCTGGAGTGACTTGTTATCTCAAAAGTGACAACATTAAGACTTTTGTCCTAACTTTTTCACATACAGAAATTCACCCAAGAATGTTTAAAGCATTTGACAACCAAGAAGCGGCAGGAAGTTGGCAACATAACCCAGATAGAAGATGCTGCTGAGAAGCTCAAGGCAAGTGGGGGATTCTTCCTGATCCTAGTCGAAATGTCCACTTCTCCGCTTCGACACAGGGTTTTCCCCAGTATGGAGCCAGGGAAAATGAAAACCAACCTCAAAGAGGGGTTTGGTGTGGCCTGGAGTTTCTGTAATTTCTTCCTTTTGAAGAAAAAGAGCACAAAATTGCTTGCAAGACCATGAAGGGGTTATGCTAGAGAGTGGCCTGGGGCTTCTCTGTCATTAGCTTTGCAGCGAATCTGCCTCTACCCGGAACCCTAGCCTTGTCCCAAAACGCCTGACAAAGTGGAGGAATGGTCTTTTCTCCCTCCATCACCAAGGCCATATTCTTAGACAGACTAGTCCTCCACCCCCTGCACCCCGAGTTGCCTTAAGCAAAGAAAATATAAGGTAAGGAACATGCAAATCACACTTTCAGTTTCACTGCTGAAACAGAGCAAATAGGTTTAAATATATTTCATGACATGTTCTTCAGGCTTATCCTGTCATAACAATGTTTACTTAAGTGGATTCTTCTGTGAGTTTTAAGTAGGAAGTTGGGACTGACATGATCCTGGCTGCTGTTTTAACTGTGAGAATGGTGTTATTGCTCTCTGGGGGCCTTTTAGGTGAACTTGGCTAGTCCCTTCCCTTCTCAGCCACCGCTGCTGCCTCCTCAAAGTGAGGGCTGGAGTGAGATGCCCTCCCAAGGCCTGTCTCACTGAGGGCTCTGTGAACCCGGACTGGCTCCCTCAAGTCAGGCAGTGAGACTGGCTCTGACCTTGGGAATAGTTAGCACCCAGACTAGGTCACAGAATTGGCCCCCTGTTGGCCCAGCGTCCATTATCTTTTGAGTAACAGCCTGCCCCAGTTTACTGAGGACAGATGTCTTACACCTGTGGCCCTGGGTTAATAATCATGTTGTCTTCAAGAGCACGGCTCTGGGCTCAGGCAGCTGCATCAGTCTAAGGCAATATGGGAACTAAAATTTGGCACACCCAAAGGGATAGGGGAAGTGCTTGGGGATGTTAGCCCCAAGAACAGGCTGACTGTCTGTAAATCTCTGAGCAGACATGGTCTGGAGGCTCTCGAGGAAAAAGTTAGGATCCATGTGGAAAGTCTTAAGGGGGGCAGGTTTCACTTTAAGGAATAGGTCTCCTTGAAGCTTTCCCCAACTTTAGTTTTCCCTGGTGGCTCAAACAGTAAAGAGTGCCAGCGATGTAGGAGACCCGGATTCGATCCCTGGATCGGGAAGATCCCCTGGAGAAGGGAGTGGCAACCCACTCCAATCTTCTTGCCTGGAAAATCCCGTGGATGGAGGAGCCTGGTGAGCCCCAATCCATTGGGTCACAAAGAGTTGGACACAACTGAACGACTAACACACTCACTCACCCAACTTAAACTTCATTTTGAAGTAATTACCAGATTTATGGGAAGTTGGAAAAGTAGTGCATGACCCTGGGTAGATGACAAGATTCCTTGCCCCTTCCCCAGGCCAGTGGATAGACTTTACTGGTGCCTGATTCATGGATGGAGCGGCCCTCTGTGAATCTGGTTTGATTCGGATCAGATGGCCCTGTTCCCAGTCCCAAATGGAATGATGCCAGGTGCCCAGAGCGCCCTCCTAGATGACCCAGGCTCCAGCATGGTGTGGCTCTCTCACACCCCTCCACCTTCATGCCACCCAGGTCACTCACCGTGGTTCTGACACCAAGTTCCTTCTTTGTTTTGGGGACCTGGGGATTTCCTTTTTGTTGTTTGTTTGATTGTGGGTTGGTTTTTTTTTTTTTTTTCCTTTTAAATCTGGTCATGTAACTTTAAAATTGCTCAGCATTTCCATGTGTTTGAAAGTAGTAGGAAGGAAGATTTCCCATGTCTGCTTCTTCTCCCTTTTTTGACTAAACTATGTCATTTTGGAGAAGGAAATGGCAATCCACTCCAGTATTCTTGCCTGGAGAATCTCATAGACAAAGGAGCCTGGTGGGCTACAGTCCATGGGGTCACAAAGAGTCGGACACGACTAACACACACACACCCACACACCCACACCCACCCACCCACCCACCCCATTTTGGGCTTCCCTGTTAGCTCAGCTGGTAAAGAATCCACTGGCAGTTCAGGAGACCCTGGTTCGATTCCTGGGTCAGAAAGATCCCCTGGAGAAAGGGATAGGCTACCCACTCCAGTATACTTGGGCTTCCCTGGTGGCTAGACNACCCACACCCACCCACCCACCCACCCCATTTTGGGCTTCCCTGTTAGCTCAGCTGGTAAAGAATCCACTGGCAGTTCAGGAGACCCTGGTTCGATTCCTGGGTCAGAAAGATCCCCTGGAGAAAGGGATAGGCTACCCACTCCAGTATACTTGGGCTTCCCTGGTGGCTTAGACAGGAGGGCTACAGTCCATGGGGTCACAAGGAGTCAGACACAACTGAGTGACTAACCACAGCACATATGTCATTACTGGGGTAGGGTGTTGTGGTTGTTTTTTAAGATGCTAACCCTTTCCTATGTCATTAAAAGTTGTTTATCAGTGTTGGTATTAGAGGTTGTATGTGCCATTATATGGCTCGACCACGATTCAGGAAACCATTTTCCTAATGTTGAACGTTTAGATCCCTTCCAATTTTTCACTCAGGTGAAACAACACTGCAGTGATATTTGGCACCTTGATTTATTTCCTTTGGAACACGTTCCTAATGTGAGTCACCTGGCTCAACAGGCACAGATGTTTGTGGGGACTCTGGTGCATTGTACTGAACTGCAGCAGGCCTAGTTGTGGCAGAGAGGTCTGGGGTAACCATGCTTCTCCATCCTTGCTTTCTCAGAGGCAGTACTAGGGCAAAGATCATCTGCTTGGAAATTAACCCATGAAACAGCTTGGTAAACAAATTAAAACCAATAAAGTTCATAATTGGCCAAAGTCTACTGATCAGAAGCCAACAACCAGGCCTACCCAATCATGCCTTTCCAGAGAGCAATCAAGAAGGGCTTGATATTGAGTCCCCACCCAATACCCTTTAAATGATTTTTCATTAAGAGGCTCTTTGCTTCCCTATCACGGCTCTGTGGGGGCTGATACATCCAGATGTAGGGAAAATCAACACTTACCTGCTGCCCTAACTTTTTACTCAAACTGGGATAAGATGACCATATATCAGAGTGGTTATAGTCTTCTTTCATATCTTCCAAATTTTCTACAGTGAACTTTTGATACTTTTGTAAATGACAACAAAAAAAGTATATAAATACACAGTGTATAGAATCCTCCTGCCAAGCTGGAGACTTGGATTTGACACCTGGGTTGGGAATATCCCCTGGAGAAAGAAATGGCAACCCACTCCAGTGTTCTTGCCTGGGGAATCCATGGACAGAGAGGCCTGGCGGGCTATAGTCCATGGGGTTACAAAGAGTCGGACATGACTTAGTGACTAAACAATAATATATATATAATATATTGGTTCGCTTTGAACTGATGTGGCCCAAACCAGTGTACTTCTTTGTTTCATTGCCAGAATTCTTTCAATTTTTTTTTTAACCATATTGCATAATCAGTCTTAGGTTGCTTATACCTTAAGTTTTCTATGTTGAGATTTATAACAATGTGTAGTGTCATTAAGCTTATTTTGTATATTCTTCTTTAAAAAATGGATCTGTAGAAACTGCTTGAAGTACAGGTTTGTTGGGAGAAGACATTTACTCTCAGTTTCTAGAAAAGGGTCCTCCATGTACATACGTTGCCTTCAAAATGTGTTGATAAATCAAGGGTTTAGAACACATTTTCTTTCCTTCACTTAGTCATTCAACAAAGATGTACTGTCCAGGCTTGCTGACTCATAGAAACCATATTGTAGACTAATTCCCAAGGTAGCCAAAAAACTGTTTAATATCTCTATGGCATGTGGTGGTATAAGTTAGACTCAGAGCCTGACCACTGCGTAGAACATTGTATGGGAAACACAGACTTGGGGAACTCATCCCCTAGATCCTGACAAACCACACATTCTTGCCCAACTAAGGAGAGAACATGGCACCACAGGGGACCCTGTTTGGCACCACAGGGGAGCCAGCTCACCCCCATGCCTGCCTGGATGCCAAGGATCTTCCTGCTTGTGGGTTGTATAAATGTTTGGTCTGAGGAAAGATACTAGCCTAATTTTTTAATTATTTTAGTTTTTAATTGCACTAGAAATGCATAAACACATTTCAGTTTTTAAAATTTAAATAGTGTATTAGAATATAGTATAGATCACCTGAAAGTACAAAGTAAGAATCCCTCTTGACCATCTTCCCCAACCCCACCCCTCTCCCGAAACGTGACCAGACAGATATTTTAAATGCACTTGCAGACATACAGCTACACATATGCATATACGGTTTTTATTTTGTGATTTTTTACATAAATGAGACCATCCTGTATGTATTATTCTGCAGCTTGCCCCTTTTGACATGATGTCTTGAAGAGCTTTCCATGACAGGATATATAGGTCCACTGTGTTATTTGTGTATATGTGGCAAAATACACATACAAATTACCATTTTAACCATTTTTAAGTGTATAATTCAGTGGCATTAATTACATTCACAGTATTGTGCAACCGTCAGCACTGTTTTCAAAACTTTTTCACTACTCTAAACATAACTGTAATCACTAAGCAAGTACTTCCTATTCCCCTCCCACTGCTGCTGCTAAGTCACTTCAGTCGTATCCGACTCTGTGCAACCCCATAGACGGTAGCCCACCAGGCTCCCCCGTCCCTGGGATTCTCCAGGCAAGAACACTGGAGTGGGTTGCCATTTCCTTCTCCAGTGCATGAAAGTGAAAAGTGAAAGTGAAGTCGCTCAGTTGTGTCCAACTCTTAGCAACCCCATGGACTAGAGCCCACTAGGCTCCTCTGTCCATGGGATTTTCCAGGCAAGAGTACTGGAGTGGGTTGCAATGGCCCTTTCCGATTCCCCTCCCACTAGCTCCTGGTAACCTCTAGTCTACCTCCTGTCTCTATGAATTTGACTATTCTAGATATTTCATATCAGTGGAATCATACAACGTTTGTTCTTCCGTGTCTGGCTTATTTCATTTAGCATCATATCTTCAAGATTCATCCTAATTATAGCACATATCAGAACACTGAATTCGTTTTAATCACTGGATGTTATTTCAGTGTGTGAATGCAGCATAATGTGTACAATGAACATGCATATACTTCTCATATTGAAACTTTTATCCAGCTTTTCTCTGTCACCAACAATGCTATAGTGAGTATCTTGTTACACAAATCTCTATGCACATGTGAAAACATTTTCAAGGATCAATTCCTGCAAGAGGAGTTGCTGCATCAAAGGATTTAAGCTTAAAATTTCGATGTTATATCACCCTCTACAAATAGACACTGCCACTCACGCTGTATGTAAATGCCTATTCCACACACCCTTAGGGATTCTTGGTGTTATCCATCTGTTAGCATTTTTTCCAGTCTGATGGCCAGTGTATATATATATAGTGCTGCTCACTTCCTTGATCTTGATTGTTTGGGATGCTGAGACACCTCTTCCTATGTCCATTGACATTTGTATATCTCTGGTCCATTTTTAAACGGAATGATTCATTTTGCACGATATGTTATAAACAGTAAGCCTGTGTAGTTTGTCACCTGGCATGTAGCTTTGTTTATAGTGCCTTACCTCTCGTGAAGAGTTTCTTTTTTCATGTGATCCAACCTGTCATGACTCCCTTTTTGCTGTCTGAGTCTTACGGAGGTCCTCCCTTCCCAAATTTTTAAAAATAAAATTGTTCTATATTTCATTTTGATAGGTTTATTATTTTTTTAATGTATAGTGCCTTAATTTATTTAGAATTGTCTGTTTGGCTTTATTGTGGAAAACCTCAAGCATACATACATGACATCCATACATATAATTTCATTGGTAAAACTCTGAGCATATTACCTGTATCTATAAGGACTCATTTTAAAAATCAAGTATCAATTTTAAATACATAAAAAAGTATTTTAAATCAAGTATCATCATATTAATATCATATTAATATCACCATATTAACAATGGCTCCTTAATATCATCAACTACCCAACCAGTAGTCACATTCCCAGTTGTTTTATAAATGTCATATTTTGTTTGTTTGAATTACGAGTGAAATAAAGTTTTCAAAATGCAGTTGATTGATGTATTTCTTAAGTTGATGGTAAACATGCTCCTCTGTCCTCTACATGTCTTCTAAATTATATCTTTAAGTTAGAGCTAGAGGCTTAATCAGATTCAGATTTACATTTTTCACAAGAGTACTTCACAGGTGGGGTTCTGTCTGACTTTATGTTTGTATACAGAATAAAGTAAGTATCTAACAGTTTTATCAAATAGATGATTAACTATATGCTGTACCAACACCATCTCTTGAGTTATATAATTAAATGTTAATATATAATTATATAAACAATTATAAATATTAATATATAATTATATATAATTCAACAAATATATTTATTTATACTTTTCTAAGCTATTCTTTCTCTTGATCTTTTTGCCCATGCCTAAACCACATAGTTTTAAATCCTGTATCTTTACAATTCGTTTTGACTTCCCTGGTGGCTCAGACAGAGTCTGCCTGCAATGCAGGAGACCCGAGTTCCATCCCTGGGTCGGGAAGATCCCCCGTAGAAGAAAACAACAACCCACTCCAGTATTCTTATCTGGGAAATCCCATGGATAGAGGAGCCTGATTGGGCTACAAGTCCGTGGGGTCGCAAAGAGTCAGACATGACTTAGCGATTAAACAACAACAAGGCAGCTCATCCTTCATAGATATTTATTTATTTTTTGTCTATACCATGAGGCTTGCAGGATCTTAGTTCCCTGGCCAGGAATCAAATGCGGCCCTTAATAGTGAAAACATGGCATGCTAACTATTGGACTGCCAGAGAATTCCCCTTCATTGATCATATGAAAAACAGTTTTTGACTTTTTCTGTACTTATTCTCTCTCACAATAATTTAACATTTGGTTAATATGCATGTTAAGACTGATGGGGATTGTATCCAATTTATACACCAATTTGGAGACAAATGACATTTTTATAGTAATCAGTCTTCCCAGGCAAGACATGGTTTTTCTTCCATGCATTCAGATTTTGTCTTTCCATACAATTTTATGCTTTTATTTATCTAGGCCTTTACAGTTTTTGTTGGGTTTAATTTTAAATATTTTGGTGTTTTTTCTGCTGCTTTAAAAATGATCTTTATTTCTCCATACATTTTTCAACTGGTTATAGCTAGTACTTAGGAAAGGTTTTTATAAAAAAGCTAAAGTGCTGAACTCTCTTTTTAGAAGTTGTAATAGTTTCTTTTCATGTTGATTATTTTAGATTTCCTGGTTGGCAATTATATCATCTACAACTGGTTTCGTATTGTTCCTTTTTTAGGCTCATGCAGAGTCAAGTAAAACCTGGCTGACCGGAAAATTTACTGAACTTAGATTACTACTTGAAGAAGAGGAAGCTCTGGCCAAGAAATTCATTGATAAAAACACACAGCTTGCCCTGCAGGCGTACACGGAGCAAATCAAGTCTTGTAGGGAACAAATTGATGTCATGAACGCTCTGTCCAACAGGGTCTGGACTATCAGCCAAGAAACCAATCCTGTACAGCTGCTGCAGGTAATGCTGGGTTTCTGCTCCACAGTGGACACTGGCCATCATATTTCATCTTGGTTAATGTGGCACTGAACACGGTGTTCATACATTGAGTAAAATACACAGAGAATTTCTTTGCCAGCATATAGACTTCCTTGCCCCCACACAAGTCAGAAAATATACATTGTTAGGAAGATAATATACATCTTGGACTAGTTAAATGACATCAGCGACCATTTTTGAGGGCCTCTGTGTTCCAAGCACTTTAGGTATCTTAGCTCTAATATTTACTAAGAGCTCTGCAAATTGTATATTCTCATCTTATTTTACTAAGGAGAAATTGAGGCTGCAGGAGATGCAGGAACTCCTCCAAGGTTATACAGCTGGTAGATGGAAGATCAGGGATCAGGTCTGTCTGAATCTAAAGCCACAAGACATCTCTGCCCAGTCCTCTGACTATACAGTCTTAATGGAAACATCACTCTTGGAAAATCAGGTATCCTTGCAAAATCTACTAAGCAGACTTCAAGAGCTGAGTCACAGTTTGCTCAAAGGGGAGAGAAGGACGGGACTCCTTGGCTACTGGGCTCTGTTGGAGGCTGTTATACTGAAGGAGAGTCTAAAAACTAGTCCTATGATGTTCACTGCTACACTGAGTGAAAGCATGCTGTTGAGGGTGGAGTTCCTGTCTTCAGGGAGCCATGGGAGAAACTCTTCTGTCAGTGAAAGTGAAATTGTAGTCGCTCAGTGTCCGACTCTTTGAGATCCCACGGACTATAGCCCACCAGGCTCCTCTGTCCATGGGATTCTCCAAGAGTGGGTTGCCATGCCCGCCTCCAGGGATCTTCCCAACCCAGGGAGCACACCCTGGTTTCCTGCACTGCAGACAGATTCTTTACCATCTGATCCACCAGGCTCCTGTGCAGTCACCTGTGCTCTTGGGTTGCTTTTCTACTCATCTGACTCTTCCTCTTTCCCTTTGGCANCCATGCCCGCCTCCAGGGATCTTCCCAACCCAGGGAGCACACCCTGGTTTCCTGCACTGCAGACAGATTCTTTACCATCTGATCCACCAGGCTCCTGTGCAGTCACCTGTGCTCTTGGGTTGCTTTTCTACTCATCTGACTCTTCCTCTTTCCCTTTGGCATGGCTTCTGGGAAGCTCAGAGCCAAATATGTTTCATATAGCTGGGATAGACTTTGTTCATATAGTTTGTGCCTCATCTCACTGGCTTCTAGCTTACATTCTTATCCTGGTTCTCTCTTGGCTTCACTTTTCTCAGTAAAGGCAAATTGTGCAGCATTAGATAACTTTTGTAAGATGCTTTAAAGGTTTGTAGGATGAGACAGAGTACAACTAAGTAAAGATGGCACTGAGAATAACCACAGATGAGCACGGGCTCTGGCTGCAAAATAAGGCAGGCAAATAAGTCAGTACAAAACTAGTCAAGCCAGTCCCTGGAGGGCTGGCTCTTATTTCCACTCTTATACCTTTATGTGACCTTGGTCATTTCAAATTAGCAAGTAAAGTTGTGTCCAAAAAAGTCCAATTCTGTACGGGGAATCAGGGAAGGCTTCCAGGAGGAGGTGACGGTGGAGCTGGTGTGAGGGGATAAGGAGGAGCTCACTGGGTATATACAGAGGGATGGAGCAGAGAGGACATACCAGGCAGGAGGAACCATGTGCCTGCTAGAGCTTGGCAGGCTGGAGAAGCACTTGGGTTCAGCCTGGCTGGAGGCAGGGCAGGGTTACGAGAGGGGAGGGGTTGTTAGGAGATGCAACTGGATAAGGAGGCCAGGGTTAGTTGATGCAGGATCTTTTATGCCTAGTCATGGAGTTTAGACTTTGTCTTGCAAAGAGAAAAGGGGTCAGGGGAATGTTTGGGAGTGAGGAATGACATGGTCAGATCAATGGTTTAGAAAGGTCACCGTGACAGGCTGGAGGATGGAAGGGAAGCGGGGAGGAGACCACGGGTATCCAGGAGAGAGAGGATGGGGGGCTGGACCAGTGAAGGGGGAGTGGGGATGCGGAGAAGCAAGCAGCTTTGAGAGATNCTGGGCCCAACCTTCCCTGCCAACCTCACCTCCTACTCATCCCAAGATAGGTCCTGTCTCTCACAGCCTCTCTGCTATGCTCCTGCCCCTCAGTCACTCTTGGGGTCCTGCCTCGCCTCAGCTTTGCCTGCACTCAGCTCCCAGCTGGACAGACCAACTACCCCTGCCCTCCCAGCTGGACGGACCAACTCCCCCCGCTCCTCTGCCTGGTCAAGGCCCACAGCTCTGCTTACTTGGGAGGCCCTTCCATGGGCTCCCTTGCTCTCTCAGCCATTCGCCCCTCTGCCCTGGGCCTGCTCCTTCTCCTGCCTGGGGGTGTTTGTGAGCTGGATATATGGGCCCTTTTCTGCCTCTCTTAAATGCCTGGAGGGCCAGAACTTTGGGTCCATCTCTGAGGTCACCATAGGGCCTGACACAAAACAGGTGCTCAGAAATATTCATTCCTTCATCTCTGTTATTAGGATTCGTTCAAAACAGCTATTGAGCCCCTGTATGTGCTGGGCACGGCAGGGCACAAAACAGTGACCTTGCCTTTGTGGTGCTCAGTCTTTTAAGGGGAAGACAGTCAACTAATGAAAACGTATTAGCACTAAGAAGTCCCTTGAAAAAATAATACTGAGTAAGGAGAATAGAGGGTGACCTGGAGAAAGAGCTATTTTCTATGGGGAAGTGGGGAAGGCCTCTTTGAGAAGAGGATGTGGGAGGTGACTTGAAGCATGAGCCAGAGAGCTTAGTGGTCACAGGCATGGACGNATTAGCACTAAGAAGTCCCTTGAAAAAATAATACTGAGTAAGGAGAATAGAGGGTGACCTGGAGAAAGAGCTATTTTCTATGGGGAAGTGGGGAAGGCCTCTTTGAGAAGAGGATGTGGGAGGTGACTTGAAGCATGAGCCAGAGAGCTTAGTGGTCACAGGCATGGACGCTGGAGCCACACTGCCTGGGCTCCTATCCCAGGCCTACCACTTCCTAACCCTGCCATCTTGAACAGGGCGCCTAACTTTCCTATGCCTCTGTTTCTGCATCCACAGAATGAAGATAATATAGTCCCGTCTCACAGAGTTGTTGTAAGGATTAAGTGGGTTCTTACATGTAAAGTGCTCAGAATAGTGCTCAGGCGTAATAAGCACCTGTGAGCACTAGCTATTATTGTTCCTGCTGCTGTTACATCTGGGGGGAAATGTCTTCTAGGTAGAGGGGAAAGCAAGTGCAAAGGTCCTGAGGCACAAGGCAATTGTGAGTTTGACTTGCTGGAGGAAGAGCAAAGGGCAGGGGGTGGAAGCAGTCGATTGGAGTAGATGTGGGCACAAGAAGGGAAGAGACAGAGATACCAAGGAAACTCCAAAGATTTTGAACTGAACAACTAGAAAGAAGTTGTCATATTCTGAGATGAAAAAGAGCACTTAGAATTGGAAGGAACAACCCTTTTGGCTGTCTGAGTAGCATTATAGGGATTTGCAAGAGTAAGTGCTTGACAAAAGGCAGCAAAAAGAAAGCCAAGAAGAAAGTGAGTGGTTGATCCGTTTTCTAAGAAAGGTTGTGAAAGCAGCAGCTATGTTCCAAATAAGAAATTTTGGAAAAACCCTAATCACAAGAACTGTAGCAACGCAAATTGCATCTGATGGCCTTGAAGGTCACCTTTTGAAGTGAATCTTGTTGATCTGTAGAATGATGAAGCTGCATTTAGAGAATTAAAGCTAATTCCTGAAGATGTTAAGGGCAAAAACTGCCTTTCATGGTATGGATCTTATCCATGTCAAAATACGCTCCATGATCAAAAAATGGCAGACCATGATTGAAGCTCACGTTGATTGCGAGATTATCAGCTGTCATTTGCTTCATGTATTCTCTGCGCTTTGCTAAAGAAGCACAAGCAGCACCACCCCATGTATGTGGTAGACACCTTCATTATCCCCGTTTTACAGATGAGGAAGCTGAGAGTCAGAGGTTAATTGACTTGCCCTAGGTCACNACCCATGTCAAAATACGCTCCATGATCAAAAAATGGCAGACCATGATTGAAGCTCACGTTGATTGCAAGATTATCAGCTGTCATTTGCTTCATGTATTCTCTGCGCTTTGCTAAAAAAGCACAAGCAGCACCACCCCATGTATGTGGTAGACACCTTCATTATCCCCGTTTTACAGATGAGGAAGCTGAGAGTCAGAGGTTAATTGACTTGCCCTAGGTCACACAGCTGGTAGGAGTCGAGGCAGAATTCAGACAGACTCTGGTCCCAGGGATTGTGTTCTCTTCCCCTGGAGTCTGTTTCCTCCCAGGCCATCACCCTCATCCACCTCCAGATGAGGCCATCATTCTCACTATCATATCACAGGTAACACTGAGAGGTACTGCCCCCCAGGAAGGCTGCAAGGAGGTGGGGGTCTTGCAGCACCACTGCCCTTCCAGCATCCCGCCTCACCGCCCTCCCTGTGAGTTCCACAGACACTGCAGGTTCAACAGGCTGAAATGGAATCCAGCATCTTCCACCCGCTAACCCCCAAACCGTTTCTGCTTGCCTCCAATCTACTCTTCATTCCCTGCTCCCAGCAGAGTCAAGCCTTGGAACTTGTACCACTGCAGTATATCCTGAATCTGGCTCCTTTTCCATCCCTGCTGCCCCAGGTCAGCCCTGAGCCTACCCACAGCATGTCTCTACTCTCACCCTCCCCCATCCATTCCCCATCAGAGGGAGCCTTAGAAATTCTTCTGCTCATGTCTACGCTCCTTCAAACACCTTCCTTGGCTCCTCACTTTGTATAATACTCCAAACACCTGTCTTTGCTCCTGCTATATTCTTGGGAAAGCCTCCCATCCTTTTTCTGGGTGTCCAAACCTTCCCCAGATCTTTAAGGGCCAGCTGAGGTGCTTCCTCCAGGAAACCTTTACTGACCCCTCTAAGCCCTGGAGCCCTTTCATGTCACTTCTTGGATCCAGAGCACTTTCTGCCTTGCGGTATAGTTCAAGCATGCCCATTTCTCTCCTCACTTACCTGACTGAATTGTTAAGAGACAGGGGTTGTGACCTGGGTTTCCCCTGAATTCTCTTTTACCTGGATGAGTATGACCTTTTACCTGGATGAATATGAAAGAAGGACCTTTTACCTGAACTTCCTTTGACCTGGATGAATATGACCTTACTGAGGGCTTAGCTTTAATTTCCTGTTTTCTATCTTTATCCTAGAATTTGCATGTCTGCCATGAAATTGCCCCCTTCCTTGACCATTGAATACATGGTTGAGTCTCAGCGTGGTCCTGGAGCCTGCAGTTTCCTCCCCATGTCCAGGGCTCACTCACACTGCCCTGCCAGTGCTTAATTTGCTTCCAGTCTTGGAAAGTGTGTTTTTCTCTGTAGATCCGAACTTGTCCTGGAGTTTTCCTGTTACTGTGAATTTGCATTTGCTACTTAAATTTGCAGGCCATTCTTGGGGGAGAGATTATGTGAATCTCCAGTTCTGTAATATTTTTAGTAATGTTTTGTAGTTTGTGCTACTTGCNCTCACTCACACTGCCCTGCCAGTGCTTAATTTGCTTCCAGTCTTGGAAAGTGTGTTTTTCTCTGTAGATCTGAGACTTGTCCTGGAGTTTTCCTGTTACTGTGAATTTGCATTTGCTACTTAAATTTGCAGGCCATTCTTGGGGGAGAGATTATGTGAATCTCCAGTTCTGTAATATTTTTAGTAATGTTTTGTAGTTTGTGCTGCTTGCCTAAACTCCAGGCACTGATTTCTCACAATTCATTACAGGTAGGAACTGTCAGCTCTCGGGCTCCTCCTGCATCCAGCCCGGTTCCCTGTTTAAAACAAGCCCCTCACCAGAGCGATCACTCTTCTTAAAATGTAAGACCCCAGGTGTGGGGAGAGGGGGAAGAGGGCGGGGTGTAATGGGGGGAAGGAGGGTCACTGAAGTAGAGGGGCCTCCCTTTTTTCCTGAGAGACACACCTTTGGTTTTTTCCAACCCTTATTATCAGTTTTTTTTTAAAATTCAGAAATAATACATGTTAACCGTAGAAAACAAAATTTTTAAAAAGAAAATAACTCATAAATCACTGAAGAGCTTTGGAAATTTTTCTGCTTACCTACCAAGCAGACACGTAGTAGTAGATAACTACTACTATTTGCCCTTTTAACTTTCTTCGGCATATCTATATATACATAGAATGATAACTATTTAATATATATATATTTTACAAACATGGTGTCATACTATACATACTGTTTTGCAATCTGTGTTTTCATTTCCTGATATATTATGGATATCTTTGTTCCTTAAAAAATTATACAAGTAATGCATGCTTCTTGTAGAGAATTACAAATTACTTATATGAAAAGAAAACAATTGCCTCCCCCGGAGATAAATGTTAACATTTTGGCATATGTTCTTCCAGACATTTTAAAAGTACATGTGTGTACATATTTTTTAAAATGGAATCATATTATAGACATTCTTGTGTAATTTTAAAAATGTAATAGTATAGGTTGAACACTTTCCTATTTCAATAAATACAGATATCATTTTTTTTATAGGATACATGGCATTCCATTGAATATGCCATATTTAAATCAATCTCATACATTATTGGATATTTAGGCTGCTTTACATTTTCATTTCTATAAACAGTGCTGCAATAAACATCCATTCCTATACTTATTTGTTCAATTAATAAGTGATTGAATACACCTTAGGTCATTTTTGGATTATTCTTTTAAGAGTAATTTCTCAAAGTGGAATTACTGGGCATGTATTTTTTTAAACTAATTGTTAACAGATATAAAATACATAAAAGAATACAAATCAAAGGTTACAGCTCAATGATTTTAAAAAGTGAACATATTCAATAACTTCCTTCAGACCATGAAATTGAAATTTCCAGCTCCCCAGAACCCTTTTTCATGCCAGTTCACTATCCCCAAAGGGTAACTACTCTCCTGATTTCTAAAAATATAGGTTACTTTTGCGTGTCCTTGACTTTTATATACTTAAATTACTCAGACTGTACTCTTTTTTTTTTTGGAGCATCATGCAAGATTTTTATTTTTTATTTTATTAATTAGAATTTTCCGTCTCAGGTGTACATGAGTTCCCAATCTTGAACCCCCCCTCACCTCCCGCCCCATATCAACTCTCTGGATCATCCCCATGCACCAGTCCTAGCATCCTGTATCCTGTATCGAACATAGACTGACGATTCGTTTCTTATATGATAGTATACATGTTTCAGTGCCATTCTCCCAAATCTTCCCACCCTCTCCCTCTCCCTCAAAGTCCAAAAGTCCATTCTATACATCTGTGTCAGACTGTACTCTTGTATCTTCTTCGACATCTGTGAGACTTACCCGTATGACTGTGTGTGGCATTAGTTTGTTGATTTTCACTGTGGTGTAGTATTCCATCCTATGAACACAGCACACCTAGTGCCTACTGATGGACATTACGGATTGTTTCAGCTTTGGCCTATAATGAATAATATTGCTATGACATCCTTGTACCTATCTTTTGATGCAACTATATGCATTTCTGTTGGATATTTACCCAGGAATAGAAGAAAAGGATGTCCAGNTAAACACGAAAACAGGTGTACGGAGGGCGGGTAAGCTGGCCAAGGTTGCAAGGAGCCAGGAGGAGAACTTGGGATCCCTGACCCCTGGTCCATGGCTCAGCAGACACAAACCTTACGGCCTCCTCATTCAGTACAACAGGAATACGGAGGGCTCACAAGCATGGAAGGGGCAGACAGGCTGGGCAACGAGGGGAATGAAGGAGACCTGGAGCTCAGAACCAGCATTTCTAAGGTCTGGTCTATAAATGCTGTTCCACAAAGTATCTATCTGCATCTTCCAGGTGAGGGCCAAGGAATCCATTCTGGAATTTATGTCAGGACAAAAGGTCTTGTTAGCAGATGATTATCAGATGTTGCGTATTGTAGTGTCTCACTGTCTACCCACAGAGCCAGGATGCTCAGAACCAAATTCAGTGCTCAGCTGCTGAAACTCATTCCAGTTTCTGAGCCAGCTTTCTCCTCTCTTCTATAAGGCAGTTAGTTTCTTTTTACTGTTATTTTAATTTCCCAGTGTATATACGTCTTTGAGAGCAGCAAGTAGGCCCCACTGGAATAAAGGACAACCCTCCTGGAGCAGGCCTGGTGTGGCATCTTGGCTTTGGCCCAACCAGCCTGCAGCATCAGAGGAGTGAGTGCCTGCTCCCCTGGCAGCCCCAACACAGAGGCTGAGCCAGGTCTAGAGCATGGCTTCCAGGAAGGCCCGAGGGCCCCTGTGCCAGGCGGAGTTAGCTGGCCTCCCCCCGTCCACTGTCTAAAGGTCAATGCTGCAGAGCTAGCTCAGAGGGCTCCCAAGGGAAGCCCTTGGATCATCCCCCAGCAAGCCCGTGAGGACCCTTGCCCCATGCCTCCAGTGTCTCCCCACGCTTAGGGATTCCTTGACTTATCGCAGCCCTCCTCCCTCTGCCTCATGGAACCCCTCCACCTGGACATGCCTCTAGGATTACCCACAACGTGGGACCCCAGACTCCACCTCTCCGCATGCCTCGAGAGGCCCCAGACACCACTGGGGTCTTCAGCGCTGGGGCCACAGGCTTCAGAGACTTAATGGAAAACCATAATACGATGCCAGGGAACCAGAGGAACAGCTAAGGTTCCTTCAGTAAGTTCCCCCCACTGCAAACACGAACTCCAAAAACCTCAGGGCCTTGCAGCAACATCCCCGCATCACCCCACCGTTCTGGGCTCAGGTAGGGCTAGTTCCCAGGACCTCTCAGGTAAGCCCACATGGCTCCTCTTAACACTGGCACCCGGCAGGCCAGGAGAACCCACCTTCTCGTTGCAGGCCATCTCACAGGGCAGCAGCTGCTTGGTCGGGGAGCCCAGCGCCCTCTCCACGAGGCGCACGGACCGCACCAGCTCGGCCAACTCTCCAGGCTCCAGCGAGGCCGAGTGGTCACTCCCTTTCCAGGTCTTGTCCAAAGTTATGTGACGCTCCAAGACCTTGGCCCCCAGAGCCACTGCAGCCACAGATATCGCTATGCCAGTTTCATGCCCAGAATACCCTATGGGGATGTCAGGAAAGAGCTTCTGGTATTCCTTTAAAATAGAAAAAGGAAAAGAAAGTCAAATAGTGTAGTGCCTTCCACAAACAATCCAGAGTCAGGCTGATGGGTCTGAGGCCCCATTCAGCTGCTCACTATCTGTGAAGCTCCAGGAAGTCTCCGAGGCTCTTGGACCCTCTCCTTCTGGGGATGACGGTAGCTGGTGGGAGCTGCTGTGAGTACGTGGAGGGCACTCAGCACACTGTGAAGGCTCAAAACTAATGGCTGCTCTTATCAGGAACATGTCTGAAGAATGTGTCACACTGCGCAAACCACCAGGAATAACACCAGAATTATAACCGAATGCCTAAACTCACTCGGAAAGCATCTGTCACATTTAACTAGGCTGAGCTACTGAAAGCAAACGTGCTATATGCACAAAGATCACGATCATTAACACAAACAGCCCAATCTCAATCCTTCGGTGGGAATGTTAAATAATTAACTAATTGGTTATCTATAATTCACTGGATGCAACAAAAGACATGCTAAGTCGAGTGAGCCTCGTCAGGGAGGGCGACCAGAAGGCTTAAGTACAGCAGAAAGACTCAGATGGGAGTTAATAAAAGGTTAGCACAGCTGAGTGGCAAAGGCCTCAGAAACCAGGCTTAAGGGTGTGTGATGGACAAGGAAGTGCAGGTTGTAGGTCAGAGCACTCACCCTGCCGTGATGGGGTGGGCTGGGCTGGTAGGGGTGGGGGGCAGGTGGGCAGTTTAACTCAGATCATGCCCTGCTCTCAGGATAAAGGACAGGAGCATACCAGGGAGCTGGGAGGGGGGACAGTGGAAGGGAAACAGGACCACGCTTCACAAGGAAGAACACTGAGGAAAATATGTGGCATCATACACACTAAACTGTCAATTACGGTAATCTCTGTGGGATGGGATTATAGAGGATGTTCACTTTCTATGTTATACATGTCAGGGCTGAGTTTTTTTCTTAAATCATGTTTTAATTTTAAAAATAATGTGATTTAGAGATGAGCAAGCAATGGAAAAAAGACTACAAAACTGGGAGAGACTAAAACTTTAGTTAAAAAGACAGCCATGTCATTTTGAAAAAAGATTACTTTTTAAAAATTTAAATAGGAAAGACTCTCTAGAAAAATGTATAAGAGTTTACATAATCGGGGAGAAAACCTCAGAATGTCAAATATTGTACTGAAAAAATCAGAGAGCTGGTGAATAACAGAATAGGAAAAACAAGAAGTTTCAAGAAGGTCTACAATTCGATATGAAGAAAAATGAATATTTGCTCACCAACATTCATATCAGCATTATTCACAATAGCCAAAAGGTGGAACCATCCCAGATGGCCCTCAACAGATGAACAGAAAAACCATAAGTGGTATGCACACACAATGAGATATTACTCACCCCTAAAAAGGAATGAGATGCTAATACATGCTACAGCATGGATGAGCCTTGACGACGACATGCTAAGTGAAAGCAGATGGACACAGAGGACAAATACTGCATGATCCCATTTATTTGAGAAACCTAGAGTAGTCGTGTTCATAGAGACAGAAAATAAAATGACAGCCGCCAGGGGCTGGCAGGGTGGGGGGATGGCACTCAGTGTTGAGTATAGAATATGACTCTGAGATGAGAAACAGTTCTTCAGATGGACATAGCAATGGTAGCATAACAATGTGAACGTACTTGGTGCCACTGAACTAGACACCGAAAAATGGCTAAGATGGCAAATTTTATGCATATTTTACAAAAACAAATCCGTAACTCACTAAGAAAAGATAAAAGCCAGCAATTCACAGAAAAGGGACCCCTAATGGCCAATACACACAGGTAAAGAAAATGTATATGGCCAATTACAAAGACTCCACCTTAAAATGACAAAAAACAAAAACCCCAAAAATCCCAAAAGACTCCACCTTAAATTTTGTAACAAGAGAAATTAAGATTGGTGTTAAGAAAATTTAATTTATAATCTTTAGAACATATCTGACTGCTTAACTCCATAGCTGGTTCTAATTTGATTCTGGAACAGCAAGACTATCAAGTGGAAAGGTAAGTCGCTCAGTCGTGTCCAACTCTTTGCGACCCCGGGGACTATACAGTCCCTGGGATTCTCCAGGCCAGAACACTGGAAGGATGTCCCAATTACAAAGCATGTCAAGGCTGGTTAAAATTTTGGCTGCGTCTTTCCCACAGCCAGCGACCCAGTCAGACAAGGGCCCTCCCTTGTGCTCACCGAGATGACACGCAGGTTGACGTCCTCAGGCTGGAGCGGGTAGGCACTGGTGCACTGGAGGAAGCAGAAGTTGGGGTTGAGGGGCTTCACAATCTGATAGACTTGCTTCATGGTCTCCATGGACTGCATCCCACTAGAGATCACCATCGGGCGGCCTGAAGGACCCGACACCAGTACCATCATCACTTTATTTTCAGGGGTTCTAACTCTCCCTTAAACACACCCCTGCTGTTGTTCTCATCATTCAAACAACTCTTACACAGTGGGGGAACACAGGTGAGGTTGGTGGGTTTCTGTCCTCAGCCACAGGAAACATAGGCTCCCTTAACCCTACAACATTATTGTACAGCAAAGTGAACCAAATTAAGAGGACTCTCACACTCTTTAGAGAAAGATGAGCATCTCATTGTATTAAGAGGTGAGCATGCCCCAGATTCAAGAGAGTGAGGCCTTGAGCTGCCAGGTCCTACCTGTGTGGTCGCAGATTCTTGGCTATGAAGTAAGTAGAAAGCACCATCATCATATGACCTGCGTCAGTCCCGGTACTGACACGAGGACCATATGACATTACTCATGTTGTAGAACCAGTGTACAAGCTCTGATGTGCAGAGGCTGGATGTTCTAATATACCTAGAGAGTACTTCTCAAAGTCAGAGCTGCCTCTAAGGAGTTTTATTTATACTGTCATATCCTTCACTTTATATAAATATTTTATTAGAAATTAAAAATAATTTTCATTCAAAAATTCTTATGAGGACTTCCCTAGTGGTCCAGGGCTTAAGATTTTGCCTTCCTATGCAGGGGGTATGGGTTCCATCCCTGGTCAGGGAGGTAAGATTCCACATGCCTCATGGCCTAAAAGCTGAAACATAAAAAAGAAACAATACTGCAACAAATTCAATAAAGATTTTTTAAAAAATGGTCCACATCAAAAAAAGAAATCTTTAAAAACTGTTATAAAAACTGTATATCTTTAATTTCTTTCAACTCAGCACATGAAAAAGTGGGGGTATATGCTGATTGGAAAATCTGTCTTCAGGAGACTCCTCTAGAGTGGGTTATTACTAATGGTGTAAAAACACAAAAAGTCTGGACTCAGATTGTATGATGAAAATTAAACACTCACCTTTTTTGGCTGTCTTTTCCAGATACGGGAAATTGTTGGTGTCCCCAGATCCAACTTTGAAAAAGGGAACATTCAGTTCATGCAGAAACTCAACTGCCATCTACAAAAATCAAAGGGGGAGCTCACATCCACCACTGTTCAAAATCACCGTCCTCAAGACAGGCGAGGAGCCACCTACAAATAGAAACACCCCTTCTCTTGCCCAGCAACTTGAAAGCAGACACAGATTCGTTATCAGTCATTCCATTCAAATTCAGACATTCCTTCAGTCATAGCCACCCATCCACTTGTCCAACAAAGACTGCACCCTGGTACACACCNAGCCACCTACAAATAGAAACACCCCTTCTCTTGCCCAGCAACTTGAAAGCAGACACAGATTCGTTATCAGTCATTCCATTCAAATTCAGACATTCCTTCAGTCATAGCCACCCATCCACTTGTCCAACAAAGACTGCACCCTGGTACACACCGTCTATGAGAATCTGGGAAAGAATCAGACCCCTGGCCAGAACTTCCTTCCCTGGGGGCCTGGGGCCCAGTGAACAAACAAGAAAGGGTCATGACCTAATCTTGACTCAGACAAGTAGGCACTGAGGAAGTGAGTGTCCCTCAAAGGCCTTATCCTTGCCTCTGGACCAAACAGCCAGGAAAAGAGGCCATTTCAATCCTTGCCAAAAGTAGAAGAAATGAAGGGTTTCATGGCCCGGCCCTGACACACTGATCCACAGCTGGCAGGGCCCATGAAACCCAAGCCCTTTCAGACCTCAAATTATGCTGCCCACAGAAAAAAACCAATCTGACTATTTGAGGCTACCTCTCTAGGGCCCGTCACCATCCTTATCTGAGATTCATCAATAACCCTCAGGAAATTGGCAAATGTCAGCAAATACCTGCTGAAGGAATTAGTGGACCACAAGTTTTAAAAGTAAAATCTCAATTTGCTGTACAATTACCAAAACTTCCCAAATTACTTTTCATTACAATTTTTTAAAATTGAAGTTGAAAATCAGAAGTAGGGAGAGTCAATGCCTTGGAATATTTCCCAGTATCTAAGTTCCATCTATCTTAAAATTCTGGCCAAGTCTCAGAAGTAAGTTTGGAAGTTAGCTAGGTCGGTGCTTCTCACACTTTAATACAGGCACACACACCCGCCATGGATCTTGGACGAATGAAATGCAAGTTCTGATTCTGTTGATCTAGAGTGGGGCCTAAGAGTCTGCATTTCTTGTAAGCTCCTCAGTAATACCACTGTTACTGCTCTGTGAAACATACTTAGATTAGCAAGGAGCAAGGTTACCGGCATGGAAATCCAAAGGGTTCGGGGGTGGTAAGGAACAGTATGAGGTCATTCTGCCAGCAGGTTCTTTATTTTTTTACTTATTTTCTTTTTTTTGGCCTTACCATGCAACACGTGGGATCTTAGTTCCCAAGCAAGGGATTGAATCAAACTGGTCCTCCCTACATTGGAAGTGGTGAGTCTTAACCACTGGACCACCAGGGAAGTTCTTGCCAGCAGGTTCTTTGAATCAAACCAGTATTGCCTGAGCTTTCTTCCATCTTCCCAGCAGATGATGAACTACTCTAATCACTGGCCTCACTCAGAGAATCACTTTCCTCTAGTAAGTAGGGGTTAGAGCTGCTGGCAATGGCACCCCACTCCAGTACTCTTGCCTGGAAAATCCCATGGACGGAGGAGCCTGGTAGGCTGCAGTCCACGGGGTCACAAAGAGTTGGACACGACTGAGCGACTTCACTTTCACTTTTCACTTTCACGCATTGGAGAAGGAAATGGCACCCCACTCCAGCGTTCTTGCCTGGAGAATCCTAGGGACGAGGGAGCCTGGTGGGCTGCCATCTATGGGGTCGCACAGAGTCGGACACGACTAAAGTGACTTAGCAGCAGCAGAGCTGCTGGAGAGACATACAGTGACTAACCAGCCAGTGAACAGGCCAAAGGCAGATGGCACTTCCTAGGTCTAGGAGACACCTTTCAGGATGGCCAAAGCACCACTCACCTCCAAGGTGCTAAGCCGCTGCCGCCTCCCCTCTGCTTTATGTCTTCCTGGTCTCTCTCTTCCCTTCCACAGTTTTCTATGTCATTCTCTCCTGTGTATGTGTCTCTCATACTATTAACCAGCCCTAAGATGAAACTGAAAAGCATTTGTATTAAATATATTTATTGAATAAAGTCGAGTGTCCCCACCCTCCCCATTCTATCTGGCAGATGAAGAGAGTGTTTTCTGTTTGAAGAGGGAAAATCCTATGCCAAATTTCATCTCTAATGCTCCGCTTTGTGAGAGCATGGCTCATGATCAGAGTCCCCAGGGGCATAAAGAGATAGATGAGCCCAATCAGGAGAGGCGCAGGGCACGAAGGGGCAAGGAGGGGCCAAATGTAGGAAAAATGCTTTGCAAAAGTTTACCTATGCTGCTACTGCTAAGTCACTTCAGTCGTGTCCGACTCTGTGCGACCCCAGAGATGGCAGCCCACCAGGCTCCCCCGTCCATGGGATTCTCCAGGCAAGAACACTGGAGTGGGGTGCCATTTCCTTCTCCAATGCATGAAAGTGAAAAGTGAAAGTGAAGTCGCTCAGTTGTGTCCGACTCTTCATGACCCCATGGACTGCAGCCCACCAGGCTCCTC